>OZ026622.1:4655388-4895388 GCA_964020975.1 Hermodice carunculata
TGGTGGGTTGTAAATCAAATTTATAAGCTTGACAAGCATGCACATCACGTAAGTGAGTTAAAATGAAAAATGATTTGGAAATACATGCATTTTACGCATTTGAAAAGTACTTGAGTGACAGACTTAACATTGTTTGTGGACTTCTTATAAAAGCGAGGTGTACTCGCTTGATTGAAGGTGGCGGCAGGATGAGAAAGGTTCGTATCTATATCTTCCAGGACATCCTGCTACTCAACATCTTTATACCTTATTTCATTTGATTAATCCTTGCACGTTAGGCTGGTTAACTACCATTTAAACACCATGTGTAAGCAAACGCGTCATAAATTTCGGCTTGAATGGGTTCTAGCCCCAATAATCATAATCTGATATATTTGTGAGAGATAGGATTCCATATTACGTTGAAGAGCCAGTGTAGGTGGTCGGCCTCGTCATGATAAGACAAAACTGACAGACAAATGCGCCTGTTCTGTTCTGTGCGTACAGGCGCATTTGTCTGTCAGTTTTGTCTTATCATGACGAGGCCGACATTTTTTACATTAACTCAAATTTTGGAATGGGCTAGGCAAAAACGGCGGAAAGTATACATGGCTTTTTTGGACGTGAGGAAGGCATATGATAGGGTATGGAGGAGTGCTCTTTGGGAAAAACTCAATAGTCTTGGTTTCGGCGGCAACTTTCTTCAAATTCTGAAAGCTATGTACAGGGACGTTGAGTGCACATTAACTTTAGGGGATGTGGAAGTTGAAAATGCACAGCTGAACATTGGGTTAAAACAGGGATGCGTACTCTCCCCCCTTTTCTTTGCACTGTACATTAGAGATTTGGGTGACAAGCTTATGGAGTGTAACAAAGGAGTAAGAGCAGGGGAACAGAAAATTCCGGGTCTTTTCTTTGCAGACGATATTGTGCTTATGGCAGAGTCTCCTAAAGAACTTCAGGATATGCTGAACATAGTAGGGGAATATGGGAATAAATGGAGATTAGAATTTAGTACAGATAAAAGCCAAATCATGACCTTGGGGAAAAAACCAGACGAGAATAGGAAATGGCACATTGGTAAATTTCAGATTCCAGAAGGAGAGGAAAAGCTGATTGAAATTGGGGAAGTAGATGCTTATGAGTACCTTGGGATAAAAATCAAAACAACGGGTAGGGGCATGTTCAGGTATCACGTACAGAAAATTCAGCAAAAAGTCAACCGCACAAAGGGTATGATCAAAGCTACAGCTAACAACAGTTTTAATAGGGCCTTCACAGCGAGGGTGTTATGGGATAGAGTAGCAATACCAGGTATGCACTATGGCTTGGATGTAATTTCAATCAATGCAGGAGACATAAAAGAGTTTGAAAAAGTACAAAATGAAATGGGAAAATGGATTCTGGGGGCACCGCCATGTACTGCCTCTGAGGCAGTCCTTGGGGAACTAGGCTGGCTAAGCATAAATGACAGGATAGCAAAACCAAAATTAAACTCTTGGGGATATTTGCAAGAGATAGATGACAATAGATGGTGCAGGAAAGTCTACTTGGAGTCTGTTAAAGAACAAACAAAATGGATCAGAGACATAGATGAAATTGCAGAGAAATATGACCTAAAAGGACCGGATGAAGTTGAGGACTGGAAAGTTTATGTTTGGAAGACAATAATGCAAGGGTGGACAGATGACTGGAAACGGGGAGTTAGAGAGAAAAGTACATTAAAAGCACATAAAGTGATGGAAAAACCAAAGAAGGGTACGTGTTGGGATGGTAGTAAAGGATCTAAACTATTATTTCAATGTAGGGCGGGGGTAATTAATCTTGAAAAGAGACAACAAAAATGGACAGCAGGAAGTGACGGTAAATGTAAAGCATGCACAGAGGGGGCGGACGAAACTATAGATCACTAGCTATTTTGGTGTACAGCATATAGTGAAAGGAGGGACAAAATTTTCAGAGGATGGAAGAGGGAAGACCAAAATTGTAAGAGCTTGGAACAAATTAAACAATGGGAGGAGAGCGAAAGGGTTGCATGGTTTTTAGGCTTAAAGGGTGATCTTCCGGGGAACAGGAGGGGTATTAAATTAGTTCAGGACTACCTGGTAGGATGCTGGGAAGCAAGGAAAAGACGTAATGAGGTAGGAGGTAATTCAATACAATAGACTATTGGAATGTGGGACTGGAAGGGAAAGTTGGTAGCCCTTTTAAGGGCTCCCTTGGCTGTTCGTCTGTAGACTGTTCGTCAGTGCAGGAACATGCCAAGGGAAGTGCCTTTGCCTTAGAGGCGGGATCATGTGGGATGGGAAATGAGGGAAAGTAAGATTTTAACATATTTCTTTTTCTCCTTTTCAGGTCTCCTGTGCCAACAGGACCGCGGCACAAAAGCGGTTGACCACAGAATTATTATTATTATTATTATTATTATTATTATTATTATATATATATATATATATATATATATATATATATATATATATATATATATATATATATATATATATATATATATATATATATATATATATGTATATATACACACACAATTAGACCACACTGTCGCTGGGTCCTGTATCCAAGCCAAGGTACAACATGGTGGGGCTAATACCTGCACTGCAAATACGCAGTCTCTGGCACTAGCTCCAGACTAGCCCCAAGGGACCTCCCCACGCTCTGTAACTGTAAGCTTGCGGGTGGCATGGCGGGCAAAAACAGACGAATTCTTCGTTAAGTATGGTGGCACAAAAGTGCCAAATAAAACTTTTTTCTTTTTCTATAAAAATGCGAAGGCGAAAACAAGAAAATAACAAAACAGAACAGTGAAAACAAGAAAACACGAAGGCGAAAACACTAAAATTCAAAACGCGAAGGCGAAAATGCGAAAACACAACCGCGAAAATACGACAGAAATTATGTCGTGTTTTCGCTCTCGCATTTTCGTGTTTTCGTGTTAGCGTTTTCTCGTTTTCTTGTTTTACTGTTTTCTTCCTTGGTCGAAAACAAGAAAACACGACAGCGAAAACACTAAAATTCAAAACGCGAAGGCGAAAATGCGAAAACACAACTGCGAAAACACGACACGTACGGCTCAATGCTGAACGTAGATACAGCCCTACCACACACAAATCCTTACTTTGTAATATAGACGGCTTCTTGTAGTATACTCGGACGCATCATGGAATAAACCCCGTTCCATTGATGCCCCCGCTGTAAAGGGGTAGTTTTCCGAATAAATTATTATTATTATTATTATTATTATTATTATTATTATTATTATTATTACAGAAATTATGTCGTGTTTTCGCATTCGTGTTTTCGCATTAGCGTTTTCTTGTTTTCTTATTTTCGCAATATCGTGCTTTTGCTTGTTTCACTTCCGTTTAACACCTTCCCGTATGTTAGCTAACGGAATAAATCTACTGAATACTTTAACTTTTTTTGGTTTATACTTGTATTTTACAAATGAATTCAAAGGAAATGTGTGGACGCACCATGAAATAACCCCGCTTGATTGGTGCGCCTGTTGTAACGGGTAGTTTTCCAAATTCATTGTTCTTGTTGTTATTATTATATCTCGTTGTTGTTGTTGTTGTTATCATTATTATCTTTATTACTATTATTATTATTATTACTATATCTTGCACTGCTTTGCGGACGGTCATGATACCAAGATCGAGCGAACAGGTGAAACTGGTATTCGAAAGCACATTTTAATACATGTTGCATTAATGATAATATTTACGGTAAATATTAGACTTCGATCCTTGAACTAAACTCTGTACACAAGCCAACAAGCATATAAGTAAGCAAATAAACTTAAAGCCAGTCATGTCTGAGGAAATTGATGCTGAGTCATGGAAATCCTGGTGACAAAATTATCAGCGCCAAGGACCAAGAGGACAAGTCCTCCCCAGGTACTGTTCGTGTGGAAAAATAATCGAATAATCGTTCGGTGAAAAAATGGGTTTTTAATACAGTGTTTTGACATAAAAGTAATAATATCCCCCCCCCCCCAACATGTCATGTCATACGAAAAAACAAAACAAACAAACAAAACAAAAACAAAAACAAAACAAAAAACAAAAACAAAAAAACAAAAACAAAAACAGAAAACAAAAAAATAAACAAAAACAAAAAAAAAACCCAAAGGCATTCACTATTTGTTGCTGGAACAAGGTATGCATGATGCACCGAAACGTGTCCACGAATTTCACTGGCATAAGTCCCAGAACTCCGGTTCGGTGGTTGATCACTAAAAAAGATTGCTATATAATAGTTTTCAATGTAATATATAATTGAGCTTTTTATGGCAGATTTTTTTCTTTTCTACACGATAAAGTCCACCAAGCATGTTTTGAGCTACATTTCTGCATGTGATTAAAGTGCATGCTCTTATATGCATCTATCATCGAGCAAAATATTAAATCAATTATTGGTATCATATCAACGAAGTTTGTAAAGCATTTACGATTTATATATGTTTAAGGAACGGAATTAAGCATATTTGAGGTGGCTGTGCATGATCAAACTTGCTTCCATATCGGACTCGCTTTTTAAATTCTACTGATGAAGCATTTAACTTAGGGATGGTTCAACATTATAATCATTTTTGAATTAGTACTTAGGGTACTAAATTTCATGACCCCCCTCCCTCCCCCCAAAGTAGTACTTTAAAAATGATGATTTTTCCCCCCAAATCATAGCAAAAATTGCACAAAACAGGCCAAAAATTGACCATCATTTTCCACATCCTGTGAAAGTGTACAGACCCATTTAATCCCCTCCCCCCTTGCGTACTGTAAGTACTAATTAAAAAATGATGAAAATGTTGAACCATCCCTTACCAACTGAGTATCTTTTATCTGATTTTGCTTTATCGGAATTTTTATTGTGGTTGAAACCCTAGCAGGAGACCACAATATTAAAAGATATGTCACTCCAAAGAATGCAAATGGAGATCTACACGGAAACCCACCCACTTTCAACCGCCAAACTACAGCTTACACCATGTGTGCTGCCCAAAACCTGTACAGAAAAAGTACAATACATCATGAAAAATTACGATACCACGTTTGTTTCAACAGGTAAATATAAATTTCTACCATAGAGCTGTGACTCGTGTCTTTCCTTTTTCGTAGTCTGTCTGCAAAGTGGCTCTGCACACTGCTTTTTGCTTGGTCGATCGGTCATGTATAATGTGTGTGTGTGTGTGTGTGTGTGTGTGTGTGTGTGTGTGTGTGTGTGTGTGTGTGTGTGTGTGTGTGTGTGTGTGTGTGTGTGTGTGTGTGTGTGTGTGTGTGTGTGTGTGTGTGTGTGTGTGTGTGTGATCTGTCGCGTTATCGCTGCAACCCAGTCACGCAGTTTCGGTTTTGTGTCGCGATTAGTTTATTGCAGATCTTCATTTGTAAAGTAACACTGGTTACATATCTCTACAGAATAAAATTATACATAAGGCCCAATTATATAAATGGCAAAACCCGGGCAAAGCATGACAGTGTGTATGGTCCCCTTTGTCATGAGAAAGACTAAAATTTGCAGAAGAACCAGTGAAATAGGATTGGCAAATAATTAACACTCCTGACAACCTTACATACCAGCACCCAAGCCCGGGGGGGGGGTACTTCCTATACCTTGCTATACGGGTAGGCGCCGCGGAAAAGACCCCCTATTTTCGGTACTTGTCGCTCTCTAAGACCCCCCTTTTTCCTGCTTGTAGCTCTAAAAGACCCCCCTTTTTCGCTTGTCTCACCCAAAGACCCCTGTGTTTTTCAATTCCTGTCTCCAATATTGCCCCAAAATACACCAAATTTGATGTAAAATTTCATTTTTTTTTCAATACAAGCTCCAAAAGACCCCCCATTTTCACATTGGTTCCGCTCCCGTTGGGTCCGGGTTTTGTACCCTCGGTGGAGCCTACCCACCAAAAATTCCGGGGAGTACCCCCCCCCCCCCGGCACCCAAGCCAAAGCCACGAAGACTGAACTCTGCCTTAATTGCCCCATCCCTTTTCCAATTCCGTTTTGAGGGAATTGGAAACTTTCTTGTCTGTAAAACAGACTTACTTTGCGTTATTATTAAATGGCGATTGAAGTGCGTGTCGCACTGTCAGATCAATTATGTAAGCAAACACAGTTCGTCTTGGCTGGCAAGAAACAATTACGCATGCGTCCAAACTGTAACATCATCACCTCGGTCATGGTGTACTATTAACCTCTGGGTCTAATCTAGGAAACGGATAGACTTATTTATTCATATGTGACAATGCACAGTATTATCACTGATACAACGTTGAAACTAATGGATTTTCAACACATGTAAGGCGTTCTGTGTGTGTGTGTGTGTGTGTGTGTGTGTGTGTGTGTGTGTGTGTGTGTGTGTGTGTGTGTGTGTGTTTCAGTTTTTAAAATTCTAGTATATGCTGGGATTGATGTTTGTTTATCATAAACAGGACACTTGTCTCAGTCGTCACCTCGTCATGATCATGATCTATGAAGACCGCCCATCTGGACCCCTCATCTGGTATAGTGTATGCAGCATGGAAGGTGCATACAAAATGACATCTCTCTTTCTCTCCGTCTGTTTTTGATATGGTTTATTTCTCTAAAGGAGGCGGGGGATAAAAAGAGGATTTAAAAAGAAGTCGGAGGCTAATTAAAGTGTGTGTGTCAACACACACTTTTTTGTTTTTCCTGAAATTCATTCTTTCTTTCTTTCTTTCTTTCATTAAAGTGTGTGTGTCAGCACACACTTTTGTGTTTTTCTAGGAATTCTTTATTTCTTTCTTTCTTTCTTCTTTCTTTCTTTCTTTCCTTCTTTTTTTCTTTACAGGCAAATTTGTCCGACATTTCATTTGAAAGTATAACACGGAGAAACTGCAAACTTGGCACAATTATACTTCTATAGATAAAGTCTGGCCTTTTTATTATGAGAGGTTATGCTTTTCAAAATTATGCAAATGAGGGCTAATTAAAGTTTTAAATCTTCAATATGTTATATACTATACAGTGCATTCCACCTAACTTGAGCTGTGGGGGTCGTCTCATTAGTTGTAACCACAGTGCTAGTGGGCCAAACAGCCTATCAACTGACCTTTTTTGCCCTGCCACTCAACCCGGCTTCTATAATTAGTGGTGTTTGTAAACAGGTCCACATGGGTGCTGCTGTAGACATTTATATGGGTTTTATTTTCACTTTTGTAGCATCAAATAATTGGATTTTTTACAAAATAATACGGTTAAAGGGACACCATTTTACTGTGGAGCTGGCCCTGCTATGTGTCTGCGACCCCATCAAACACACATGACCAGTGACAGTGAATGATTGGTATCAAATGGCCAGCTTATTCCAAAGTCCTGGCAAGTGTAACCAGATCAAAATAAACCCTACCCTTTCCTCCTTAAGTTTATGTGTATTTTATTACCCCAAATAGATTTCACTCATAATCAGAGCCTTTATCAACACCGTTAAGACCTGTGGGATATTTTTACAGGGGTGTCACATCTCAATTAAACTGCAAACAAGCCATAATCCTGGTATATATTTTACAAGATGTGACATCAAAATGACCCTTTGAAAATGTGGCATCCCTTGACTCATTCAGGACAGAAGTCTTCATTTACTGTCAGTAAAATTTGTATCAAAGGGATATACTGAGTATTCTTATCTTTTAAATTAGGGGGTTCTGATTTAAAATTTGTGACAATCATAATAGAATAGAATATCTGCTCATAATTTGTGATATTCTGACCTTTTTTATTTGTTTCACACATTGTATTAGCAATGCAAATTTGAAAGAATTAGCAAAGAGCATATCCTTTGGGTTCATCACTGAATGAGTTAATTTTGTCATATAAACATTGGCTGCATTGATTGAATGGCTATGTATGTTTGGTAATTTAATTATAAGTTAATGTTTTCTTTCTGGACACCAGTCAGTTCAGTGGCTCTTAAAGAAAACATTTTGGGCTACATTATTTATATACAATTACACAGTCCAGGAAACGCTCAAGATCCCTGCTCGTGCAATCTATCATTAAAGTGTGTGTGTGTGTGTCAACACACACTTTTCTTTCTTTCTTTCTCTCTCTCTCTCTTTCTTTCTTTCTTTCTTTCTTTCTTTCTTTCTTTCTTTCTTTCTGAATTTGAAATTTTCAATCTTGAATATCTTCAACAGTATAATAAAGATGTCATTCCAACTTCTACTAGGGGGTTGTTGACCATTGGCACCTAATCACCTAATGAATTAAAAATAAAAGTTGTAGCAATTAGAATTATGTAAAAGAGCACCATTAGAAATTTTAAATCTTGAATAACTTCAAAGCTATAATAGATAGAGATGCCATTCCAACTTCTACTCCTGTTTTATGGAATAGTTGTACATTGCCATACCAATATGCTTTGAAGACACACACACTGATTTGCTATGCAGCAAATCCTCTTTCCTAGTTCTTTCTTTCTTTCTTCTTTCTTCTTTACCAGCAAATTTGTCCGACACTTTTCTCGAACACTATCATACATAGAAACTCCAAACTTGGCATGATTGTACCTCCATACAAGGAGTTTGACCGTTTTATACAAAGGAATGAAGATGTTAAAAAATATGCAAATTAGGAGCATTTGAAATTTTAAATCTTATATATCTTCAAAAGTATAATAGATAGAAATGTCATTCCAACTTCTACTAAGGGGTTGTTAACCATTGCGCATGTAATGAATCTAAAACAAAAGTTGTAGCAATTTGAATTATGCTAATTAGCAGTATTCGAAATTTTCAATCTATAATATCTTCAAGACTATAATAGATAGAGATGCCGTTCCAACTTCTACTACTGTGTTATAGAATAGTTGTACATAGCCATACCAATATGCTTTGAAGACACACACACTGATTTGCTATGCAGCAAATCATCTTTCCTAGTTGCGAACTGTGTTTTCTTACACGCACTTCAATCGCCATTGAACAATAACGCAAAGTAAGTCTGTTTTGCAGACAAGAAAGTTTCCAATTCCCTCAAAACGGAATTGGAAAAGGGATGGGGCAATTAAGGCAGAGTTCAGTCTTCGTGGCTTTGGCCCCGTTACAACAGGGGCACCAATCAAGCGGGGTTTTTTCATGGTGCGTCCACACAGTTCCTTTGAATTCATTTGTAAAATACAAGTATAAACCAAAAAAGTTAAAGTATTCAGTAAATTATTCCGTTAGCTAACATACGGGAAGGTGTTAAACGGAAGTGAAACAAGCAAAAGCACGATATTGCGAAAATAAGAAAACAAGAAAACGCTAATGCAAAAACACGAAAATGCGAGTGCGAAAACACGACATAATTTCTGTCGTGTTTTCGCAGTTGTGTTTTCGCATTTTCACCTTCGCGTTTTCAATTTTAGTGTTTTCGCTGTCGTGTTTTCTTGTTTTCGACCAAGGAAGAAAACAGTAAAACAAGAAAACTGGCCCCGCCAGATGAGGCTATGATGACACGTGCCATCCATTTCCATTGCGCAAAGCAACGCATGCCATCGCATGGCAGGTTTGCTGCTCTTGATTTGTGTGTTAAACCCCAAACCAAACTCAAAATTAAGACTAGAAATTAAAGATGATTTGCTGCAGCATAGCAAATCAGTGTGTGTGCCTTCAAAGGATAGTGGTATGGCAATGTACAACTAGTCCACAACACGAGCAGAAGTTGGAATGGCATCTCCGTCTTATCTATTAATATTGTTGCTTTAATTGAATTTATTCAAGATTTAAAAATTCTAATGGTGCTATTTAGCATAATTTAAATTGCTACAACTTTTATTTTTAACTATTACAGATAGAGATGTCATTTTAACTTCTATAAGGGGGTTATTGCGCATGTAATGAATTTAAAGCAAAAGTTTAGCCATTTAAATTATGCTAATTAGCAGCATTTGAAATTTTAAAACTTGTATATCTTCAAAAATATTGTAGATAAAGATGTCATTTCAACTACTAGGCGGTTGTTGACCACTGCGCATGTAATGAATCTAAAAGAACAGTTGTAGCAATTTAGATTATGCTAATGAACAGTATTCGAAATTATCAATCTTGAGTATCTTCATCACTATAATAGATAGAGATGTCATTCCAACCTCTACTAGGAGGTTGTTGACCACTGCGCACCTAATGAATTAAAAAAATAATAGTTGTAGGAATTCAAATTATCTCGCTGTTCTCCTACTTCCTCCAGTGTTCTTCAATGTATATGTACATGTATATATATATATATATATATATATATATATATATATATATATATATACATGTATATATATATATATATATATATATACATGTATATATATATATATATATATATATATATATATATATATATATATATATATATATATATATATATATTCTTTAATCTTAAGTTCTATGTATTTATGTTATAGGGGTGTGGTGTATGCATGCCAGCAGCAACAATCTACATACAGCTTTTACAAGTTGATGTATGGCTACCCTGAGTAAATAAAGAGTGTCTTATCTTCTCCACCTAATACAAATACCTGAACGTGCCTTTACCTTCTCTCTACTCTATCTATCTATCTATCTATCTATCTATCTATCTATCTATCTATCTATCTATCTATCTATCTATCTGTCTGTCTGTCTGTCTGTCTGTCTGTCTGTCTGTCTGTCTGTCTGTCTGTCTGTCTGTCTGTCTGTCTATCTATCTATCTTCTCCACCTGATACCTTAACAAATTATAATTACACTTTTCTTATTTTCCTAAAATTCTTTCTTTCTTCTTCTCCTTCTCCTTCCTTCCTTCCTTCCTCCCTCCCTCTCTCTCTCTCTCTCTTTCTTTCTTTCTTTCTTTTTTTTTTATGACCAGATTTTGATGGTTTGATGCAGATCACCTCGTTTATTATTTATGAAGATCCCAGGGGCTTCACTCACTGACTGGCTGTTCGAGAAAACTGACAAAGGGATGCTGACTTTTCTGTTTTACATACTCCTGTGTTGTAAAACTTTTGACACTTAGAGAGCACAAATGACATTTGTTCGGGACAATTGAGCACATTGGAAACCTGTAGAGAGCTATTGAGAACTTATATACCGAGTTTTGTTGAAAATTGCTGAGCATTATTGAGGGTTGTTGTGAAACACTAGCCACCATTGTATTAGGCTATATATATTTAGCACTGCTGTGCCAGGCTTTTTATTCTAGCACCACATATATTGAGCACTGCTCTTGCAGGATACTGAGAGTTGTTGTATCAGGCTACATATTTTCTAGCATCACAATGGCAAGATACTTCCAATTATTGTAGCAGGCTAGATTGGAATATGTTGTATACAAAGTACATGTACATGCAAACAGCTCAAAATACAGTGAAAAATACAAGGTCTGTTCAGTCATTATGTCTGGGTGCCAACGCAGACAAATTGTTTTCTCAAAATCCTTTCTTGTAGTATAGAGCCATATCTTTTACATGGATTGCGAAGCAGGCCTAGCCTATATTAATCACTCTCCATGGCACAGATCGTGGCGTATACTTCCTACCTATATGTTTGGTGGAGGAAACCGAAGGACTCGGAGAAAACCACCGTGCACAGTTAGAGTGGCAGGAACTCTTTCCACATGCTTCCCCGGCCGTGAATCGAACCCGGCCGCAGAGGTGAAAGGCAAGCGTGTTGCAGCTCGGCCAACCGTGCACCCACAAAATCCTTTCTTTCTTCTTCTTTCCGCCACATAATTTGTCCGGAGCTTTTCTCAGACAATGTTTGAGCTTGGCATGGTCACAGAGCCAGTTAGGAAGCTGACTTGGATTTGACATGTTTAATATTATACAAAATAGGGCCTTTCCTAATTTTAAAAGCTGCATATCTTCCAAACTACCAGATAGACCCAAAATTTTAATGGGCATATATAGGTTTGCGACACCTGCCAATATAATGGACAGTAAAAGAAAGTTGTAGAATTTCCAACTTATGCTAATCAGGGGCATTGAAAAATTTAAAAGTTGAATATCTCCAAAAGTACTATAGATGGAGATGCCATTTCAACTTCAATTTATCAGTTTGTGGCAAAGCCGCATCCAATGAACCATGAACCTAAGTTATAGGATTTTAATTTATGCAAATTTGGTGAATATGCAAAATTTAAATCTTGAAAGGCCTTAAAGCTATTACAGATAGAAGTGCTATTCCAACTTCAATTTATTGATTTGTGACATAGCTGCATCCAATGAAGCATGATCCAAAATTATACAATTTGATTTCTGCAAATAAGATGAACACAAGAAATTTAAATCTTAAATAAGTTCAAAACTATTATACAAAGAGGTGCCATTCCAATTTCATTTTGTAGATATGTGACAGAGCTGCATCCAATGAACGATAAACCAAAGTTGTAGGCTTGTAATTTATGCAAGTTAGGCGAATGCACAAATTTAAAGTCTTTGAATTGCTTCAAAACAACTACAGATAGTAGTGTCATTTAAACTTCACTGTTTAAGTTTGTGACATGGCCACATCCAATGAACCAAGAACCAAAGTTGTAGCACATTAATTTATGCAAATTAGGCTAATACATGTACACAAAATTTAGGTATGTTGATCAATGGCAAAGTGTAGCATTTCAGACTGTTCTCATTGTGAAGGCACCCAGAGAGATTTACTGTGCAGCAAATCTTCTTTTCTTGTTCGTTCTTTCCTTCTTTCTTTCCTCTTTATGACAAAATTTATCCGGAGTGTTTCTCAGACACTATTATTCCTACCATCCGCAAACTTGCCATGGTGATCCACCTACCGGTGAAATTATGCACCTAGGTTGGACTAGTCATGATGTTTAAAATTATGCAAATTAGAGGCAGTTAAAATTTTAAAAGCTCCATATCTTCCAAACTATTACAGACAGACACAAAGTTCTACCTTACACATGTAGGTTTGAGACATCTGTCAATGGACAGTGAGCAAGAGTTCTAGAAGTGCAAATTAAATGTGGCAAGTTTGAGGCTTTTTTGCCATGTCATTTACGTCTGGTTGCCAACCTAGACATTTTATTTTTCCTCTTTCTTTCCTTCCTTTTTTCTTCCTTACTTTTTCTTTTTTCTTCTTTACTACACAATTTTTCTGGAGTTTTTCTAGGACACTATCGTTCTGAAAACCACCAAACTTTCCATGGTGACTGACCTAGCAATGAAATTTTGCACCTGGTTTGGAATAAATATGATGTTGAAAATTATGCAAATGAGGGGCAATAAAATCTTAGAAGCTCCGTATCTTCCAAACTATTGCAGACAGACACAAAAGTTCAACATGCATCTGCAGATATTTGACACCTGCCAGTAAAGGGGACAGTAAATAATGAAAGTTGAAGCATTTCATATTATGCTAATTAGGGGCATTGAAAAATTTGAAAGTTGAATATCTCCAAAACTATTGTAGACAGAGTAGCCATTCCAACCTCAAATTATAGGTTTGTGGCAAAGCCGCATCCAATGAACTATAACCAAATTTGTAGGATTTCAATTTATGCAAATAAGGTGAATCTTCAAAATTAAAATTTTGAATACATTGAAAATATTATAGATAGAGGTGTCATTCGAACTTCAATTTAAAAGTTTGTGAAATAGCCGAATCCAATGAATCATAAACCAAAGTTGTTAAATTTTAATTTATGCAAATAAGGTGAATACAAAAAAATTAATTTTGTTTGAAAAACTTTTAAACTATTCTAGAAAGAGGTGCCATCCTAACTTCAATTCAAAGGTTTGTTACATAAGCCCATCCAGTGAGACATAAATGTAAAATTTTAATTTTTGCAAATTAGGTGATCATACAAAATTTTAATGTAAAACAACTTCAAAACTATCATACATAGAAGTGCTTTTCAAACTTTAATTTGTAGGTTTGTAACACAGCCGCATCTAATGAACCATGACCTAAAGTTGCAGAATTTTAATTTATGGAAATTAGGTGAATACAAAAAAATTAAATCTTGAATAGCTTCAAAATTATCATAGAGGTGCCATTTCAACTTCACTCTATCTGTTTCTGACATAGGTGCATCCAATGAACCATGAACCAAAGTTGTAGAATTTTAATTTATGCAAATAAGGTTAATACACAAAATCTTAATCTTGAATAACTTCAAAACTATTAAACATAGGGGTACCACTGCAATTGTAGGCTTGGGACATAGATACATCCCATGAACCATAAACCAAAGTTGCAGGCTTTTAATTTTTTAAAATTATGCAACACATAAAATTAAAATCTTGAATAGCATCATAACTGCTGTAGATAGTAGTGTTATTCAAACTTAGGTTTTTAAGTGTTTGACATAGCCACATCCAATAAACCAAGAAGTTGTAGCATTTTAATTTATACAAACTAGGCAATACACAAAATTTAGATTATGTTGAACAATGGCAAAGTGTAGCATTTCAAACTGTTCTCATTTTTAAGGCACCCAGACAGATTTGCTGTGAGGCACATCTTCTTTTCTAGTTGTCCGATAATATTCTTGTGGAAGGGGAAAGGGGGGCACATTGTGTTGAATATAAAATGGTTTGTTACATTGACACAAATTAATTCTGACTGTAATCATGAATTATATCAAGCCAGATTCACATGTTGAAATATTTAATGGAACAATCATCACTCAATACTTTTTATGTAAAAAGCTCATAATCACCATGCAAACCCTCTTAAGGGAAATGCATGTTTGGGTTCAGTGTGGCTAGAAAATAGTTCTGCTCACTGCTTATTGGCCGAAGATCAGGTTTTAGACAGGGTCCACTGAATATGCAAGCCTGCCTCACAGTGGTGAACTCAGCCCCATGGGGCATTGGACTAGGCCCTCAACACTGGACATGCATGTTTACACAGTGGTGTGCGCATAGGAAGGTGGGGGTGCAGGTTTGTCACAGCCGCATTTTCCTGTTTGGATAACCGTCATGCCATTTTTTATCCCTCATTCCCCCCCCCCTCCCGCCACCAAAGGTAGCATAGGGGGACATAGAATTAGTAGGGATAGGGGCCGGTTCCGTCCAGCTCGACGGCAGTATATCTCTAGAACCCTGAGTCTAGAATAATGAAATTTATACATGAGATGCATCACACCACCGACATGTGCTCTGTGTGGTGTTTTTGACCCAAGAACATATCCATTTTCGTGTGTCTTGCAGCATGTCTCTAGAACCCTTTGACATAGAATAATGAAATTTATACCAGAGATGCATCATACCAAGGGCATGTGCACCCTGTATTGCTTTTGACCGTGACCTGTTTTCAAGGTCACAGGGCCCAAGAACATACTAGTATCAGTTTTTGTGCATCCAGACATGCTGTATACATTGTATAGCTTTCTTCTATATATTCTGGCGGGGGACATAAATCCTTTGAGTCACTGTGCACTTGTATGTGTATGTGGCTGGTGTCTCAGGGTCCCTGTCCCAGCCCTGGGTCTCCTGAACACGCCGCAACAATAGCATCACCTTGAACAGGGACCTGCATGTGATGAATTATTCTGCTATAAACATTTGAAATGGGTCATGGCTGGGCTCTCTCACACTCTCTCTCTCCCCCCCCCCCCTTTTTTTTTCTTCTTATGTTTATATATGTATGTACAAAATATGAAGATATTGCCTGGGGAACAATTTTTGAACATTTTAGCAAATGTCATTACCGTTTGTCCTTCAGATCAAGGTTCTAGCAAATATTGTATCACTGCATTGGTCCTTTAACCTTGACCTGCAGCACAAATTTTGACATATTCAGTAAACTGACTTCATTGTTGTTGTGCTACATTTTTTGTTTGTTTGTTTGTTTTTTGTTTTTTTTTTTGTTTTTTTTTTTGTTTGTTTGTTTGTTTTGTTTTGTTTTGTTTTTGTTTTTGTTTTTTTGTTTTTTTTTTGTTTTTTGCTTGTTTGTTTGTTTCACTAATGAAACAAATCCATAAAATGAAAACAGCTGTGAGGAAAGAATTTTAACTTACGTTTAATAGATGTTTCCTCCAAAATGACGAATATAGAACTTGAGTGAAATGCCTCAAATAAAAGTCGCCAAACTTGTGAACATGTACAGAACACAGGTGCTGCCTTATGGCTGTAACATTACCATTGGATCCCATGGAGGTGATGGGTTTTGCTTGATAATGTATGTTTGTCAGATGCTCATATCTTAGAAATCCAATAACAGGTGGCACTACATATACATTAACGCTATTTCCACAAAATCTTCCCCTATAAAGCTGTATATAAAAATATTTTTGTCTCACTATGCAGGTCCATTTACCCTTCTTTTATTATGGATCCATCCAAAGCATGTGACAAGCAGCATCATTGCAGACCCTTCTCATTACAGTGTGATGATAAACAACTGCCAAACATTGCATATAATAATTATAATTCGACAACATGTTTGAAAAGATCCCATTATTCCATAAAAATGTTCTAGCTGTTATGTTGAAGAGATAAATCCTATGCACATTGTGTAACCCCTTGATTGATAAGTAATATTTTCACAACTCTTTCTAGTAGTGTACATTGTAGGCCTATTATAGCATATAGCCTTGCAGTCAGGAATTATTTTTAAGTTGATTCAGTTGAATTTATATAAAGGGAATTCATACTAGATCTGCTGCAACTGTCAGGATAAAGGGTACATAACTTTAACAGTTGCACATTGTCTTTGTTATTAGTATCTCATAATTTTCACTTCTGTTTATGTATGAATATAAAATATATGCTGAATTCTATTTTAGTACTTAGACAAGACATAGCATTAATGTATTGTATGTTTTCCATCTTGTATCTAATGTGTTGTAAATTGCAACTCATTGAACGTCAAGGGATACTTGGTGCTTAAACATGTTAAAGCTTATACATATATAGCAGCCTTTATTAATAGGAAAGCAGCAATTTGCGATACATGATATGTGAAAGTAATGTTGCTCTGATTTGTGACATACATACAGTGATATGTGACATTAAAATGAATTACTGTGATAGGTTCATATCTAAAATTCTTTTATGTAATATGCAATGTTTAAAAAAGCAGCTTTTATCTATGATATGCACCAAAGAGGGGGTAGTCATTGTGAACTACACTGGACGAATTGATGACTCGGAACAACTACGAGTGCACACAGAACTGCTGCCTTTAATAACGTTGATTTTTGTACACTTTACATGACGCTGGTCGCTTACACCTCACCAGGTTTCATCCATTTACCGCTCAGCGTACATCGCTCATCGCATTAACTGCAATTACATTCATAACATTAAGTATCTCCATATCAAAATCGAACCTTTAACATAGTATATCACATATACAAGCCACATTCATCTATCACACATAAATTCATATGATTACATTTAATCGAAAATTCCAAATTGTATACATTAAGCGCGGCCCTTTTGTCACATATTACCGTGAACAAAAATTGTAAACCACACAAAGTTGATCCAATTACCGTCAAACTTCAAAGTAATTTATGATAACAAATACTCAATCAATCATTTTCAACTACGACGTGAAAAGCAAATAACTTATGCTTTCAATATTACAGAATACCTACCCGGCATTTTGCCACCTTCAACACGTCGTGCACAAGTTCCAAAACCAGCAATATTTATTCTCATGTGCAAATGAACGGCACAACCGTATATTACAAAAGAAAACCCTCCAATTCTAGTTTGAAACCATCACATAAAATAATAATGCTTTTACTTGACACAGCGTGACATATACGCGTGCATCTTACTTTACACAGCGTGACATATACGCGTCCTGGCAAGTCTTATCATAAACATACAACGCGCACGTGTATTACACCAAAGTTTTTACCAAACAATACATGAAGTTTGAAAAACCTCAATATATTTCATAAACTCGTACATGTAAGCGCACTTTAACGGCAAAAAGCATGACCCAGTAAAACGCGTTTTCACGAGTTACCTTTTTTGAACGATGCGGACATTTAGTTAGGAGTTCATTTAAGTATGTACATTTACTTTTTAATATCAAGTAAAACTTCTCAATGTACTTACAGGAACACCATTGCAGTGTCTGCGTTACAACCACCCCATGTTAGTTACAGAAGTGAACTGTGCATTGGCCAAATGCACGCACCCTACGTGCCTGTAACAAGTGCAGCTACAAAAAAGAACCGCATGAATGAAAAACCAGATATAAATCCATCAAATTTCACGCGGGCAAAAAATAACGAGTTGAATGCTCGTCAAAAATTGGAAGTAAATCGACGGGAAATGGACAAGCACTTACTATTAGCTGTCATGTGTCCGTTAATTATGTACAACATATGGGGAACATAGTCCCAAGGCGCCCGCAAGCGGGTAACGTAAATAGAACTCGTCCACTCCCAGTGAACAGCGACGCCGGTTCTTCGCCTTTATATATGCGCCGGAACGCGCGGGAAACAGCTGGGTCACAGTCAACGAGGTCGGACAAGTACAGAGTAAACCCACAACGAGACAAAAAAGGGGAAAGGCAGCAGACAGGGGTGAAACCTACGTCACACAACGAGGACAACAACAACAACAACAAAATCAAATACGACTCAACTGTATTTGACAGTCATTAGCTTTCCAGTTATAGATACTTTTCATACATTTAGACCAATACTCTTCTGTATATCTGTACCAACAGGTGGTATTCCCCTAAAGATACTTTTTTTATATTTTGTGTCACTAAGCTTAGACATTAACCTTGAACACTTCCAACATAATAGGTGTGTTATTCTGCTTCAGAATCACAGCAATAAACATTTTTCAAAGCATTTCTTTGATTCAAATTTTGTAGGCACCAAGACAGATTTGCTCTGAAGCAAATCTTCTTTTCTAGTTCTTCCTGACCTACCGGTGAAATTTTGCACCAGGTTTGGAATAGTCACGATGTTTAAAATTATTCAAATAGGAGCAATTAAAATTTTAAAAGCTCCATATCGTCCAAGCTATTGCAGATATACACAAAAATTGCAAGGTGCATGTCTTGGTTTGTGAAACTTCCAAATATAATGGACAGTTAATGAAAGTTGCAGAGTTTCAAATTATGCTAATTATGGGCATTTTCAGCTTGGTAGGGGAGCAAGTGGCATCATTTTCAAGGATATATGTGGCCTTCTTGGAAAACTTCTTGTGCTACTGCAGTTAAACACAAAATTTCAATGTGCATGTAAAGGTTTGTGACACCTGCCAATATAATGGACAGAAAATGAAAGTTGTAGAATTTCAAATTATGCTACTTAGGGGCATTTTCAGCTTGGCCCAAGAACAGCTTGGACAGCTTGTGCACATATTACTACAACCTTATCTTAGCAAATTTTGACTTAATGAAGTAAATCTGTGTTTTAACTGAAAGGGTCACTTATTCTCTTACATCTGCTAAGATTGCAAGAGGTGGACATATGTGGTTATGAAGTTATTGAAGGAGTTTGTAGATGAAGTAGATCCTGGTGCAAAAGAAATGTGGCTGCAGAGGCTTGGTTTCTAAATATAGCTAGCCTGCATATGGGTCATGTCTTTCTGCTCTTGTAACCAATGATATGAAGCCTGTTCTTCATAGCCTATACTGAGACTTATCTTGGTTCACAGGGACATGTATTTTTTTGGAGAGCTTTTGCAAAAAATCGTTTATGTTATAAAAAAGAAGGGTTTTGCATTGCATGTATACACATACCCTTGAATTATTATATGTATACACTGTACATGTATGTGTATATACATGCACATATAGCTACTCATCCATACTGCCCATGTGGGCTGACCCTCTCAGGAATGGGCACTTTTCTCTGGTCCCAAGAATGCACACTGTAAAGAGCTTCCACTGTATAAGTAAACACTGGAATTTCTTTCTTTCTTCTTTACGACCGAGTTGGTCTGAAGATTTCCTCAGACACTATTTTTCCGAAAAACACGAAACTTGCCATGCTGACTGACCCTAAGCAGTGAAGTTGTGCATCTCATATGGAATGGTCATGATGTTTAAAATTTTGCAAAGTAGGGCCAGGCAAAATTTTAAAAGCTCCATATCTTCCAAACTATTGCAGATAAACCCAAAATTCCAATGTGCATACATAGGTTTGTGACTCCTGACAATATAATGGACATTACATGTATATAAGTTGTAGAATTTCAAATTATGCTAATAGGGGCATTGAAAAAAATTTTGAGTTGAATATCACCAAAACTATTATACATAGATATGCCATTCCAACTTCAGTTTATAGGTTTTTGGCAAAACCACATCCATGAACCAAAGTAGTAGGATTTTAATTTGTGCACATAAGGTGAACATCGAAGATATATAAATCTTAAATAGCTTCAAAACTATTATAGATAGAAGTTCGAATCCATTCTTGCTTCAATTTATGGGGTTTTGGAATAGCCCCATCCAATGAACCATAGTTATGGGCTTGTAATTTATGCAGATTTGGCAAATATACAAATTAAAATGTTGAATAGCTTCCAAACTATTATAGATTGTAGTTTCATTCAAACTCCATTTTATAAGTTTCTGACATGGCCACAACCAAGGAACCAAGAACCAAAATTGTAGCATTTTATTTTATACAAATTAGGCTAATACACAAAATTTAGATTATGTTGAACAATGACAAAGCATTTCAAATTGTTCTAATTTGAAGGCACCCCGACAGATTTGCTGTGAAGCAAATCTTTTCTACTTCTTTCTTCTTTACTAGTGAATTTGTCCGACACTCTTCTCTGACACTATTGTACATAGAAACTCCAAACTTGGCATGATTGTACCTCCATACTAGGAGTTTGGCCTTTTTATGCAGAAGAATAAAGATTTTTAAAATCATGCAAATTAGAGGCATTTGAAATTTTCAATCTTGAATATCTTCAAAAATATAATCGATAGAGATGTCATTCCAACTTCTACTAGAGGGTTATTGACCATTACACATCTAATGATTTTAAAACGAAAGTTGTAGCCATTTAAATCGTGCTAATTGGCAGCATTTGAAACTTCAACTTCACGTCTTGAATATCTTCAAAACTATTATAGATAGAGATGTCATCCCAACTTCTACTGGGGGGTCATTGACCATTGCACACCAAATGGATAAATTCGGAGGGAGACGGTCAGCTTTGTCTCGCTTGAGTGGCCAGTGACTAGCCACGCATTCATTGAAGGCCACTTTCCACTCGCAATGATAATGGGATTAGAACTGACCAGGACTCAATAGCTGCTACTGTTGAAACCGACACGGCGGCAGTGTCGACCAGTTAAAAACAAATATAATAATAAGAGTAGGACCTACTTAATAACACCGTGTAGTTGGCATATCATTCTGTTAACTTTGTGGAGGGGAAAATGTATCGCACTTCTGGGTGGGACCGCGGGATGGGAAAATAGGGACATGCACCAGGGACTTGTGCAAGTCTAGCGTTTTGCTGGACCTGCGAGATAAGTCAAAGGACACGCGAGGCGCAGCCGAACGTGTCCTTTGATTCACCGAGCAGGTTCAGCAAAACGCCTGTGGACCTGCACCAAGTTCCTTACATATCTTCATGAACATTTCTATTGTTTGATCTAACTTAACATCCAATTTATTACCGTATTTGCGTTGTGCATACAAACATTTTGACAGAAATTAATATGTTGTAGGCATAACATTGAAAACATTGTAAAAAAAGTGGTCTAAAGGTGACCCATGTTATAAGTGATGGGTGTGCCAAAATTAAGACAGCTCCTGAACAGTTGAGATGTACTGAGCACGTCTCACGCTGTCAGAGGAAAAAAAATGCTACGCTACATCCTTCAGTACGCAACTTGTTGGAAAAGCCACCGACAGAAGTTTCAACTTCAATCATGCATATCTGGCCAACAAGCTACAGTTACAAGGTGTCAGACTGAATTAACGCTTGCATTAAAAAAATATGGTGCGTCAACACACAAGTTTTATGAAGCTGCAGACCAAGCAAGACAAAACATAGTGAATTGTCTGAGCGGTAAATATAATGTAGAAGAAAGTCACTGTTTTGTAAGGGTAAGGGTAAGGGCCACAACACAGGCATGAGAACCCTCAATCCAACCAAAGAAGATAAAAAACGGCTACAAGATATTGTAGATTACAAGCTTTCAGCAGCAAGCTTGAGGCAGCAGCGGTTGGTTTCTTTTTATTTTATTTTATTCGTACATGCCAATAAAAATATAGTACATTGAAAAAGTAATAAGTAAACAGTAAAGTAAATCATATGAACATCACAGTAAATTATGGTAAACTGTTCGTTAAAATGATAATATATCACAGTAACCCACATGAACATCACTGTGAATCACACGTGCATCACGGAAAATCATAATGGACATCACAAAATAATAAGATAATATCACACTAAAAAATGTAGCACCTGAATTAAATTATAAAACATTTATAGTAAAATGATCCTACATGGCAGGTACCAGGGTAGCCCAAGAAAGCCGTGGTGGCTTATTTCCATTGGGGTCCTGTGCCCTAAAGAAATATAACTCTAATAAAAGAAGGGGGTAGGGGGGGGGGGTTCAGTACGTTGGTACAGGTAATTACTTTTGTAGAGTTCGTAGTACGGAAAATAAAAATCTTTCCAAATTTTGGATAGTACGAAGTACGTAAAATAAGAGGGCTTCCAGTACACCAGTACGGTAAATAAAAGCCCCAGTACGCCAGTACGGGAAACCCCTTTCCCACCCTCATAAAACTTTGTTTGGTCTTAATACCAATAAAGTTGAGACACTACACCTCAGGACTGTGAAGCATGTGCCCAAACATAAATTATGTATTAAAAACTTTGATGGCAGAACCCACAGTGCCATGCACAGCCATGCAACGGGCAGTGTATTTTCACTGTCAAGAGCTCCTGAAAGGTTGAGCGTTCCAGTTACTTCAAAAACAATACACTCTCAGTTTGTGAAACTCATCGACAGAGAACTCTACTATTGCAGATATCATCGCAGAATCAATAGAATAAAACGCCGACACATCTTCCATACAAGACTGTGCAATCTTAAAAGACTGTCTCAAGTTGAATGTGGTATCCCCGACTCACTGTGTGCCCAGTGACCACAATTATATGAACAGACTGTGAACGTAAAGTACAGCAACACCCAGTGACAGTACTGATGCAGTCATTTAACCAGCTGCATTACCTGTGACATATGATGATCAACTGTTGGTGTATTTGAGTGTGAACCATATGACCCATGTGTGTATTGTGTCTGTCACAATATTGTGACAACATGATACCTGACTGGCACTCAACACATGATCAGTACACCCAGAACTTAACAACTCTATGGTATTTTAATTATGGCATAACACACACACACACACACACACGTGTGTGTGTGTGTGTGTGTGTGTGTGTGTGTGTGTGTGTGTGTGTGTGTGTGTGTGTGTGTGTGTGTGTGTGTGTGTGTGTGTGTGTGTAAAAGTATGTAAAGGTACATAATCACCCAGCACCCAGCCTGTATGGAAAATGCCATCTTTGAATGGATGATGTCCCAGGCACTACGTTTTGATCAAATCACAAAAAAGCTTTCGGCGGAATTCTTTTTATGGCTGTACAAAAATTACACCTGGTAGTCACCAGATAAATTAACAACACAGAACCATATATTTTGTGTATTACAAGTGCCTCCGGCTGTGCCCAGGTAACAAGCTAATTTATAAAACTAACCTCAAAAGAGGTATGAAAAAGGGGAAAGAACATCCTTTTTCAACATGTTTCAACAAATACCCAAGTTACCCAAGGCCTAACAAAAATATATGTGTGGTTCCGGTAACCTGACAGACCCTACTAAAAAGGCCCAAACCCCAAATTAATGGAATGAAAAAAATGTACTTTCACGCCGCCCTTCCCTAATAAATACTGATCCACCCAGGCCAGTGCTACAAACTCAGTCAGAGACACAAGTGGCTTACATTTTTTCCAAATGTGATCTACACGGCTCAAAGGGCCGAAGGCATGCTGGGGGGGGGGGGGGGCTGGAGACATTGCCGACCCCCCACCCCCCCGCACGAAAATTTTTGAATTTGAGCATGCAAAATGGTGCATTCTGGGGAGTTTCGAGTATCTTCCCTTCACATGGTTGAGGAAATCTTAACATTTTAGTCATTATTGTACTGATTTGGCTATTTTCCCTCAGACTGTACAAAGATCTGATGAAAATTAGCAAAAATTAGTGAAAAATATTTTTTTTAAAAAGCATCGCCATGTTATCATTTAAGATAAGACAAATTTTGCATTCATACATGTAAGGCTTTAGAGTATTTTTGCACACCTATTATGTTTATTAATGTGGAGAAAAATAACAGGTAAATTATCCTACAATTAGTAAGTTGTGTATTTTCTCTACAAAAGCAAGAAGAAACTAGAAGAGATTATTTGCTGCATAGCAAAGCAGTGTGTGTGTCTTCAAAGCATATTGGTATGGCAATGTACAACTATTCCAGAACACAGGTGTCGAAGTTGGAATGGGATCTCTATCTATTATATCTTTGAAGTAATTCGAGATTTACAATTTCTAATGGTGCTTTTTAGCATAATTTAAATTGCTACAACTTTTATTTTTTAATTCATTAGGTGCGCAATGGTCAACAACCCCCTAGTAGAAGTTGGAGTTACATCTTTATGTATTATTTATACATCTTCATTTCTGTGTATAAACAGTCAAACTCCTTGTATTGAGGTACAATCATGCCCAGTTTGTAGTTTCTATGTATAATAGTGTCCGAGAAAAGTGTCGGACAAATTTGATGGTATAGAAGAAAGAAGAAAGAAAGAAAGAAAGAAAGAAAGAAAGAAAGAAAGAAAGAAAGAAAGAAAGAAAGAAAGAAAGAAAGAAAGAAAGAAAGAAAGAAAGAAAGAAAGAAAGAAACTGGAAAAGAAGATTTGCTTAAAAGCAAAAATCTGTGTGCCTTCAAAGGTTGTAAATATTAAATGCTACAACTTTTATCCTTTGGTACTTCACATTCCATTAAGCTTATGGCTGCATGCAAATTTCAAAGTGAGCTTGACCTTTGACCTTACAGGTCACATGTAAAGTGCACAGTGTTGCAACACCCACAATTGAAGCCGGGCATGAACCAAATCGGACTAAAATGGACCAAGTTATGGCAAGATGAAACTTTCAAAGGGTTGAATGACCTTGACCTTTGCCTTTTTGAGGTTACATGTTCTTACAAAAATGTCCAGTGTAGCAATACCTACAATTTGAGTCCCACATGATTAGAATTGGATGGAAATTGGCCAGGTTATGACTGGATGAAACTTTCAAAGGTCCAAATGACCTTGACCTTTGACCATTAGAGGTTACAAGTTAGTTTCAAAAATGTGCAGTGTACAATAGCTATGTTTTGAGCCCAACATGATCAAAATTGGATAAAAATTGACCAAGTTATGGCTAGCCACCACTGAAAATGACCTCTGACCTTGAAATGACGTTTGACCTTGAGATGACCTCTACCTGAAGTAAACTTGACCTCAAAAATGACATTTTAGCTTAAAATTGACCTTTGCCCTTGACATGACCTTTGACCTTGATATGACCTTTACCTTGCTATGATCAAACTTCTATACACTCGGAACCACATCTACTATAGTACATGAGATATTGAAGATTTAAAACTTTAATTAGCCCCAAAACTGACCTTTGACCTTGACATGATCTTGACATTTGCCTTGATATGATAGAACTCCAATACACTCGGAAGCACATCTACTATAGTATATAAGATATTGAAGATTGATTTAATTAGCCCTCATTTCCATAATTTTGAAAAGCATGACCTCTCATTATAAAAACGCCAGACTTCATCCATACAAGTATAATTGTGCCAAGTTTGGAGTTTCTACCTGTAATACTTTCAAATGAAATGTCGGACAAACTTACCTGTCAATAAAGAAAGAAAAAAAGAAAGAAAGAAAGAAAGAAAGAAAGAAAGAAAGAAAGAAAAAAAGAATGAGAGAGAGAAAAAGAAAGAAAGAAAGAATTCCTAGAAAAACAGTATATCTGTGTTGGCACACAGACATAATCAGAAGAAAAAAAATTTTTGCTCTGCACAGGTTTGTAGCTGATATGCTTTAATTGTTTATGAATTAAAAGATTGATCTAAATTTTCAATGAATTAATATATAAATAAATATAAGCACCAAAGCCGTAATTTTTATAACTCCACGGACCTGCTATACCATATTTGCAGGTCCCTGATAACACTAAGATACTGAAACTATAAATATATAATGGATTAAAGCGGTCCCTCTCCAGTACTCCCATCGCGTGCATCCAGAAAGACCAGAGCTGTTTGTTTTAATCCCATTTGAGTGAAAACCACTGGTACTTTTCAAGACGCCGTGAATAATTGAGCAAATGAATAAAGTGATATTCTAAAAGATTTTTTTTTTCATAATGTTGAACGTGTGATTGGTATCGTCTCATACAAATACAGCGTTGGTATTTTGAGCCCTGGATTTTGAGTTTTAGAAGCGTTTGTCGTAACCATATCATCAGTTGGTGGGTCTGGACTATGGGGTCTAGGTAAGGCAAAACTTTAAAACATCCATTCCAGTAGATTGCAAGTTCATCAAATCATGGCGCTGGAAAGGGATGTGGGGACAACTTGGGAGGATTTAAAAAAAATGCTCTGAGATGCATTTTCTGGCATTTGAGACTGTATTTTAAAAGGATAATTTGATATCTCTGAGACACAAAATTCACTACATTTGGCTTCCCTGCTGCTGGGAGGGGTGGATAAGCATACACATTTCGCTTCATGGCATATGGTATTCGTAATAATAATAATAGTTCTTACTTTTTTGTCCATCCGTAGTTTCTTGGGACCCTATCTGTTAAAGTTTTGGCGTCTTTATAAGAAAACGATCCACATTTATTGCAAATACCAATTATATTCAGCCCAACAATAAAGCAAGCAAACGTGTCACTGTGTGGATTAGATCATTACGTGTCAAAGTTAGGTCATGACTCCATGCACATGCAAGCCCGGTGGCCGCAGGGAGTATCTGGGCCGAATGACACCCTTGCATTTAAAATTTGACTAAGCCCAGGACACTGGCCGGGAAGTCGATGCTGCACCCATCTCCCACATCTGGAAGTAGTTTCACATGCAACTGCCTCTCTGGGCTACCTCTGCAGCACTTTCAAAGTGGTAATATTGAAACATACTGTATGATAGCTGCTGGGTTGTACGATTTCCTGATCTGAGTTTGCAACTAAAACTGAACATGTAAGCCTATGTACTTCTTCCTGGTCTTGTTAATCAGTCCCATGTCGTTTATCTTCTCTGTCTCTCTTTCCTCTCCTTTTGTGTGTGTGTGTGTGTGTGGACCAAAAAAAAAAAGGGGGGGGGGGGGTGGGTGTGGGGGGGGGGGTGTCCAGGACCCCTCTGACTCCCCTCTAAATTTGCCCCGGCTATAAACTTTTGATCGCCAAAAATTCTTACATAATTGCCTTTGTCTCCTGGTGTTTAAAATACGCTTTTCAGCAAAATTCCCTGAATTGGGTAAAACTCATTATGTTCTTTCCAAAACTGTTGGAAAGCCCTTGTCACAAGATGAGAACACATGAAAGCCCTTTCTTTACTACGTAAACTCTGTGGTGTACGAAAGTGCCATAAAAAACGTAGCAAAGTGCATGTATTTAATCTCTAATAATAATAATAATAATAATAATAATAATAATAATAATAATAATAATAGTAGTAGTAGTAGTAGTAGTAGTAATAGTAATAGTAATAATAATAATAATAATAATAATAATAATAATAGTAGTAGTAGTAGTAGTAATAGTAATAGTAATAATAATAATAATAATAATAATAATAATAATAATAATAATAATAATAATAATACGATGGCTCTCCGCTTGTCTGCCGCGGTCCTGTGTCACTCTGTGACACAGGTGGCCTAGGGTTAAAAAAAGAAGCAAATTCAACTGCACAGGACCAGCATTCTCATACTTTCCATTCAAGACTACAGTCCATTTGGGCTCCAATTGGCTGCCCTACTCAGGTTTGTGTACAGCTTATTATGTGTGATACGTAAAGCTATAATCTCTACACCCTTCATGAAGTTGCTTTCACCCAAACCCCGCAATGAAAAAATTCAAATGATGATCTATTGGGGAGGGTGTGTGTGTGTGTGTTTTTTTTAATAAAGACTACTTCACAGGTTCCGCAGTGGGATGCAAGAAAACACCCAAGACATCTTATATTTAAAGCGTGTGTATGTCAACACACACTTTTCTTTCTTTCTTTCTTTCTTTCTTTCTTTCTTTCTTTCTTTCTTTCTTTCTTTCTTTCTTTCTTTCTTTCTTTCTTTCTTTCTTTCTTTCTTTCTTTCTTTCTCTCTCTCTCTCTCTCTCTCTCTCTCTCTCTCTCTCTCTCCCTCTCTCTCTCTTTTTCTTCATTACTAGTGAATTTTTCCGTCACTTTTCTCTGACACTACTATGAATAGAAAATCCAAACTTGCCATGATTTTGCTTCCAGACAAAGAGTTTTACCTTTTTTATGCAGAGGAATGAAGATGTTTAAAATTGTGTAAATTAGGGGCATTTGAAATTTTAAATCTCGATATCTTCAAAAGTATGATAGATAGCGATGTCATCACACTTCTTCGGGGGTTATTGACCATTGCGCATCTAATGAATGTAAAATAAAAATTGTAGCAATTTAAATTATGCTAATTAGCAGCATTTTAAATGGTAAAACTTAAATATCTTCAAAACTGTTATAGATAGAGATGTCATTTCAGCTTCTACTAGGGGGTGTTGAGCACTGCGCATGTAATGAATCTAAAACAAAAGTTGTAGCAATTTAAATTATGCTAATTAGCAGTATTTGAAATTTTCAATCTTGAATGTCTTCAACACTATAATAGATAGAGATGTCATTCCAACTTCTACTAGGGGGTTGTTGATCATTGTCCACCTAATGGATTAAAAACAAAAGTTGTAGCAATTTAAATAATGCCAAGTAGCAGCATTACAAAGGCATTAGAAATTTTAAATCGGGAATAACTTCAAAGCTCTAATAGATAGAGATGCCATTCCAACTTCTACTCCTGTGTCATGGAATAGTTGTACATTGCCATACAAAAATGCTTTGAAGAGACACACACTGATTTGCTACGCAGCAAATCATCTTTTCTAGTTTTGGACATGTTTTCCTGGTGTGTGAGAGAGAGAGAAGAGAGAGAGAGAGAGAGAGAGAGAGAGAGAGAGAGAGAGAGAGAGAGAGAGAGAGAGAGAGAGAGAGAGAGAGAGAGACCATACCACCATACATCCATATTTCAACGTAAAACAAGCTTGGACAAAGAAGAGTCTAAGCAAACATGGCAATGTCTCACACGTGCTCCCACTGTTTACCGCTTGGTGTCAGAAGACACAGAGATTTATAAAGTGGCTGATCATTGATCATTCTTCTGTGCGCAGGACCAGTTTAGACCTGTGTGGGTTGTCTGATAACGATGTTTACTTTAGCTCAAGCAGTTTGTCAATGATAACAGACCAACTTGTCAACCCAAACGAGTTGTGGCTGGAACAGCTTATTGCTCCTAAAAAAGAAGGACCAGAAGGGGGCGGCCATGTTAGAGGGCGCCCAACTTGTACTGAGTTGTAGACAGTCGCCCCAGCAACCCATTAGCATACCAATAGAGCCACAGTCTTGTTCTTGAGCCACGCTTTGCTCATTGTTGACACATGTTCCGCAATGTTGGAAAACGTTGGAACGAATGTGAGTGGTGAGAGGCACGGACAGGATCGATCGGTGGCCAAGGGAGTTCTGTACGTCCACTTTACCAGATAATTTGTGTGCTGTAAGCGAAGGATAAAACACATGAAAAGTTAGCATTATAATAGGACCGACCGCTACCGCTGTCACAGACGGAGAGAAGAGGAAAGCCAACAAAATGACTTCGAAGGAGGTAGGCTGTTATTAAAGTACATGCGTAAATAGGAGCAACACACCACGCTTGGTTGAACACTGCTTCTGAAGTTCTGTTTTGGTGAGGGTCTCCCCCGCCCCCCCCCCCCCACTTTCAATCATGCAACCAGAAATGATCTGTTGATAATTTGAGGAAAATCAAGGAGACCCAAAACATATACCGGTAATTGTAGCTTTTATTTTATCTTTTAGCTTTTGTACCTTTTATTTGTCATATATCTTGTGTGACTCTTGCCTTTCCATTTTTAGTTCCTTTTAGTCAAACTCTGTGTGTCAACAGACAACACACACTTTTCTGTTTTTCCTCGAGTTCTTTACCATGTCTGTGTGCCAACACAGACGGCACACAGACATATTGTTTTTCTTTCTTTCTTTCTTTCTTTCTTTCTTTCTTTCTTTCTTTCTTTCTTTCTTTCTTTCTTCATTACCAGCAAATTTGTCCGACACTTTCCTCGAACACTATTATACATGGACACTCCAAACTTGGCATGATTGTACCTCCATACAAGGAGTTTGACCGTTTTATATAGAGGAATGAAGATGTTTAAAATTATGCAAATTAGGGACATTTGAAATTTTAAATCTTGGATATCTTCAAAAGTATAATAGATAGAGGTGTTATTCCAACTTCTACTAGGGGGTTGTTGACCATTGCACAAATAATGAATCTAAAACAAAAGTTGTAGCAATTTAAATTATGCTAATTAGCAGTATTCAAAATTTTCAATGTTGAATACCTTCAACACTATAAGTGATAGACATGTCAACTCTACTAGGGGGTTGTTGACCACTGCGCACCTGATGAATTAAAAATAGAAGTTGTAGCAATTTAAGTTATGCTAAATAGCACCATTAGAAATGTTAAATCTTGAATAACTTCAAAGCTATAATAGATAGAGATGCCATTCCAACTTGTACTCCTGTGTTATGGAAGAGTTGTACATTGCCATACCAATATCTTTGAAGACACACACACTGATTTGCTATGCAGCAAATCATCTTTTCTAGTTATGTCTGTGTGCCAACACAGACATACTGTTTTTTTAGGAAATCTTTCTTTCTTTCTTTCTTTCTTTCTTTCCAGACAAATCTGTCCGACATTTTATTTAAAAAGTATAACACGTTGAAACTCCAAACTTGGCAAAAATTATGCTTCTATAGATGAAGTCTGGCCCGTTTGTGATGAGAGGTCATGCTTTTCAAAATTATGCAAATGAGGGCTAATTAAAGTTTTAAATCTTCAATACCGTATATACTATATACTATAGTAGATGTGGTTCCGAGTGTATGGGAGTTTGATCATAGCAAGGTAAAGGTCATCTCAAATGTCATGTCACGGTCAAAGGTCAGTTTTAGGCCAAGATGTCATTTTTGAGGCTAAGGTTCACTTCAGGTAGAGATCATCTCAAGATCAAAGGTCATTTCAAGGTCAAAGGCCACTTTTGATGGTGGTTTTCTTTTAGCCATAACTTGGTCAATTTTTATCCAATTTTGATCATGTTTGGCTCAAATTGTAGCTATTGCAACACTGCACATTTGGAAAATTACATGTGACCCCTAAAGGTCAAAGGTCAATGTCATCTGGACCTTTGAAGGTTTCACCCAGCCATAACTCGGCCAATTTCCATCCAATTCTAATCATGTTGGACTTAAATTATGGGTATTGTAACACTGTACATTTTTGCAATTTACAAGTGACCTGTAAAGGTTAAAGGTCAAAGTTTAAGGTTACTTGGACTTGGGAAATATCCAGCCATAAGCTTAATGGAATGTGAAGTACCTAAGCACAAAAATTATACCATTTAATATTTACAGCTTTTGAAGGCACACAGACAGATTTGCTTTAAAGCAAATCTTCCTTTCTAGGTCTTTCTTTCTTTCTTTACCGGCAAATTTGTCCGACATTTCATTTGAAAAATATTATACGTAGAAACTCCAAACTTGGCACAATTATACTTCTATACATGTAGAAACTCCAAACTTGGCACAATTATACTTCTATACATGAAGTCAGGCCTTTTATAATGAGAGGTCATGCTTTTCAAAATTATGGAAATGAGGGCTAATTAAATTAATCTTCAATATCTTATATACTATAGTAGATGTGCTTCCGAGTGTATTGGAGTTCTATCATATCATGTCAAGGTCATGTCAAGGTCAAAGGTCATGTCAAGGTCAAAGTTCATGTCAAGGTCAAAGGTCAGTTTCGGGGCTAAATGTCATTTTAAGCCAAAATGTCATTTTAAAGGTCAAGGACCACTTCAGGTAGAGGTCATTTCAAGGTCAAGGGTCATTTCAAGGTCAAATGCCACTTTCGATGGTGGCTTTCTTCGAGCCATAACTTGGTCAATTTTTATCCAATTTTGATCATGTTGGGCTCAAATTGTAGCTATTGTAACACTGCGTATTTTAAAAGTCTCCCCTTTTAATAGTGAGAGGTGATACTTTTCAAAATTATGCAAATGTGGGCTAATTAAAGTTTTAGATCTTCAATATCTTACATACTATGGTGGATGTAGTTCCAAGTCTATAGGAGTGTAATCATAGCAAGGTAAAGGTCATTACAAATGTCACGGTCAAAGGTCATGTCAGGGTCAAAGGCCAATTTTAGGTCAAAATTATCAATTTAAAGGTCAAGGTTCACTTCAGGTAGAGGTCATCTCTAGGTCAAAAGGTCATTTCAAGGAGCAAAGGTGTTATGTGAAGTACCAAATGATAAAAGTTATAGCATTTAATATTTACAACTTTTGAAGGCACCATAGACAGATTTGCTTTGAAGCAAATCTTCTTTTATAGTTTGTCATTTTCTTTGATCAAATTCAACTTTCCACCTCAATTCTTTCCCCATGATTATATATTAGTGCAAAGCAGCGGAATATTTGTGTTATGAATAAAAACTACTAATGGCACATATAGCAACTAGAAAAGATGATTTGCTTCAATTGCTTTGAAATTGCATAGGGACACTTCTGGGGACTCCCAGACTGTAATTTTTACAACGAGTGGTGCTACAATTTTTCTGTTTATTTACGATTTTAGACGTCTGCTGTAAAACAATTTTATTTTATTATGAAACTTTGTGGAAGTGTAGCTTGTAAGAGGGTTATAAACAAAAGTAGTTCAAGTGATCATGCTCCAGTGATTTTTGGATTTTTTATGAATTTTTTGGAGTGGGGGGGGGGGGGCAAATCTTAAAAAATCTTGTCCTAAACCGCTTACCCAATTGCTTTGATATCACACAGGGACACTCCCAGGGAATCCTAGTTCTGAATTTGTTCACCAGGTGGTGCTGTGATTTTTTTCGAATTTTGTGTGTTTTATTGTGTGCTCTTGCTATTTTTGACTTCTTCTCCAGAACCGTCACTTAGATTTAGCTGAAACTTGGTGGATGTGTTTCTTGTGGAAGGTTCAAACAATGTTCACTAGGTGGCACTGCTGTGGATTCCTGAGTTTTAACGATTTTTTCAATTCTGGTACTTATCAGTAAAGGCACCTTTCCTATTGATCACAATGTAAGTCAATTGGCATTCTAATGCTAATTCACATTTTCGACTTCTTCCAAACCGCCATCCAGATTGACTTCAGACTTGGTGGAAATGTACCTTCGGTGAGTTTCTACCAGGTTTCTTCAAATGGTTGTGCTCCAGTGATTTTTGGAGTTTTAATGTTCTTTTTTTTTTTTTTTTTTTTGTGACAAATCATACAAAAATTTCTCCGCACAACCGAACACCCAGTTGCTTTGATATTACACAAGAGCACTCCTAGGGACTACTAGCACTTAATTTATTCACCAGGTGGTAATGCATTTTTTTTCTTCAAATTTTTAGCTCAGCTGATAATTCAGCTGAGCTTTTAGGAGGGTGAGGCATCCGTCGTCTGTCATACCAATGGGGACAGATCCAACCCCATATATTGCCAACCTTTATTTACATTATTATGAATCAAAATGGATGGAGGAATTGGCAAAAACAAACTTTACAGCTGCAAGAAGATCAGATTCTCAAACAAGAAGATTTATAAATGACCTATGTGCTTTAAACAATGGAGATGAAATAAAGGAAAATTGGAAAAACGTATCTCTCAAAGAACTAATATTAAATCTGGGAAAATGAAAGTGATATAAAAGCTACTTTCCTTGATCTGGATATAGAAATAAAGAACAACCAGTTTGCAAGAAAAATATTTGACAAGAGAGACTAGTTCAAATTTGATAGTATCTCCTACCCTGCTCTGACAGGAAACATTCCAGAGAAACAAGCACATGGAGTTTGTATCAGACAAGTGATACATATTGCTAGAAACACTACACTTTTTAGCGATTTTGTCAGTAGAGTCAGAACTTTGTTGCAAAAACTACAACACAAAGTTTATGAAAAAAACGACACAAAACTCTGTTGAAATGTTTCCAGAGATATGACCAATACCTAATAAATACAACACTTACTCAAGAACATAAGTCAAACTGTGTCAAGATGGAGTTTGAAATGACAAAGTGTAGTCCTTAAAGTGTTTCGAGTGGTAAGAGGGAAAGTATACTTAGCCTACCTAGAGAATTTTCTCTAGTCCGTCTTAAGTCCTAAAAACATGATCATACTCACTTTTTGCAGGATTTCTGTCTTTTCAATCTTCATCCAGTACAGTGGAACATGTGCCTTCCAGCTAATACCTTAGTACACTTTACCTCATAACACCTCTAGTCAACTTTATGGTGCTAAAAATTGTATTACTATTTACCTGTTTATACCAGTGTCGGTATGATGGAATAGTGTATGAACAGTGATTGTCAGAAGTAAATGGTAGGTGGGTAATAAACAGCTCTTCTAGAAGAGCTTAGGTGAGCACTTGGCAAGCGCCTTAGGCGCGAAGCCCTGTTAGGGGGATCCGGGGGCATCCCCCCCCCCGAAAATTTTGAAAATTTAGACCTCTAAAACAGCAATCTGGCCCACTTTGAGGCATAATCTCTCCGAAAAATGCATGCCTCACTGGCGATAGTATTACCCATATTTTACATTGTATTAATATGAATTGTGCTAATTTCTTGCCACTGATGTAGATTTTTGACTATAAGACTATGAACAAAGCAAGCCAAGTTGAAAAACTTAAAATGCCTGGCAGTCTTCCTGTGTTTTTGTTTTCATTCATACTCATTTGCATTCGATACAGATGATTTTGCACTGCTTGTATTGTAGACTAGACTACCTGCACACTAGTAGTATCACTGTGCAAACTGTATTACTGCATGGTGGACCTGGTAATAATATGAATTGAATGTATGGCTGTGGCTGTGGGCTGTGACTTGCTTGCTTGCAATGCTTGCTTCTCGTCTTGTTTATCCTTTTCACCTCTACATAACCACCACAAACTGAACAAGTGACAACCCACTGAAATCACATACACCATCAGTAACTTGATAGTTCAATTAAGATGCTTTTTCTACAGAATGAGCTACAAGTAAATTACGTAAAACAACAAGTTTGTGTCAAATCAGTTTTTCTAATTTAATTTCAATCACGAAGTTGCATTTTGTTTTCCTTTTTTTAAGTGGATCAAAACAGAAAATACAAATAATATCAGCCAGAAAGTTACTTTTCTGAAGTTGACAACACCGGCCTGTTGACAAGAGTTGCAGAAAAATTATTCCAAGCCATGAAAAGAAAAAAAATACAAATGACTAATATTATACTACCCTTGGCCTTGCGTTGCAAGAGCCTTTCCAATGATAGTGGATACATAATGCGGTTTGTCAAGAGTAATATGATCCGAATTTTATTTATTAGGCCTACCATGATCGTTTATTAGCATCACAGTCAGACATTCATTCACGGCCGGTCAAACATACCTGCACAACAAACACCGTGCCGTCGATAAGTTTTGTCTTACAATCAAACTTATCAATGGAGGGCCACTTGAAATAGGTTGTCAGTTTGACAGAATGTCGGACAACTGAGGATCAGCAGGGCTCGACATTTTTTTGTAAATCACTTGTCCGCAGGGCAAGTGGATTACAAAATCCACTTGCCCGTATGCAAAATCCACTTTTCCTGATACTAATATAAACATTTTTTCCCATCAATGCTAAGGCCTAGATAAAGGCTTACACAAACCATTTACCCTAAACTCTAAAGTGTATTTGCCGATTATGGCCGCTTGCAAATTTGCAAAAAAATTTGCCAGATTTATTTTTACCACGATTCTGGCTATAACTGTCATAACAGTGAAACTGGCAAAATATTAAAAATACAAATTGAAAAGTAAGCTATTTGCATGCTGTGACTAACGATGAAAAGTACAGTGTAATTTCTGGGACAATGGGACTCCGTATCCCGGGTAAACGTAAATAAAGATTGAAGAGTTGCATTGGTTTCAGGATCCTCTTTTTCGCTGCCTCTGAAGCCGTGATGGGATGCATATCTTTTGCGTACCAACCATGAATGCTATCGGTACATCGTAGTAAATTTCGTATACAGTATTGGCAAGTACCTTGCAATAAACGGTGTTATTAAATTAACTTCAAACGAAAATTTTAATATTCCAAACTAGAAATCTGGTGTGCGCACCGTCACCCCTTTCCTGCAACTGTACACAAACAGCTGCTTTGGCCATGTGGTCTGACGCACAACACATGACCCGATTTGGCCAATTGAGTCACATGCAAAAATGAGCCATTCACGGCTCGTTTCACAGTGTTCTCGTCATGGCTTCTGCCCAGTAAACATGTGTGCATCTGCAGTAATTTACGGAGGGAACACACAAACGGGAAGCGTTGTTTATATTACAGCAGGCGAAAATAAAGATTCCAGTGTTTATTGCAACAATTGTTCGGAGTCACAGGCAAATACGCAAAGGTAGGGGATAGAAGGAACTGCCCAAAGTTTCCAAAATCTGTCCGTGAGACTGGGTCAGTTCACCGCAGATCCACTCCCCGCTGTCAGTGTTTGACTGGCAGTTGTGTGCTGTTTTTGCCCGGGAAGTCATTTCACGTCACTTATACATGATCTTCATTTTTTCCAACATTGTTAGAACCCATCGATAAATGGCATTTGATGTTATTTTGCAGATGAATTCCCCATGCAATTTTTAATATTTGTTGAAACTTTGACATCGTTGGGGCATATCAGTATCACACTGACGGTGAGTAGTGTTACCCTGCTCAGTAACTTGAGTAAGCCAGTAACTGCCGGTAGTACTACCAGTCGAAATGCTGAGACATGAATGAGATTGATTGGCTACCAGCCCGCCTCGGTTCCAAGCTAAGCCTTAGCCTGTGACGTCACCAAAGTACACAAAATCCAACATGGCGGCCATGATATTAACTGGTATCACATACAAATAAGAAATTTGCAAAAAGTGGTACAAAAGATGTGTTATGATCTCTTACCTTTATATGTTCTCTTTCCACAGATTTAAATCCACATTATGGTATTATTCCAGTCTAATAATAGGGCCATGGTAGTCCAATATGTCCATTTCATTTTTGATCTGTCAGCCATTGCTGACCCTAATATCCAGAAGTCATGTACATGTAATTTGATCAAATTTTGTACAAGCAATGTGATGACAAAATATTTTGCCATCTACTGCAAAAATACTTTCCTGATGCAAGCAGTCAGATGTAGGTCCAAATTAGAAAGAAATAATCTTGTGACCTGACTTTGAATTTCAACCTCTAAAATCCGCCATTTTGCAAAAAAATCCACTTTTTCTACAAAGCTCCACTTTTGTACCATGGGGTCTATTCCCGGCAATTTGCAACAAGAATGCACTGCCAAAGCATACAGATCCATAATCCAATGGGGGTGGTGGGATAGTGACAACCCTGTGTCCACCTTTCAGCCAAAAACGAAGGAACCCCAAAATGACATATTTAGGGGGTAGGGCCCTTTGAATTTTGATCAAATCTGTACAATTTGCCCTAGAATGCTCAAATATATTTTTTTCACAACTTAAAATATCAGTAAGTATGAAACTTAGCCTAATCTATGTTATTACAGAAAAGGTTTTATTTTATCAGTAGTTCTAAACCCCCATTACTTCTGATAAAATGGACTGTTCTGTTATTCAAATTGGACCACTTGTATCTTGAAAATTTAACCCAATCCAGCCCAAATTTATACCCTCTTGAAAAGCATGAACACTTGTTGGTCAAGTTACAGCATGAAAGGGTCATGGATCTGTTTTAAATTAAAATGCCAGAGCAGTATCTGGTTGGTGGGTGTTCTAAACAGGCATCTCTTGTGTCTTCAGCAGGGTATCGGGTGACAGGATGCTCGTAAAATGACCATTAATCGTAACCCAATAAATGCACTGACTGTTATATACAGTAAAACCTCTCTAACCAAACACCTCCATATACCGGACACCTCTCTATACTGAACACCATTTCTTGGTCCCGAATGTATACTTCCAATGTTAGCAAACTTCCCTATACTGAACACCTCCCCTTACTGAACACTTTTTTCAGGTCCCAAGGGTGTTCGGTATAGGAAGGTTTTACTGTAAATGGTAAATGACTTATCACACCCCTTTCATGTGATCCGCGAACACCTCAACACTCGCAAATAGCAGGGACTAAGATGTGCCAATGCGTCTTTGTTTACATAAGCACTGCCCAGCAATGGAACCGAGAACGAGGCTGCTGATTTGACCCCTAATCTCGCATCTCATTAAACCCAGGTCAGCATCTCGACTGTACTACTACGCCGGTACCTTTGATATCCTAATCGTATGTACGCTACACGGACAATGAAAATATCTGCTTGTGTTGACAGAAATGAAGTTCTGATGAATACAACTGCTGACCATGTAATTGTTTAAACCTGGAATGTTTACAAATTGGCGATTATCACTTAGTGGCCCACTCACATGCTCCGAAAGCACAACGGGTGGCTCTGTTGCCGTTTCATTGTACAAATTACAATAAACACGCAAAAACTGTTACATATTACATAATGCCAATATGGCTGCGACTTCTTTCATTCACACCGAGAAAGCTCGACGCAATGCAAAAACTTGACGTTTTTGGGGGGGAAAGGGATTGAAATCGAGGTGCGCATTCTGCAGTATGTAATTGTAATGTGTGCATTAAAAAGCTCTAAAATAAATTAAGGCGCGCTATTGTGCGCCTTAAAAGGAAAGCACTGAATGAAGGACTCCAGGAGATCCCTGTCGTCCGTCCACAATTTCACATTTTCGACTTCCCCTCCAAAACCACTAGCCAGATCCACTTCAAACTTGGTGGGGATGTGCCTTGGGTGGGTCTCAGTCTACCAAGTTTGTTCAAATGGTCATGGTCCAGTGGTTTTTGGATTTTTAAGGAATTTATTGTTCATTTTTGGGGGGAAATCTTAAAAAATCTCCGAAACCGCTCACTCAATTGCTTTGTAATTGCATAGGGGCACTCTTGGCGACCTTCAAGTTGTTCAACAGGTGGTGCTGCGATTTTTTTATCTATTTTTTTTTTTTTTAATGATTTTTTTTTGTGCATTTTTGCTTTTGTCGACTTGTTCTCCAAAACCAACGCTTAGATTGTGCTGAAACTTAGTGGAGATGTTCCCTGTGGAAGGGTCCGTGATTTTTAACAAATTTTAAAATTTGGGTACTTGTTGATCTATGCATACATTCCTATAGGTGAGTGACTTTGACCTCATTCCCAAGGTCATAGGGCAACTTGCTCAAATTTTATTGTTTACCTGAAAACTTGAGAGCTATTTGAACCTGACCTTGAAGTTGAACATGATGGTTGTCCTGAGGAAAGGCCAGACTTAGACAGTACATGGGTGACCTAAACCTCATTCCCAAGGTCACTGGGACGCAGACACTTACGTGAATTTTACTTTTCACATTGTAATTTGAGAACTCTGGAAGGTAGGACTTTGATGTTGAACTTGTTGGTGGTCCTCTATTTAGGAAAGATTGAGACCATACATTAGTGACCTTGGCCTCATTGTCACAGGGCCACTAACATGAATTTTTCTGGTCACGTGATAACCTGAGAAGTATTTGTACTGTGACTTTGAGCTTGCAAGTGGGGATAGCCCTCTATGAAAGTTAGATTTAGAATAGGTCAGTGACCTTGACCCTATCCAAGGTCATAGGGACTTAGATGAGCACAGGACTGTCACAGTCCTCTTGTTGATGAATTTTTGTGTGTTTCTGTCACTTGTCACTTCTTCTCCAGAACAGTTTCTCAGATTAAGTTAAAACTTTGTGGATATGTTCCTTGTAAAAGGGTCAAGCAAAGATGTTCACTAGGTAGCACTGCTGTGGGTTCCTGACTTTTAATGACTTTTTTCAATTCAGGGACTTCAGTGTAAATGCACATTTTATATAGCTTACTATGCAAGTCAATGGACACTCTAATGCATTCTAATGGTAATCCACATTTTGGACTTCTTTGAAGAAACTGTCTGTCAGATTTACTTCAAACTTAGTGGCCATATACCTTGGGTTGATGTCTATCAAGTTTGTTCAAATTGTCACGCTCCAGTGATTTTTGGATTTTTTATGATTTTTTTTTCAAAAATCTTTAAAAAAAGGTTCAATAGGAAAGTTTAACATGGAAATTTTTTGTAATAGTTATAACTGAAATAATTTTGGCCCAGATTTGTGCCAAACTTGGTAGGGATGTACCTTTTATAAATGTCTACCTGTTTTGTGCAAATGGTCATGCTCCAGTGCTGTTTTGAGCTTGACCTCGTTCCCAAGATCACAGGGCAACTGACAAGAAGTTTACTGTTCACTTGATAACTTGAGATCTGTTTTGACTTAGGACCTTGATGTTGCACATGTTAATGTTTCTCTATGAAGGTCATGCTTAGACAGTACATGAGTGACCTTGACCTCGTTTCTGGGGTCACAGTGCAACATACATGAATTTTACCCTTCACTATAACTCGTGAACTACTTGAACTGGGACGTTGATGTTGTACATGTTGGTGTTCTTCTATAAAGGTCAGACTTACTCAGTACATTTGTGACCTTGATCCTTTTCCAAGTTCACAGAGCCACAAGTGTGATGAATCTCTAGGTCAGCTGAGCATGGGCTTTTCACACAGTCTTCTTGGGTTTTGTTTTTGTTTGTTTTTGTTTTTGTTTTTTGTTTTGTTTTTTGGGGAAAATGTGAAAAAAGCTTCTTCTTTGAAACTGCCAGTTGCTTTGAAGTTCATAGGGACACATCTGGAGACTCTGACCTTAAATGTTTCAACAGGTGGCACTGTACTTTTTTAAAATGAATTTTTGTGTGCATTCATTATTTTCAATTTCCGCTCCAAAACCTTCAGTCATGTTGCTGGGAATGTAGCTTGTTGGAGGGTTAAATGCATGTGTTCCTTATTTGGTGTGATACTCTGCTTCTGATTTTTAATAAATTTTTCAAAATCAGGTTTCATGCAGTTTCTTGAAATCCTTGAAAGCACTTGAATTTGCTGCATGATTTTTCCAGGCCTTGAAAATCAATGTTTTTGCAATGAATTCCTTGAAAAAGCCTTGAACTTTAAATGTCTGCTAATACACCTTCCTCCAAAAGTTAAGTTAGCTCAATTACTTACTCCCCTTTCATTATAAACCCGAAACAACAAGTTGAAAAGTCCTTGAATTTTGGTGAAAAGGTCCTGGAAAGTCCTGGAAAAGTCCTTGAATTTGAAAGCTGCTAAGCCCTTATTATATGGGTACCTCTCAGTTAATGCATGCATATTGATTACCATGTAAATCAATGGGAATTGTAATGGAAGTCACATTTTATACTTCCTGTGTGAAATCCTCATCCCCTGGACAAGATTGAGACTTATCATGGGTTGAATGAAGGTCAGCTGAGGACAAAGCTGTCCACACAGCCCTCTTGTTTAGCAAAATCTTCTCTGAAACCGCCAAGCCAATCGTTTTGAAATTGCAAAGGGACACTTCTGGGAACCCCAGGCCTTAGTTTGTGCAGCAGGTAGCACTGCGATTTTTTAGCTGAACTGACTTGTCAGTTGACTGAGCGTTGAAGGTCCATCGTCCATCCGTCCATCATCTGTCCACAGTTCACATTTTCGACTTCTTCAAAACCGTCAATCAGATTCACTTCAAACTTGGTGGGGATGTGCTTTGGGTGGGTCTCGACCAGGGTTGTTCAAATGGTCATGCTCTCTTGATTTGGGGTTTTTTTTTATGAATTTTTAGCTCAGCTGATGGTCTGTCGTCTTAGTCCGTGTGTCCATCGGTCTGTGTATCCGTCCACAATAACATTTTCGACTTCTCCGAAACCGTCAATCAAATTCACTTCAATTTAAATGGCAATGTACCTAGGGTGGGTCTATACCAAGTTTGTTCAAATGGCCATGCTCCATTGATTTTTGGATTTTTTATCAATTTTTTGTACTTTTTGGGGGCAAATCTTAAAAAAGCTTCTTCTCCGAAACCACTCACCCAAATACTTTGATATCTCATGGCAACACTCCTAGGGACTCATAGTTCTTAATTTGTTCATCAGATGGCGCTTCAAATTTTTCCTAATTTTTTATTATTTATTGTGTGTTACTGCCTTTTTCGAGTTCTTCTCCAGAACTGTCACTGAGATTAAGCTGAAACTTTATGGATAATGTTCCTTATGGAAGGCATGGGTCGCATTAAAGATTTTTCAGTGTGGGTCCGTTGGACCCATCTTTTTTTCTTTTTCAGGAAAAATAATGGGTCCATGGACTGAATTGATGGGTCCATTCTAAAATTGTACAAACTAAACTTCATTTGGTGTGATTTGATTGATTTATTTTATTTGGTATAATCAACATACAGTGTTATGTGAGTTTACATAAAAATGATAAATTAATAAAACATGCAGGTAACCTAAGCCTAGAAATGAACATAACATAGGGTCTATACGCTCATGCAGGCAACTCATATTTATAAATAAGATTGAGTAAAAAGTTACCACTATGCCAATGTAAAAGAGTTTAATGACTGAAAGTTTGTTGTGTGTACCAAGGATACATTCAATCTACCCAGCGACCTGCTATTAAGACTAAGGTTATAACACAGCCCTAGTCTACCAAAATATGGTTTGTGAAGGGTGTTAAGCCACTAGCATGCTGCCACTGTGCCATTATCTGATATCGCACACTGTATGCCACCCGGCAGTTTTTTACTCGCTTGCACAAGCGGCATGCATATTGAACATGCCTGGACTCGGTCATTTTTGTGATTCATTCCATGTGATGAAATGGTCAAAAATTACATGATTTATATTTCTGTGCCCTTCCTATTTCAATTTACGTGAAAAATTTGATGCTGTGGGTGGTGGTGTCAAGAGTCTGATTTAAAGTGCAGTCATTTTCTTTACCAAGCAACATGGCACAGGCCGTGCAACACAAGCCAGTGTACACAGCCTGTCACAGGCATGGGGTGCCAATTGTAACATCATCTATTTTGTGCACGAGATCATAATACTTATTGTTTTGGTGGATGGAATCACAGCAGGATTCACAAAATTGTAAGACCAAATTATAAAATTGAAGTCCCACCACAAAATTAAACTACTCTTACGATTTTGTGGACGAAACTGGAAGAAAAATTCACAAAACTGAAAGTATTTTACAAAATCCAACAAGCTTGTTGAATTCTATGCATGGAATTATATTACTTTATCAATTTTGTGCACAAAATTGTATAATATTATCAATTTTGTGCACGGAGCTGTAAGCTTTTATCGATTTTTTTTTATGAAATTGAAAATTGGGATCTTCAGAATTGTTAAATATATCGATTACGCCCACAACATTGTTAAGTTTATCGATTCTGTCCACAGAAAAAAATGATAAACTAAAAATAAAAAATGGACAAAAAGGGCAACCAATATTCAGAATTTCATTCAGTATTGGCCAGTCTGCAATGTAATGTTGACAGTCTGCTGTTGCTAGGTCAATCCACATCTTGCTGCATTGTCATGACGGTACATACTAAAATGCGGACATTTATGCAGGTGCGGACTGCAGAGCCTATGCTAAAACTCAGACCCCAACTGCGGACCCTTATCCTCCATACCGTCCCAAACTGTATAATTTATAAACCAGCAAAATTACAGGCCTTAAATATGCCTGTTTATCGAAATACTTGGAGTTACGCTAATTCTAGCTTTTGTCTGTGCGCTATATCATGTGGAGTCCTGCAACGCGTAGGCCTACATGTAGGCCTACCTGCGCTCACCATTGCACTCACATTCATTGATCTCTGCAGTGCACAGGCAGCAGCCTGCTTGCCACCGAGAACAAGCTTCAGTCGATCAACACGAGTTTTCTTTCACTATCAAACCAGTTTTTATTCCAAATATAGGCTACACTGTGACAGTTTCTAAATTTGCTGAAAGGTCCATTTATTTGTTTCTCCAAGAGCTACCGGACTAATGTTTCATCATTCTTCACTTGGCTTTTAAACCTCTGCCTCTTGCTTGTGTGTGTGTGTGCTTTGTTTCGTCAACATGCTGCGCATTTTTATTCTTCACTTCAGCTTTGTGCCATTGGAAGTTTCTGAAGGGGAAAATGACCGAAAAAGCGCACTTACCACTTGTAAATCTCTATAGGTGGTCACCTGTAGGATGGGTTCACCACACCATTGATCACTTCAAGTTGTTTAAAGTAGCCTATACACCTGCCTGTATATTAGTCTTAGCCTAAGTATATTTAGGTGTATATTTTGTCTTTCCTTTTTATTTTTTCTTTAACTTCTATCCCAATCTTTTGTTGATTGAGTTTGAGGGGAGGTGTACGGTTTTAAATTTTGTGCTGGCGCACTGGGGCATTTTATTTTCCATACCAACGTACTGGGACCTCCAGACATTGTAATAAACATCAATCTGTAAAGGATAGGGTTAAAATCATGTAGGCCTATAGTAATTGCCACTGGGCAAATTTTGTTTGTGGAAATAGTGTTGAACGAAACTTGTGGAAAATTGTGAACATTTAAATATGACACAAGAAGTTTTTGTATTGAAAAAAAAAAGTGTAAATTGTAACACTAAAGGCCTACTGTTATATATACGATCCTATTATGGTCATTTTCATTATCCCAATTTTTTAAAACTATAATAGCAACATAAATGACTTTACTTTACAATTCTTATTATCCGCTTTATATGTATGTGTATGTGAGTAGTGTTTATGCTCCCAACAGGTTTGCTGATGAGGGATCTTTATGAATTAGACTGTGTTTGTACTGTTTTTGTTTTAGACCCATCAGCAAAATACCATGGATACATGTATGAATGGTGCAGTTGCAATAAAGGTCATTCATTCATCCTCCGCCTGAAAGAATGTATGCCCACTAATCTTTGGGGGGGGAGGGAGGGAGGGAGGGAGGGGGGAGGGGGGGGAGAGAGAGAGAGAGAGAGAGAGAGAGAGAGAGAGAGAGAGAGAGAGAGAGAGAGAGAGAGATTTTTGCGTGTTGGCGAGAAAGCAGAAGACCGAGAAATGACCAAAAGTTAGTGCAGGCCCTCAGTTCACCGGTCAGCTAAATCGACACATTCCTATATTCGAAGAACTCTTGGGAGAAATTTGCCTTTTGTGAGCGACTCAACTTTTATTGATTCCGAATTTTATATTGCTGCCAAGGAGGTTGAGGAGCTCTAGGCCTGCTTCACAGAGAAGGGAGAAACAAACAAATGTTGAAATGGGCTTTCCAGCAAATTTTGAAACTGCCTAGCTCACGGTATGGTAGACCTAAACTTAGAAAAGAAACTGACAGTCAAATAAACTCACATTAATGACTAAGCCATTGGCTGTTCCACCATGGTAGGTGGGCTGCGGTGGCCTGTGCAGTCACTAATCTTGAGTCTTGGGTCACTGAGGTCAATGGTGAGCGTGATACCAGACTCTAGGAACAAGCTAGAATTTGCGGAACTTCAAATTTCTTGATAAATAAGCATATTTAAGACCTGGAATTTTGCTGGTTTATAAATTAAACATCAAGGAATATAGTGTCATGCAAACTATACAGTTTGGGGTTTCCGTTGCATCAAGTGGGCTCCGTGGTTCGCATCCGCGTTTTAGTATGTAGGCCTACGGTTAAGGCTGCACATGACTTATTGGGAGACGTGGTGACCAATGCCCTCTACAAGTCATTATAGGAACTCATGAAAATGACCACAATAACGATTCTGTGGCTTTATACGATTTTGTAATTTCATTTGCAATTCTGTGCACACAATGTCATCCCTTACAATTTTGTGCACAAAACTGGATAAATCTTATTGGATTTTGTGAACTGAATACCATTTCCTTTGACAAAATTGATAAGATGATTTGAATTGTGGGATAATAATTTAAACAAAATTGAAAGATTACTCGATTTCGTGGACCAAATAACAAACTTGCACACAAACGTGAAAACCGTATACCATTTTGTGGATGAAATTCAAAACTATGCCCACAGAAATGAAACAACAGGCTTGAATGAATTGTGTGAAACTGATTGGATTTCGTGATTTTCTTTTCCAATTCCATCCACAGAATCGTATAAAGCTTACAATTTCGTGAAAACTTGGTCAATTCTGTGAATTATATATTAGTATTTGTGTAGACAAAACTGATAAATTGATTGACAATTTTGTTGACAGAATCGATATGGCTTGTCTACAGAATCTCAAGTTTTTTTCAATTTCGTGGACAAAATCGGCAGACTTACAGGGTTTTATGAACAAAATTGGTGGGCTTTAAACAATTTTATGGACAAAATTGGTTTCTACTCAATTTTGTGGACGTAATTGATAAACTTACTCGATTTCGTGGATGTGATTGATAAGCATATGGATTCTGTGGACAGAATACACAGTATGCATAGCAATTTTCCGCCACAAAGTACGGGTTTGACGGCCAGCAATCACGGGGGACATGCGGGTTCCATCATTGTCACAGACAAACCACATGCTCATTTCTGATTAAATTTGCATTTTTGAGAAATTTAAGTTCACAAATGCCAAACTGCTATTCTTCTAGTACTTCCCTAGACATATGTAAGAAAAGTTTCCATATGCCTTTAATAAGTATTCTGTATTTCCAAAATATTAGTAATGTCCCACTCGTCCCCACAGGTACAGACCCGTATCTAGCCATATCCCACTAACTCAGACCAGGCAATCTGGTATGCTGTTGGGACGGGAACTTAGTATGCATATCTCCTGTTGATATACTTAACAATTCAGTGGACAAAACTGTTCTAGTTTATGGATTTCGTCCAGGAAATGATTTAAAATAACCACAAAATTGATGTTACACTTTACACCCCATACACAGGCACGAATTTCTGCTATGTTGTACATATATTTTTTCTGGCCTGCAATCATGAATTTCATTCCTATCTTGTTTTGTGATACAGATTTGTTCCATTCAAACAATTTAATAAAATCAAAACAACAACTTGAATTTCATTCCTATCTTATTTTGTCATACAGATTTGTTCCATTCAAACAATTTAATAAAATCAAAAAAACAACATGAATTTCATTCCTATCTTATTTTGTCATACAGATTTGTTCCATTCAAACAATTTAATAAAATCAAAACAACAAACTTTGGTTAAAAATTACCATAGGATGTGAAAGCGAGGAGACAGCAATGACCAACACAGGATCACATCGTCTTAATGCAAATCTTCCAGGCGTCCACATGTGACTGTGCGGTGAAATTAAAATTTCATGCTTAGACAGTACATGAGTCACCTTGACCTCATTTCTGGGATCACAGTGTAACATACATGAGTTTTACTCTTCACTGTAATTTGAGAACTACTTGAACTGGGACTTTGATGTTGCACATGTTAGTGTTCTAGCATAAAGGACAGACTTACTCAGCACATGGGTGATGTTGATCCTATCCGAAGTTCACAGAGCCACAAGTGTGATGAATCTCTAGGTCAGCTGAGCATGGGCTGATCACACAGCCCTCTTGTTTTTTAAAGTCATATGAGTACCACAAGTAGACACAGACGCTATTTGTGACTGAAGCATATACAACCTGTGCTTTATGGTACATGAATAGGAGGCATGCATATGAATTTCCCGCCACAAGATCATAAGTGGTTGTCTTAGTAACTGTAGTCTCGCCTGGCAAGATATGGGCTGCTGCCTATGCAGGGAAGCAGGTTATTACTTTTATTTTTGGAAATAAATAATACTTGTAAATTGTTTAGTTTCGCTGTACTCTTATTTTTGCTTATTTTGCTGATGGCACAAAGCGTTGAAAATAAAAACACAGTGAAACCACTTTTACACTGTTTGAATAGGAATTATATCCAAAACAGAGAATTTAAAACTAGAGTGAAATGTTAAAAATACAAAAAAACGTGAAAATTTATACACGCAAAATAAAGCAATTTACAGTACTTCCCACAGGCAGATGGAAATTTATTCTTGTAACCAATTTTGGAAACACTGAATGAATATGAATTTGGTATTTGTAAGCATAAATTTCTGGAAAAGGCACGAATTTTGTGAGAATGGGGTATCTAGCCCTGTCTGTGACAGTGATATACCCGTGTGTCCTCTCTGATTGACAGGCGTGAGCCCTATGCTTTGGGAGGGAGGGGGGGAATTAATATGCATGTCTCGTAGTGTATTACAGCAATATATATGATGCATCATTGCCCATGTGTTGAGTAGATCTTTTTTGTGCAGCTTTTTTCCGCTGACTTGTAAACCCATAGGTGCAATGTTGCAGTCTTTAAAAAATGGCGTGGTGGGGGACAATGTATATCCTTTGGATGATTGAACTGTTTTTGCTATACTGAAAAGTTGATTGTTACAATGTACATGTTGTAATAAATGAGGTAATTTGTACCTAACATAAGCTAAGTGACACTAGATGCACACTGAATATGTCACAGTGTCTTAAAAAATAATAATTATTTGCAGTCTAAATATTGGAATGGCAAAATATATTGGGTCAAACTGTTTGTTTAACTCTGCAATAAATATTAAATGTTTTGAAACCTCACGTAATATCATTCCAACTGAGATAAGATTAATAGACCTCATGCTATATCATGTGATAAATACAGACAAAACATATAAGCAACAAAGACTTGACATTGGTGTTGAGTAAGCTGAAGTACGGTCCTTGATGTTGCCTGGTAACTACATAAACACTTAAGTGCTTACTATTAAAGAGGCCAGTTCTGTTGTCACTGCTGGAAATACAGTTGGAGTAAAAACATGTGCTGATTGGTATTATGACAAGTTGTCATCTTAATCTGAAACAGGACACATGAACATGTCCTGGTCTTACATTTAATGCTCCACTAAAGTTAGCTGAATTCATCCATAAAGTATGTATCCCAAGTGGTTGAGTAAAATCTAGCAATACAGTGAAAACTCGTTATAATGACACCATCTGTTCCCTGATAAATGTGTCAGATACCTGAATATGTCAGATAAATGAATCAAACAACAAAGAAAATTAACTTTTGCCATACAAAACTGGTGTCATTATAATGAATATGTCGGAAGTCTGATTGTCGTTGTAATGAGGTTTCACTGTATTATGATTTTATTTGCAGAGCCTTCAAGGCCGTTGACCAGTTGAAATCTTTCACTTTCCATAAGAGCTTTGACTGCTTGATTCTATTCTACTTGAATTAGGGTGTGATTTAAAGACTGCTTCCTGGTATGAACTATAATGTTAAGCTAGTGCATATTGTCTGGGCTTGCACTAGCCATTGGCCCGTTAACTATAATTTGGATTTGGGTACAAGATTTTTTTTTTTAAAAGCTAAATCTACATCTTTGAAATCTTTTGTTTTTATTTAACATTTAATTAGACTTGTGTACCTTACAACTATGCTGCATGATGGGACACAAGGTGCTTCTGTGCTAGTTCAAGCACATACAACACCAGTTTGGCCAGAAATTAGGTCATTTTATCAACATGAAGGTACAGTGGCTTGCACAACAGACTACTCTTTTTTTTTTTGTACATTTCCTGTTTGAATGATGTACACATGTTCTGATTCAAAAAAGAAAATAAATAAATGATAATAATAATAATGAAGCCAAAATTCTGAAAGTCATTAAAGTTGCTTAGAAAAACACTATTCTGATGGTGTGATGGAAAATGTTTAAAGAAAAAACACAGACAATTAAACTAACAAAAAAAACCCCCACAAAAAACACACATACACACAAAAAAACCCACCAAAATCTTTGCAAGATTTAATGGGGGGAAACAGACTATATAGGAACTGCTGTGGCATCATCATATATATTAACATCAGCACCATCAATGCGTCTGAATACTTAGAGCTTATGCTATGCCCAATTCAGTACCCTTGCCTGTATGGATCCCCAAGAGCCTGTATCCTTCCAAGACCAGAAGGGTCAAGGGAGAATACAGGCTCAAGAGGATCTATGCAGGTAAGGATATCCTGAATTGGGTAGAGGATGATCTGTGTATTCTAAATACCAGTATCCATCATGTGGTTCCACAAGACAAATTAAAATGAAACCAAATAGTGAATGACTTTTATATGCCAGAATGTCCAGGTGCCTTTCCCCTGTAGTATCGTAAATATAGGACTAAAACTGCCCTCATACTGCATTTTAGTCCTGTAGCATACAGTGTCTTTCAAGGGACATTATATCGACACCAAAATAAGGGAGAATACTAAAACTGTCCAATATGATGATCTGGGTTGGTTTAATTCAGGACTTTCCCCAACAGGTGGAGCACTGTGCCCAGTGATTTTCTCACCTCCAATGCCTAGAGAAACCCCTTTGCTGGGATAAAACTAATCGATTACATAGCCACCTCCATTGAACCATTTTTTTGAATGGGGATTTGGTTTAGTGGATATGTGCGTTTCCCATTTCAGCTAGGCGACTGGTGCCAAAGGTTGCAGGTTCCAGTCTAGACTTGCTCAAGTCTCACTGGACTGTCTTCCGTATTTAATTTAAAATCAAATTCATTGCCAAATTAAATTTTAAGTAAACACACGTCGTAGCTTTACCTAGCTGATTGGCGTGGAACGTGTATATAACCAGATAACATTGACTCCAGATGATTAGCGCCGGGCGGTCTACACTGTGTTTCTTATCACACAGACAAGCGAGCGGTCATAACGCACTCCTCTTCAGAAGCTGTTAATTGAGCTACTGTGTAATGAAGGATTAATTGCAGTGAACCGCGTCAGGCAGAGGGCGTCCAGTGAGACTTGTCAAACTTGCCGGCTTGTCGCTGCTATGAATTATTCATGAGCAGTCAAGCACGTGACAGATTCAAGGCCGTCTCAAATTCCTTGTGTTGACTGTTGTTTATTTACATGCAAGCATGCACATTTTATTGTAGAGAAACGTCAGTTCTTGCCGATGGCTATTTCGAGCGGCGTTAAAATGAATATTTTCCTACTACGATGATTTAAATCAATGACCGGGTCGTTGCTTGTGACAATTTGAATGATGTAACTTTGCAAAACTGCGCAAAAATAGGGTGATTTCATCGTCTCTATCTCGATTTTTTTTGTCTCCGCGCCATGTTGTTTATATAGTTAGAATGCTCAGAACCTTGTCTATTTTAACAACAAGCTCTCCCATTGGCTGAAACAAAAGTATTTTAGCGGGAACACCTTCAAAACTGCTTCTATTTCAAACAGATGCGTCGTTATTTTAGTCGGAAACTACAAGGGCCCAGAATCGATCACATGGTGTTCGCTGTCTACTCAAAAAGTTTTTCTATCGCTGTTTCGTTCGGTAGAACTCGCTGCCTCGTGTTGTGAAGTCTGGCTTGAAAGATGGGTGACATTTGTGTGAACACAAGTGATATAAACATATTTTATTCGTAGAATACAATTGGGAAGGAGGGCAGAGTGACAAGTGACGATTACGGACAATTTATTAAAGCAAGGAACAAAATTTAACGCTGTAAATTGGTGAGAATGATAACATATACTACCACTGTACCAGTCTTTGCGTACAATAAAGTAGAGGGTCCAATTTTTTCACGGAAAGAGAGTAAAATACGCCAGCCGCAGGTAAACATGGCTCGGGTGAAAATACCGCTGCCGCGTGTTTATCATGCTGACAGTTTGTCAGTAACTGCGATAAAGTGTGTTTATGGACTTTTTCGTTTAAATTGACAAAAGAGCCACATAGAAATGTAGAGGTCTCACTCAACAAAACTTAAATCATGACGTGGATCATTTTGCATTAATGCAAAAATAAAAAAGTTGTGGCACTGATTTGACTTCTAAGATCCCGCGAAACCCCGGATGTTGTGACGTCACTCCCACCGAATCGATGGTAGTCCAGAGTGGGCTTGTGCAAGTTTGACAAGTCCCTGGTGTCGGCAGCCGGTGGGAGACGGTCAGCTTTGTCTCGCTTGAGTGGCCAGTGACTAGCCATGCATTCATCGAAGGCCACTTTCCACTCGCAATGATAATGGGATTAGAACTGACCAGGACTCAATAGCTGCTACTGTTGAAACCGACACGGCGGCAGTGTCGACCAGTTAAAAAAAATATAATAATAATAGTAGGACCTACTTAATAACACCGTGTAGTTGGCATAATATTATTCAGTTAACTTTGTCAGTTTGTGGAGGGGAAAATGTGTCGCACTTCTGGGTGGGACCGCGGGATGGGAAAATAGGGACATGCACCAGGGACTTGTGCAAGTCTAGTTCCAGTCCCGCTCGTTCCGAACATAAAAATATCTCAGCTGAACAAATTTTAGTATCGAAGGAAAAAAGGCATCTAAACTCTTAATTAAACCTTTCATTAAATGTTGAACTTATAACAATAGGTTAAAACTATTTTAGGGAAATAAAGCTTGCTTTATAAGTGAAGTGTGTGCGTAACTGAAACAATGGCATTTTGCCCTTTGAAAACCACACTTGTGTGAGGGCTATATCCCACAGAGCTAAATGCTGTGGCATCATGAGCACATGCATGCTACAAAAATGTTTTCAGTTTTATATGTTTCACAAACTACTCTGGTGTGAGGGCTATATCCCACAGAGCTAAATGCTGTGGCATCATGAGCACATGCATGCTACAAAAATGTTTTCAGTTTTATATGTTTCACAAACTACTCTGGTGATTGATTAACCCAACAAGTGTCAGATTCCAGTAGACAATATTTGGGTTAGTTCTAAATTCGCCTAAAGGTGGTGCTGCCCATCCTGTTCATGGTTGACTGCCCACATCTTGGGGTCACTTTCCATGACCCTCACTTTTTCTCTATAGATTAACATAGGGAACTAGCAGACATAAGTTAAACCTCTCTATGTGTTGCCAAATAAGCATTAAACTTTCATTTTATCACACCTGGGTGTATTTGAAAGATACTAATATGCACTTCAGGTAGATTAGAAGATGATAATTCCAAAAATAGTCCTCATATGGGGGTTGAAACTTTCAGGTTCACTATAATGTAATGGGCTTTCCTGACCCACCTGACCTCAAATGGCATGGGTTGCTAGGTGTCACAAACATGCATCATGGGAACAAAAGGCTGTGTGTCAAGAAATTAAACCAACCCAGATCACCCCTATTGACACCTGTGTATGTGTGGTGGTCAGTGCACATGCAGATACTGTGTGAGGGTCTCATTAATTTGCCTGCAAAAAGTTTCTAACACCTTCAGATTAAAAATGCTTAGTACATCACTGATATTGACTGGTATACTAATCAAAAACTTTTACAATTTACGTTTATGTTACTATAATTGACCTCAAATTTACTTTGAAGATTGGTACTTTTAACACGTATTACCCTATGCCCACAAGTGTCCACCCCCGTGATGCCCTCTCCAGTCAGCTGGAGGTGAGAAAAGTCTATGTATGCTTTGCTGGTTCTGTGAAAGGAGTCAATTTCTTCATACACAGACTTTCATTCCCATGGTACATATTTGTGACATCTAGCAACGCATGCCATTTGAGGTCAGGTGTAAAAGTGGGTCAGCAAAGCCCATTACATTACAGTGAACCTAAAAGTCCTGAAAGTATCACTCTGCATACGAGGAAGAATTTTGTATTTATCTTCTAATCTACCTGAAGTACATATATAGTCATCCTGCAATTACACCCTGGTGTGATGAAATGAAAGTTTAAAGCTTATTTGACAACATATGGAGATGGTAAATTGATACCTGCTGTATTGCAAAAGGTGAGGATCATGGAAAGTGACCACAAGATGTGGGCAGTCAACCATGAAGAGGATGGGCAGCACCATCTTTAGGTGAATTTAGAACTAACCCAAATCTCTCCTATTGGAACACTTGGATAATGTTACACTGGCAACAGCCAGTATCTTCCCAAGGGAAATACAATCTCCCCATTAAAATAACATTGAAAGCCAGTATATCCCTCACATTCTATATTTGAGTAAACATCGAATCTAATGACCTTATGCACCATGACGTCACTCACATTGCAAGGGTGTGTGCTGCACAAATTGCATGACCTGACAGGAGAGTAGTGTAGGCCTACAAAATGAGGGAGCATACTGAAACTGCCCGATTGGAAGCCTTTTCTTCCAGAATGGGAGATGGGCTTCTTTCTCACACAAAATTATGAACTAGAAGTTGTACCTTTCGGCTACTGTTTGGTATGTAGCATCTTACATGTAATCCCAGGAAAAGCTGCAACATTTGCTTTTTTGTGTCTAATACAGTGGTACCTGCTGTAAAGACCACCTCCAATTTAAGACTGCATGTCTTCTTACAACCACTCTTTCAAGACCCTCTGCTGTATTTACATGTCAAATATACCTTCAATTTAAGACCACCTGCAGTATGAGACCACTTTCTGTTGGCTGTAGGGGTGGTCTTAAATAGCAGGTACCGCTGTAATAGTAGATACATTTAGGATACAAAGGTCAGTCCATGGCTAAATCAGTCTCCTGCCCTGTACAGTTCCCCCTCCAGCTGTATCCTCCATTGACTCTTCAGGTCTCGGGTGTATCATAGAGATAGAAAGGGGTGGAGAAACAACTGAAGAATTTCTTAAGTCAAATCTTAGTCGCCGCCACTGATAAAGATCGGATTATCATACCTTGCTAGCCTGTGATGCTTAGTGGAATACACAGAAGTGAGGCATACAGAACAGCTGGTGACCTACTTTGGCCTGCACTCAACTGGCGCATCCTGGTAGCTTTCATTACAACCCATGCTAAAATGCCGGCACTGAGATGCGAAAGTATCATATTTTAATGATTAAACTTTGACTTCCCGACACGAACTGACACACAATTTTATTCCATATCTTTTTTTTATGTGATTCAAAGAACCCACATGCCAAGTTTTGAGGGCAGCAACATAAACGAAAGCAGACTTGATTGCTAAAAATCTTAGATAAACACGTTTTCTTGCAGTTATTGAAAGTATGCAATTTCAGTAAAATCACCGTAATTTGGGTACAATTGATCCAATTTTTGCCATTCAAACATCATCAAGCAGAAAGCTCTTGTCAAGAGGAAGATTGCTATGTAAACACCATGCACATGGAATCATTTTCTTTACCTCCACTAATGAAGAGCTACTCTTGATGAAAATAAAACCAACACAAAGTATGCTGGGTTTTCGGTCAAGCTATGGCCGCTGAAGCGGTGATGCACATTGACATCAGAGGGCTAACTTATCAGGCAGCACGCCTTTGAAGTTTAAAGGCACTTAATGGGATAGTGGCTGATAAAAATTGGGTGTATTCCACCGTTGTTCCTCCACCCCTTTCTACCTCCATGGGAGTATACAGGCTCTCAGGGGAACTGTACCAGGCAGGACACTGATTTAGCTATGTGTAGATATCCCCTAACTAACCATTGCTGGTCTCTGAGGGCTAAGTGTGGCTGGTTGTCAGAGTAACTAAAAAAGGAGCATTCTTATTGGCTAATGCAAAAATGAGGAATGTAATTACTTCAGTCCTATTTCAATTAGGAGGCTGTATCTTCCCTTGGGAAATGCTGAATGTTGCCAGGTTTCTCCAGTATTCCAATTAGGCAGTTTTAGTACTTCCCTTATTTTGTGTGGTTACGTCCTTCTTATGCTAGAAGACTAAAAAATGCAGTATGAAGGCAATTTTATTACTATATTTTCTCTTCTAAAACAATTTGAGTGCCTGGACAAATAGGATGCACCTTGATTCATTAAAAGTAATAGGAACTGGGCAGGAAAATGGGCCACTCTTTACTTACTGGGTGGGCTCTTTAGCTGTGATTTCATTCTACAATGGTCATGTGTTGATTAGCTTTTCTTTGACCTCTGTGAGCCAGGCCTGCTGGCCAAGGTATCATTGGTCGAGGTGTTACCTGCTTCTTAACCCTAGTCCTGCTGAATTGTTTTTTCAACATGCATTTCGGACCATATAACCACGGGCTCACAGCACTAGGGTTAAGTTAACAAGAGAATATGTGTACTAGCCTTCATTATGCATATAATATTATCATACCACCTGGTGGCAGCAGCACTTCTCATTCCTTTAACCCAACAGAATTTCAGAGTTACAGAAATATTATCAAAAGGCTCTTCTGGATGGCATTAGATGAAGATATCAAATGAAAGAAATTTGTCCTTGTATAATCAGCCCTCAAATTATATGGCACCACAGTATATGGAAGAAATGTTAATACGTGTTAACAATGTCCATGATGTTAATTTAAGACCAGCCAGTAATGGCAATCTCTACCTTCCTGCAAGCCCAAACAGAATGTGTGAAAGAAGTTTTCAATTATGATGGTGCAACAGGATGGAATCAGCTGCCAAATGAAGTTAAAAGTTAAACATTGATGTCTTTTGAACAAAATAGTACAAGGTAAAATCTTTTATTACATGAAGCAACGAAATAATGTATTGTGGTCGTAATGTCTGGATTTTTTTAGGACAAACATATGTGATGAACATTGTTGTGACAGTGCACTTTGTTTTCTTGCAGTATGGTGTTGATGTTGTGTACATTGCTCAGCCTAATGAGTTTGAAATGGAGCATCGCCCTGGCATTATGTCACACTTGCCACCACTCAGTGCCCCACAGGTAAGAGTGTTTTTATCTCAGTGTCCCACAGGTACGAGTGTTTTATCTCAGTGTCCCACAGGTACGAGTGTTTATCTCAGTGCCCCACCTTTAAGAGTGTTTTATCTCAGTGCCCCCAAGGTAAGAGTGTTTTATCTCGGTGCCCCACAGGTAAGAGTGTTTTATCTCAGTGCCCCACCTTTAAGAGTGTTTTATCTCAGTGCCCTACCTTTAAGAGTGTTTTCTCTCAGTGCCCCCAAGGTAAGAGTGTTTTATCTCAGTGCCCCACCTTTAAGAGTGTTTTATCTCAGTGCCTCCAAGGTAAGAGTGTTTTATCTCAGTGTCCAACAGGTAAGAGTGTTTTATCTCAGTGCCCCCAAGGTAAGAGTGTTTTATCTCAGTGTCCCACAGGTAAGAGTGTTTTATCTCAGTGCCCCACCTTTAAAAGCGTTTTATCTCAGTGCCCCACCTTTAAGAGTGTTTTATCTCAGTGCCCCACCTTTAAGAGTGTTTTATCTCAGTGTCCCACCTTTAAGAGTGTTTTATCTGGGTGTCCCACAGGTAAGAGTGTTTTATCTCAGTGCCCCACCTTTAAGAGTGTTTTATCTCAGTGTCCCCAAGGTAAGAGTGTTTTATCTCAGTGCTCCACCTTTAAGAGTGTTTTATGTCGGTGCCCCACAGGTAAAGTGTTTTATCTCAGTGCCCCACCTTTAAGAGTGTTTTATCTCAGTGCCCCCAAGGTAAGAGTGTTTTATCTCGGTGTCCCACAGGTAAGAGTGTTTTATCTCAGTGCCCCACCTTTAAGAGTGTTTTATCTCAGTGCCCCCAAGGTAAGAGTGTTTTATCTCGGTGCCCCACAGGTAAAGTGTTTTATCTCAGCATCTCACAGGTAAGAGTGTTTGAACTCCATGGCCTACAGGAAAAAGTATCATATTTCCGTGCCCTACAGGAATAAGGTGCCCCACGGGTAAAACTATTAAATCCCGGTGTCTGCCAGATATTCAAGATTTTTGTCTCAGCATCCCATAGGTTAAACTATCCCACAGAAAAGAGTATTGTATTTGTTCAGTGTCCCACAAGTAAGTGTTTTACCTGAATGCCCTTCAGCTATTCCTGGTTTGTGTTGCCTTGCCCCACATGAATGAATATTGTATGTCAATGCCCTACAAGTAACAGTATTGTGGATGCCAAAGAAGAGAATAACTGGAAAAGATTTGCGTCACAGCAAATCTGTCTGGGGGCTTTCAAAATTCAAATGATTAGAACTGGTCATTGACTTAATCTGCATGTATTAATATGCTGGAATTTTGGTTTATGGTTCATTAGATACAGTTATATCAGTGACCTGCAAATTTACTTTTGACCATAACCTCTATCTCAGGCTATAATAGTTCACCTAGTTTGCATAAATTGAAAACATTGTTTTGCTGTTCATTTGATTCACCACAGGCACAAACCTATAAATTGAAATTGGCATGGTGCCTCTGTCACAATAGATTTGAATATATTCAAGATGTAATTTTTTTCAGGTGACTGATAAGCATAAATTAAAACACTACAACTTTGTTTTAATGTTTATTTGATTTACCACTGGCACAAACCTACAAGTTGGAATCGAAATGGCACTTGTATCTATAGTACTCGTGACTTTCTCTATGATTGCAATGAGTAACTGTTTGTATATGTTGAAGATTAAGATAATTACATGTTGTATTGCTGTATTATCCAACCTGTCTCAAACCACAACCATCCGTGTGCACTAAGGGAGATGTCAGTGTCAACATTTTGGAGTATAATAGTGACACCCAGTGCCTGGCAGCTGAACGCCTCAAAACTAAACCTCCAAAATGGGCATTTGTTTGGAACGATATACAGCTGCGGTGGGGTCCCATTGTCATTGCTTTAGCTTTATCACCTCTTTAGCTCACATTATTACCCCCAGCTGTCATGACAAAATAATAATGTCATTCGCCTATCTCCTTGCTTTAATTACTTTGTGAGTGTAACGGAAGTCTACGCCATGTGGCTCTTTTGATATCTCATAAACTTTCAACCCATATTCACCCTAACCCAGGTTCTACTGATGCTCAAATTATTAATAAAATTTTGGTATGTCACGCAAATGTTCGAAGTCTGAAAAGTGAGGGAAAACTTGAAAAATTAAGTATATCAGCCAATTCCGATAATTTTGATATCATTGCTCTTTCTGAAACATGGCTCAATAACTCCTTTCCTAGTGAGCTATTGTCCATTAACGGATTCCAATTACCATTACTAAAGGATTGCCAAATTAGTCACGTGGGAGGGGTTGCTCTCTATGTTAAGAATAATCTACCTTGTCGAGGATGTACTGATCTAGAGGCAACTGGTAGGGAATGTATCTGGGCCGAAATAACAACAAATATAGGCAAATTACTTATAGGTGTATATTATAGCCCACCTGGGCAATCAGCTGCTGATAAGAACATCTTTTTGGATGACTTATCGCATTCTATTTCTGCTGCCATTGAGTTAAACACTAAAATTCTACTGATCATGGGAGATTTCAATGACCACTGTCAGCAATGGGACTCTGCTCACACTGACAGTGAACTTGGTCAATGCCTCTTCGACCTCTTAACCAAAAACAGCCTTCATCAATTAATATCTGAGCCCACACATATATCCCAATACTCAGAAAATCTACTGGATCTCATGATAAGAGATTCCCCAGGATATGTTTTAAATTCTGGCTTACTATCTCCTATTTCTACCTCCAACCATTCTGTTGTCTTCTGTTCTTTCTCTATGACTCACTTTGAAGATCGGCCTTTTAAACGATCAGTCTGGGACTACAATAGGGCTAACTTAAATGACTTGAATAACACTCTTTACAATGCCCTCTGGGACACTGGACTTGCAGTCTCCGATTCCCTTAATGATTCTGTCTCATAATGGTCTGATCTCTTCCTTGCCACTTGCAAACAATTCATTCCATTTCGTGAAGTGACTATCAGACCTAAAGATAAGCCCTGGATAACTTGTGAAATTAAAAGATTAATCAAAAAGTGAAACCAAGTTTGGAACACATACAAGCGTCTCACCCATGGACCTCAAACCCTTACTCTTCCTACAGCACTTAGAATGAGTGTTCATACCATCTTTATAAAAGACTGCATAATTTTACGGTCAACTCCATCAAAAACTCTATTCGCAAATACTTTGAAAATATTCACTTCAAAGACACCAGTCCTAAATAATGGTGGAGTCTGAGTAAATTAGTTTTGGGCTGTTAACTGTACCAAAATATCCCTGCCCTTGTCGATCAGGGTAAAAGCTGTCTCGAAAAATGCGAAATTTTCACTGCTTACTTCGCTGATCAGTGCAAAATTCCTCATGATAACAACCCCATACCACTACCCGATTTCACCTATCGAACAGAGGCCCGCCTACATATGCTAGAGACAAATGCCCACGAAGTAGAAAAGACTTTAAGGTCTCTCAAAACAATTTCTGCCTGTGGGCGTGACGGTATAGGTAATACCCTATTAAAAAATATTGTGCTCCTTCTATTACCTCCTCTTTAATGATATTATTCAGCCATTGCTTATCTAGTTCTTTTTTTCCAGATTCATGGAAAAAATCAAATGTCTGCCCTGTCTTTTAAAAAAGCAACAAACAACTTAGGGAAAACGGCCGACCCATATCACTTCTATGTAATGTTTCTAAAGTTCTTGAGCAGGCAGTCTATAATTATTTTTATGATTATCTCACTTTAAATAATATACTTTCCTAAAAAACTATGGCTTCAAAAAGAGCGACTCCACCATCAACCAGCATAGCATTCTTCATATTATATATAATGGTTTCGAGATGGGCAAAGAAGCATGTATGGTTTTTCTCGACATTTCTAAAGCCTTCATTCAGGTATGGCATACCGGTCTCTCATTTAAATTGAAGCAATATGGTTTTGATGAGCCAGTCTTACATTTCATAGAAAGTTATTTGTCTAACCGCCTACAGCACTTTACCCTGGGTGGCCAAAGCTCTTCCTGGCTCCCAGTCGAGGCTGGCATTCCCCAGGGGTCCATTCTTGGACCACTCCTCTTTCTTGTGTACATTAATGATATTACCGACAATATAACATGCGATATAAGGCTGTTTGCAGATGATACTAGTATTTTGGAAATCGTACATGATCCTAACGCTTCAGCTGAAAGTCTCAATACTAATCTTACTCTGCCCCACAGTTGGGGTAAGCTTTGGCGAATGGCATTCAATGCCATAAAACCGGTTTCTCTAATTTTCTGCTTGAAAAAAACAAACAGGACCATCCCGTCTCACTAATTGGAAACAGCCCCATACCGTCATCAAGAGATCACACACACCTAGGAATCACATTAACTTCTAATGTCTCTTGGGATCAGCATATAACATGCATCACAAGCAAGGCCAGCCAACGTCTTGCTCTTCTACATTGGCTAAAATACAAACTCTCAAGGAATACTCCATCTGGGCTGTACACAACTATGATACTTCCAATTCTCGAATATCCATGTGTCCTGTTCGATAACGGTTCTCAACACCTGTCTCAATCTCTTGAAACTGTATAGTATAAGGCAGCCAGAATATACCTTGGTGCCCTTTGACACACTCCTCGTGCTCTTCTATTAAATGAGCTCGGATGGCACACTCTTGCATACCGTAGAAAAAATTTAAAAGTGGTTTTATTTTAAAAAATGTGTAACAAATTGACACCCACTTATCTGTACAATCTTGTACCCCGTGATGTTGCATTCACTACCTGACGCCTCCTCAGAAATTGAGCTAACCTATGCCAAATCAAATTCAGTATTAGACGTTATGGAGAGTCTTTTCTGCCTTCTTCTATCCGATTATGGAATACCCTCCCCTGTGACATCTGCGACTCCACGTCCCTACCTCAGTTCAAATCTGAACTTAAATCATTACTCATGCCTATTGATAAAATGCCCTCATATTTTCTCTCTGGAAAGCGTTTCCCTAATATATGCCACACCCAGCTACACTTTGGTTGTTCGACATTAAATGCCCACATTCATAACTTTAATATTATACCCAACGCAAGCTGCTCCTGCCGACACAGGCGTGAGGATACTGTACATTACTACTTATATTGCCCTCTATTTTCCCCTGAAAGAGCACATCTGTTGGGCCTTGTGTGTTGCTTGCTTGCTCCAGATGTCAATCACGATTTTCTTGTTCATACTGCTGGTGATATTCTCTAAATATTTTCATAAACGGTAGTGAAGACTTTCCGATAATGAAAATCTATCTCTATTTAAATCTGTTCAACATTACATAGTAGAATCTAGGCGTTTCAATTTTAATTAAAGAGATATACCTTTCAGCAGTAATGAACTATACTTCATGGACCATGCAGTCTTTCACCTCAACCATAGCTACATAAGTAAATATCTTTGTGTAACCTTAGTCTTCTGTAATGGTCCCGTGTGTCTTGTACAAAATTTAGTTTGTCTTTATGAGCTGGAGAGCCTCCAGATTAGTCATATGTACTACTAGGTAATCCCGTTTAAATAAATATGTTAATAATAATAATAGTTTTGAAGAAAGTAACTATTTAAATTTTAAAGTGCCCCTAATTAACATAACTTAAAATGTTTTTTTAAGGGTCTGGCCCTGGGGGGGGACCCTTTATGTTATAGGGTGGTTCTGTCCGTTCAGATGTGCACATTCTCGCTACTGTGATATCTACAGAATGCCTCAATGTATTTTGCTCAAATTTGGCAGTATGTTTATTTTACCTAGCAAGATGAACTAATTAGATTTCAAGGCAACAAAAACCAGGAAATACTTTTAGCAAGTGGCAGTCTAATTACATGCTCGTTGGGGCTTCTTACCGTAATATCTCGAGAACGCTCCAATGTATTTTGCTCAAATTTAGCAGTATGCTCAGACTAGCATACCAAGATGAACTGATTAGATTTTGTTGTCACCATGACATAATTTGAGCAAATAGCAGCATAATTATATGTTCTTTAGGGCTCGTTACTGTGATATCTCCTGAATGCTTCCATGTATCTAGCTCAAATTTTATAGAATTATTATCTTGTTTGCCATTAGGATGATCTGATTAGATTTTGGTGTCATAATGATGTGATTTGAGCAAATGTTAGCCTAATTACATGTATGTTAGGGCTCGTTACCACAATATCTCCAGAATGCTTCAATGTAGTTTGTTGACATTTTGCAGTATAATTATATTACATGCATGACAATATGAACTGATTAGATTTTGGTGTCACCATGACCTAATTTGAGCAAATGGAAGATTAATTAGATGTTCTTTAGGGCTCGTTACCATGATACATCCAGAATGTCTCCATGTTTAATACAAAGAAAACTTAACAAACCTAAATCTGTAAGCCCATGTACCGTTTGAACACGATGAAGTCCAATATAAGAGCAAAGTCCTATTATGCTCTAATTAAAGTTTGATAATTTAAGTTTGATAGGACTCTTTCTGTTTTGGGGTTGTCTGTTTGTCTGTATGTGCACATTCTCCTTAACGCAATGTCTACAGAATGCCCACATGTATTTTGCTCAAATTTAGCAATATGAACTGATTAGATTTTGGTGTCACCATGACCTTTATTTGAGCAAATGGTGGACCCTTCAGTTAACGCTTTGCATTGAAGGTATGTCTAGTTTTTAACATTTGTTATTCCCATGAATATCAAGTCAAGTCAAGTCAATTCAAGATTCATTTATTCATTTCAGTACAATACATATATACTGGAAGATGATGGAAGTTGAAACCAAATAGTTCTAGTATTGCTGAGGAGACTATCTTTAAGGCTTGTATAGCTGCTTTCAGGACAATCACCTTCACAATTAAACAAAAAATATTGATTTATGACCATAGATTTTAAAATATTGTATACAAGCATATTAGTATGTTCCTGCAGTAGATACATGTAAGAGTCTTGTTTTATTTTTACAATGTTAGAGTTACCAGTAATACATTGACAAATTTGTTATGAACAGTAACCTGTACACATTCACATGTTAAGTTTGTCTGAGAGTTAATCAAAGCTTTGATTTAAAATCTGATATAGCTCCTAGTAATATTTTTGTTTGCTCTTGTAATTGGTGTATGAGGTCTCAAGTTTGGTATTTTTGTAATTTGATCTTCTCAATAAAATGTATATACCGGGGGCAAGAATGTTTCCTATGGTCAGGTTAATCTGATTTGCCAGTTTGAAGTAAAAACTATGACAGTGATAAGGTAGTTGATTATTGTGAAATTTATAATAAATTTTCAAGCATGAAAAGTGAAACTAATTTTCAACTTTCAATATTAAGAGATTTAAAAAAATTTGATCCATGTGAGCATTATATTTGGTTTTAAATACTGCTCTAATAGCTTGTTTATGCACTTTTTGCAACCTATTTAAGTTGTCAAAGCCTCTTAATGTTATCCCATAAGTAATATGAGATTTTAAAAGACTTCTATAAATCAGAAACAGAATATTAGTAGGTAGATAGTTTCTCGGTTTTCTTAAAAGTCAATGAGTTCATGATATTTTGTTTGCAAGTTCATTGATATGTTGATTTCAGGTTAGATCAAATAGTATGCCCAAAAACTTCAGTTGTGTAACTACAGTTATAGGAGTTCCATGGATCTGAAGGTTGCCGTTAGGAATTTCCCTTTGTGACAGAGTTTTCCGCTGGAAATGGAAAATCATACATTTGGTTTTATCTGCATTTAATGAAAGCTTGTTAACTTCAAGCCAGTCGCATGTTTCAATCAGCTCTCCATTTTTACCCCTCGGCCTTATGAGGCCAACGGGTGTTGTCGTACCCTGGGCCGTCCGTCCTTCTGTCTGTCCGTCCCATGGTTTTACCACCATTACTTCAGAAATTTTTGAGACAGGACTTTCAAATTGCACATGATATTACACTCCTATATGGCCTACTTTGTGTGCAAGTATAGTTGACCTTGACATAACTCTTAAGGTCACACAATGGTCACATGTGCTAAGCAATGTTACCACTCTAACAATTAAAAACCTGCATCTAGCAATCTAAATCTTACACACAAGAAGCTTCATAGAGTGATCTAAAAGCCTATTGAAAATCAAGGTCATAGCTCTATATTTGACGTACTTTTTGGGTCAAAGGTCAAGTGCACAATGGTGGTATTGGTATAAGTAAGGAAGTATTTAAGTCAGTTACATGAAATTTTATACACACATGTATCATAACCAAAGAATGTGTCATGAATCAAAAGTAGGTCACTAGATCAAGTATCTGGGTGACAGTTATCTATTTATTGAAATTTTGTTTACCACTATAACTTCAATGGCTTTTGAGACAGGACTTTCAAATTGCATATAAGAGTACACCACTATAAGGCTTGCTTTGTGTGCAAGCATAATTGACCTTGACCTAATTTTCAAGGTTACACAAGGGTCACAAGTTTGCTGAGTGACATTGTGCATCTAGAAATCTATTCACTTACAGCAGATTAATCGAGATTATTTGGTGTGAAAAGTGGGCATGAAAGGTTTATATCCTCTGCAAAGGTAATAATGTTGAAGTTTAAAGCTGATGATTTATCATTTACATAAATGAAGAACAACAACGGTCGAAGAATTAACCCTTGAGGAACCCTGGTTGTTATCTGTCGTAATGAAGAAGTCTCATCCTCCAATTCAACAAACTGCTTTCTATTTGACAGATAGCTTTTGAACCAGCTTAATTCTTTGCTTTTTATACCATTATGTCTTAATTTGGTTAATAAAATCTTGTAATATAAGGTATCAAAAGCCTTAAAAAGGTCTAGAAAAACTGCTAGGGGAATTTGATTATTATCAAGATGATCATATAATTGGAGAGTAAACTGTAAAAATTTTAATTCTGCAGAATGCTCTCTTCAGAATCCATACTGATGTTGATAGAATAAGTCATTATCAATTAAGTATCTTTATAACTGATTATTTATGATTTTTTCGTATATTTTTTAAATTGCTGGTAATGATGAAATGGGTCTATAATTGTTTATATCATGGTCATCTCCTTTTTCGTAAAGTGGTATGACCCTTGCAACTTACAGTTTGTCTGGAAAGACCTGTTTTTCCCCTCACTGCTGTAGTCCTACAGTTATCCAAACAGGATAACACAATGGTTATATTCATAAGTGTTTTTAACAAGATATGTTTGCAAAACAAAGATGCCCCCCGCCCTCATTACCCTTGCCCTCGCTACCCTATTGATAGTGGTAGATGGGGCACTCATTAAACCATATTAAGTAAAGTGGCCGTGATGTTTCGCATTAGGTCAAGGTCATCCATCTTTGAACTGTATCTAGCCACGAATATGGACTATAATCTTGTGCAATATAAATGCTCTAGGTTAAAAACCTCTTTAGTTATAGTGCGGAAACCAAAGTTAACTCAGGTACCAATGTGACCTTGGAAATAAGATCAAGGTACCCAAACTTTACATTTCTTTTTGCGCTTAACAAGGACTATAAATCAGTGAATTATTCAAGTCCTTGCCCAAAAACTTCTTGAGTTATCGTGCCAAAACTACAGGAAGTGCACTGTCTGTCTGTCAGTGTCACCCTGAAAACTGTATCAAGGTCACCCATCTTCATTCTCAACCAAGTCTTTATAGGGAACCATAAAGCTGTGCAATATAAAAGTCATAGCTCTAAAGTACAAGTATATTAAGTAAAGTGGCTCTGTGACGTTTGGAATTTGGTCAAGGTCACCCACCTTGGACTAGCCCCCCATATGGACTATAATCTTGTACATTAGAAAATTCCTAACTTAAAAATCTCTTCAGTTATCATGCAGAAACCAAAGTTAAATGAGGTGAATATGTGACCTTGGAATTTAGATCAAGGTCACCCAACTTTACATTTCTTTAAGCCCTTAACAAGGACTATATAGCAGTGCAGTATCCAAGTCCTTGCGCAAAAACTTCTTCAGTTATTGTGCAAAAACCACAGGAAGTCTACGGTCTGTGTGTGGCCCTCAAAACTGAGTCAAGGTCACCCATCTACAAACTCAAACTAGCCCTCATAGGCAACCATAAAGCTGTGCAATATAAAAGTAATACCTCTAAAATGCAAGTTATCATGCAGAAACAGTATTCAAGCAAGTGGCTCTGTGACCTTTGAAATTAGGTCAAGGTCACCCATATTCAAACTTGACCTAGCCCTGAATACGGACAATTATCCAGTGCAATATAAAAGTCCCAGATTAAAAACCTCTTCAGCTATCATGTGGAAACCAAAGTTAACTCAGCTACCACTGTGACCTTGGAAATTAAATCAAGGTCATCAAACTTTAAACTTCTTCTAGCCCTTAGCAAGAACTATAGACCTGTAAAGTATCCCAGTCCTAACTTAAAAACTTCTTGAGTTATTGTGCAGAAACCACAGGAATTCTACAATGTCTCTGTGACCCTGAAAACTGGGTCAAGGTCACCCATCTTTAAAGTCAACCTAGCCCTTACAGAGAACCATAAAGCTGTGCAATACAAAAGTCCTAGCTCCAAGATGTAAGTTATCATGCAGAAAGCATGAAACCCTATTCAGTAAAGTGGCTCTGTGACCTTTAAAATGAGGTCAAGGTCATCCATCTTCAAACTTCGCCTAGCCCCAAATATGGACTATAATTCTGTGCAATATGAAAGTCCTAGCTTAAAAACCTCTTCAGTTATCATGCGGAAACCAAAGTTAACTCAGGTACCACTGTGACCTTAGAAATTAGGTCAAGGTCACCCATCTTCAAACTTTGCCTAGCTTTTGACTAGAATAATACACCTGTACAGTATCAAAGTCCTAGCTGAAAAACTTTTTGAGTTATTGTGCAGAAACCACAGTCTACCGACCGACATGTGCAAAGCTATATGCCCCACTTTCTTCGAAGGGGGCATAATGATAGATATTAGCTAGTAAAGTTAGCAAATTTAACATGCAAGTGAATGGGGACTTGAATTGGTGTCCCCCATAGCCTCATTCTGGTTTCTACCACCAGAGGTCAGTTGAATTCCAAATATGGCAGGGACTTATGAATAGGGTGTATTAAAGATTGATTCGTTAATACTGTCAGTGGAGATTGATTTCTGAATATTTTCAGGGGAGATATCAAGAGGAGAGCAGACTGTTGTAGGATTTCACTTGATATTTTATCATATCCACAACTATATTTTTATTAGGTGTGCTGACCAAAGGTCGCAGAGCTTATGCAACTGCTCATGTCTAGGGTGTATGAAAATCTAGGCCGCTTTTGATATTGGTGGTGCCACCTACATTATTATGTAATATAGGGTTCAAATGGGAAAATCTTGTGAACGCTCTAGCATCTTTAATTTTTGGCAGATGGTCACAAAATTTGGTGAGATTGTGGAGAAGGTCAAAGTCTAAGTTGGTAATGATACTAGTGGTGCCACCTTTAATTTGACAAACGTTATGAGCCAAAATGTGTTTTAAGATATAAAATTCCATATTTGGAAAAGTAATTGGATTAGACTTGCCAAATTTATTTAATATATAGACCATAGCCAAAGGTAGAATGTTATGTAATATTAGTGACCTTGACATACTTTTGTGAGGGCATAGGTTACCATGCTTGTAAATTTGAAAAGGTGATTTTGTAATGGCGGGACTTAGCTTGGATATTAATGGCAAAGAGAAATGAGCCTCTAGATCAAAACTGCACTTGATTACTTAAGTCATAAACCTGTACTTGGTTACCTGCTTTTTGAGTCACTGTGACCCAGTAATTATGGAGTTTGGTGCTTGTCCAAGTTTATTGTTTTTCCTCAATAGCTCGAAAAGTTATTACCCGATTTGAACAAACAGACTATATATTGGAACGCTGGATGTTGGGTGCATATTTTTAACAGTAACAATTTTTCAATCTGAGTTGAAGGTCAAGGTCACATTGCCAGTTTGAATATTGTGGTTATCTTGTCAATGCTGTGCATCCCATAATTCTGAGATAGGCCCATATAAAGTTTAGGAGTTATGAAGTGTATAAAAATCTTTGTCGACATCAATGTTGGTGGTGCTATCTATAGTTTTTGTAATATACAGGTCAAAATGTGAAAATCTTGTGACCGCAGTACTGTCCACAGTTCTCAAGTTAGCCCAGTACAACTTTCAGGACTTATAGGGTGAATAAAAATCTAGGTTCCTTTCGATATTGGTGGCACCACTTACAGTATTATGCAATATAGGGGGTCAAAATATGAAAATCTTGTGAACACTCTAGCATCGTTAACTTGTGGCAGATCTTCACCAGATTTGGTGGGGTTGCGGTAGAGGTCAAAGTATACGGGTAAGTTGCTTATGATACTAGTGGCACCACCTATAATTAGATATAAAATTCCATATCTTGAAAAGTAATTGGATTAGACTTGCCAAATTTGTAGGATATATAGACAATGCCCAGTGCTAGAATTTAATATAATATCTGTGACCTTGAAGTATTATTGCGAGGTCACCATACCTGTAAAGTTGAAAGAGATGATTTTGTAATGGCATGGTGTAGCTTGGACTTCAATGGCAATGTCAGCACAGCACCAGGCAGGCCTATGGGCCTCTTGTATTACATAATCTGGGTGTCCTTAATCTTCTGTCCCAAGGTCATTGAGAACATAAAGTTAAGGTCTCACTGATTGTTGTCTTCGCACATGCAACAATATTCATCACAGGAGTTGCAAAAATAAGCTATGATTACATGTGCAAGCGAAGTGCCATCTAGTGGACAATTTTTACATTAAGCTTTATATGTTCAGAAGCCACTGTGCTTACAACTGTGATCTCACTGGTGGTATCAAACTGGAAAGAAGTTGTCACTTGGGTTTTCACATAATCATTAACTGGAATTTTCCCATCATTACTTATTTAGATGCTAGTGATGGTCCAATATTTCCAAAAAATTGATTAAAACATGACACTATTTCTTTGGTCTCTGCAAGTCTTTTTTGTGTCATGCAGAAAGTAATTAGGTAGACTTTTATTCAGCTTTCTGTATTTGGTCACCTCGTTTATAGTCTCCCGGGTCCTCTTCATATCACTTTTACAATTATAAAACATATCAAAATAGTATGTTTGTTTAGCATCTTGAATTATTTTCCATAAAATTACATTATAAGTCCGTAAATTATAATTAGTTTTCATGTATTTCATTATCATGAGAAATAATCAGCTAACTTAATCAAATCTCACAGCATTTGTGTATCATGTCTGAAAGTATATTACATAATATGGGTGACCTTGACCTACTTTCTCAAGGACACTGAAAGAATACATTTGAGGACATGATATTCTATCTTTATATGCAAACATACGCATTACAGGAATATTGTACAAAAAAAATATGATGATGTGCAGAGTCCTGGTGGTTTTCAGTGGAGCTGACATTATATATTTATTTTCAAATACAGTGAAACCTCCCTATACCAACACCCTTGGGACCGGAAAAAAGTGTTCAGTATAGTGAGGTATTCGGTATAGGGAGGTTTTACTGTACAGATACACACACGTGTTTCTACTTTTGTTCATCCCATCCCAAACACTGCAAAACAGATGGCCCATATAGCCAATTACTACAGGTAAGAAGAATCTTCACCTGGCCTGCTGATTTTGAAGAAAATGCAGACAAAATCGAAGAATATTACAACCTATGTGGTTACCCCACAAGCATACTTGTGGAAGCCCTCACAAAGGGTAGGGACATAGATATAGCCTGGCTACTACAAAACAGACCAGACCCATCAAACAGATAGAAACAATGATAAATTATTTCTTATCACAAGGTACAATCCAACCCAGTGAAATCTTCCTATACTCAACACCCATGGGACTGGACAATAGTGATCGGTATAGAGGGGTGTTTAGTATTGAGAAGTTTGCTTATAATGAAAATATACAATTGGGACCGAGAGAAAGTGTTCAGTAAAAGGAAGTGTTCAGTATATGGAGGTGTTCAGTGCAGGAAGTTCCACTGTATAGTGAAAGCATGAACACGGGCAGTGTAGCAGAAAAAGCACACAAACTGGCTGTATCCACTGTACACCTCAAGGAGGTACATGCAGACACTATTCACCTCAAGGAGGTACATGCAGACACTATACACCTCAAGGGGTACATGCAGACACTATACACCTCAAGGAGGTACATGCAGACACAATATAATTTTGTGTATCTATTGACTTGTGATATATGTCACAAGCAATATGTGGACCAGACCTACCCAGGGTTCGAAATTAGCAGGTGTCCAGGTGCCCCGGGCAACTTTCATTTGTGTTGGGCAACCTCATTTTTGCACCAGTGCTCATCTCCTTATCTGGTTTCCCATGGGGAAACTTTCTATCTTCAGCAGAACATATCATTTCCAACAATTGTGGGAACATTAAATACAGTTCCTAAAATTTTTTTGTGTGGACACACTGTTTTCATGGTGGTGACAAATGTAGCTCTTGTTCATCTATATTTGCAACATTTTAAATATCAGTGTCTTTTAACAAGCTAACTGGTAACTATAATTCTCATTTGGTGGGAAACTGGGCAACTTTCTGGAGGCTTGGGCAACTTGTAAAAATGCTGTGGTTGCCCAGGGGAAACTTGAAAAAATTGATAATTTCTATCCTTGCCTACCCCTTACCAAACTTGCAGCCAGTTCTTACAACAGTCCTATTGCAGTCCTGACAGCATGCACACTGCAGTCCAGGTTCATGTACATGCTGTCATGGGAAAAGAAATTGTGAAGGCAGTCCTTGCAGGTGCAGGCATTTGAATGGCCTGTCTGGAGGCCTAATTATTTAAATGAGGCACATAATGTTGGATTTGATGGCAGTCCAGAATAATCTACACAGGCTATGGAGATGGCAGTACTGCATAGCCTGTGCAGTATGGACAGCAGTTCTGACAACCATGCAGAACACTTGTGTCATCACTTTTGGTTCAGTCATGATGAAAGATTGAATAAATTTTTTTCAAAAATGCAAGGCTTAATCTATAGGTATAATGTCAACCTTACTTGCATACAACCATGGACATGGTAAAGATGCCAACAGTATGCAAAATTATAACTTACAGCTGACTTCTGTGTCACAGGCTTTGGTTTGGACAAGTGAAAATGACTGTCTCCTGAATTTAGTCCTGTACATTTGTACTTAGCTGACTGCCTGTAGTGTATGCTTACTGATTCAGTGATTTAATTTTGATAGGCCTAATCATGCAAGTTAGGTGTCAACTTATGTTTTATAAAAGTAGTTTGATTATGTAATGTGGGCTACATTTTTAAGTAGGTATATCAACAAAGGAATATCACATTCACTTTATTTTGTAATACATCAGCTCAGGATGTTTGTATTGGAAATACAAACATGGTGTCGCCAGTTAGCAGAATGACTTGTCCGGGGATTAATATGGATCCAAATATGGTTGGTAGCAACCGACCACAAAAAACCCTCATTAGCAGTTGCCTCTGCAGTGGGCACCTCTTTACAATGGGCACTTTTCTTCATTCCCATTTGATTTGCACTATAACCTACATGCTCATGAAACATCTCTGCAGTGGGCACCTTAAATGCATACCAAAATCTGCTACAGTGGGCACTTTTTACCATAGAAGAAAAAAAGAAAATCAGTACCTCCATTTGAAGTATTTTCTTCTCAAACTGTCATTTTTGCATCAGTGCTCATCTCCTGAGCCAGTTTCTTCACCCCACACAGTGTGATCAGATTCAGATTCTCTTTACTCTTGACCAATCAATACATATGTAAAAATATACACAATTGAATAAAAGCAGAAACAAATATGCTAAAGGGGCTCATATTAAAACATCTGAGATGTCGCTATCATAAGAGCCCCTATATGATTGGAACAGATGATATTAATAAAGTAAAATTAACACAAGGCATTACATTTGCAATATATCATCTGCGGTTTTGTTGACAAGATGGCTCAAAGTTGTCAATCATCAAAAATGAATTCAATGAAACAAAAACATCGACATTCATGTATGTATATTATTCTAAGTTAGACTGACATGTTAAACTGTGGTACATTTTGACAAGTGAAGCAGTTTGCTGCAGTGCCGGCACTTTGATGGTCATTTGAGAATATAATTTTAATGTACCTAATGAAACCCAGGAGATGTTGTGTTTCTGTTTTTTCTACACTGTTTACATTTGTATTGTTTATAGCTATGGGAATGTGGTATCTTAAGCTATGCTGTGCAAATGTCCCAGTTACTCAATTAATGAAAAGCCTTTCACAATGCCTTGTGTTATGGTTGTCTGTTACAGTGCATGAAACAAAGGCAATGATAGGAATTGTTTAGGCAGATTATTGTGGACAAACTTATAATAAAACTTGAGTTCAGAAAGCGTAAAAATGTCTGTAGCTTTCAGTAACTTAATATTTTTAAATATTGGTTCAGTATGTGCATTGTATTTGCTGCAGGTCAAACAGCACACAGCTTTCTTCTGCAAATTTTCTGTTTGTGAACATTTAAAGCCCCATAATAGTATACCATAGTTAATGTGGGGAAGAATCAAGGAATTATGTGTGGTAATTTTTATTTTCAGAGGTAAGTAGTACTTCAATGTATTTGATTTGCCTGTGACTGTGGAAATTTTTGTTGATATTTATGTGATGTGATAATTCCATGACAATTTATTATCTAAGATAAGTCCTCAGAAGTTGAAGGTGTTGACATACTGTACAGGGACATTGTTTATTTTTATTTCAGGTAGATTAAATCTTTTGTGTGCTTGATAAAAGAGCATAAATTTTGATTTGTTTACATTCATTGAAAGTTCTTTAACCTTGAGCCACCTGTTGATTTGTTCAAGTTCATTGTTTATTAATTCATTAAAATTTTTACATGCAAAAATTGAGATGTAAAGGGGTTTACAGAGTATTGTCATCTGCATATAACATAAAATTGAACAAATCACTGGCGTTAATATCATTCATATAGATGATGAACAGAAGAGGGCCTAAAATAGAGCCTTGAGGCACCCCTGTAGTTATTTGAATATAAGGGTTCAGAATTTGTACCCTCAAAGTTGACAAATTGTTGTTGATTTGTTAAATAACTTTGCAGCAAGTTTAGAGATATGCTGTTAACTCCTAATATTGGAGTTTTTTTCAATAAAATATCATGATTGAGAATTAATCTCACCATATCAAACAGTGTAGTATTCATGTAGGCCAGCATGTATATTCAAAGCATAATTAACAGTTTTCTGGTTAAACATTGATTCTCTTAAAACTTTTGTGGACTAACACCAGGATTAAGGTATCAAGGGGAGAAACTTAACAGCTGACATATCTGAAACAATATTAGTGGGTGGTTGAGTGCCACCTGAGTGTTTTGCTCAAGGTTACAGTGAAATACGTTGGTGTTCATCATTTTAACCTATGAGATGAGAACTGTTCTTCATAATGTAGTCTGTGGACAGCATCAGATCAGTTTGTGCTCCTGCCAGTCAAGCTAACGACAAAAAGATCTCCTGTGTTGATGAAACCCAGAAAAGTTCTCTCACTTAGTCAGCATTGCTTGCAGAAATACTCAAAGAACTCGAGAGTAAATCAAAGAGACAAATTCTTGCAGAGTGTGGCATATCAAAAGGAACTGTGGCCAACATTGTTAAAAGAAAAGCAGACTGCATCAAGTCAGCTCTTGAGCAACGTCTATCTTTTGTGTCGTGTACTCATCCATACAGATGCAAGTCAGTTTGTTGCATTCAAGATCGTCGCCATGTCATTTGGTTGTTTGCCATTCTCATAGTACAGTCATCTCATCGGTACCCATTTTGGTCATCTGGACATTTCGTTACAGACATACCAGGTTGCATATTCTTTTGTCGCAGTGTCACCTCATTGCGCCTCAATTTCAATTGCAGAAACCAGTGTTTTTGACATGTACACAATGATAGAGGGGGGAGGGGGTAAGGGGGGGGGGTCTTGGTACACTGGTACAGAAAAAAAATTTACTGGTACAGAGGACAGGAAATAATTTTTCTCCAGTACACAGTACAGAAAATAAGACATCCGCAATATACATGTATATTTTCAAATTTGAGATGGTTATATAACCAGTCAGAACAAAGATGCTACAGACTTTTACATATTTTAACCTGAATTGTTACAATTTTACCTGAAACTTGTGTACCTCCTTGTCTTTCTTATTTTTCATTTTTTTTCAGTATGGGTACGAATATTATATGTGTTGCTGGTACACTTTACACATAATAAATTTTGATCAGTACGGAGTACATGGTTTGCTGTCAGTACGCCATACGGTGAATAATAATGTTTTTCTCTACGCTGTACGAAAAATAAAAAAAGCCCCAGTACAGAGTACGGGTAACCCCTTTCCGACACTCAATGATAATGTGACGAGGGTCATACACTCAGAAAGCCGAGTTCTGTGATTAAATGTTTATCCATTCTTGCCACATACTTAATAAAAACTATTCTTCTGTCTTTTTGTCGTCTATGATTACTACAGTGAAAACTCGTTATAATGACACTGTCTGTTCCCTAAGAAATGTGTCGGATAACTGAATATGTCAGATAAATGAGACAAAAAACAAAGAAAATAAAGCTGTTCCCATGAAAATTTGTGTCATTATATTGAATATGTCGGATATCTGAGTGTGGTTATAATGAGGTTTCACTGTATTTTGTACACAAATATATAAAGATAAAGAAATCCTGGTTGCAAATTTTCATTATATGCGCTTCGACTGCAGCACCAGGGGCACTAACTTGGTCAATATGGGTCCCTTATGCAAATATAAAAGCATACAAGGTATTGATAAATTTACTTGCTATGGGTTTTCTTACACCCTAAAATGGACATTTCTCTCAGGTCAACAGATTTTGAGATCCTACTTTGTGTAATAAACTGAAATAGTTTCATATTTTTGTTCTTGCCAATTTGTCTCATGTGCTTTCGTTTTCTGTAATATCTTGCTCCTTTGGGTGTCAGAATCAGAATGAAGCTAGGATATGCAAGTTGGTCAATTTCTGAATTTTCTGTTGACAAAGCAAGTTGTTATTTGGCCGAATATGCCCAGTTTAGATAAAATCAATTTTCATCGCAAATACTACCAAATTTAGTAACCAAGTGGTTCCACAATGAAATGGTGTTGCTACTAGGTGACCAACTGACCAGTTGTCTCAGCAAGGAAGTGAACCTGCATCCATATGACACTGCGACGAAACTGACATGGAACCGAATTGAAAGCAATGAGGTGTTACAGAATCATCCATACTACTGGTAACTGGTATTCTATCTACCCAAGTGGTCAACCCTCTCTGTAGTGTGCCCCTCCTTACAGTGGACACTTTTCTCCAGTCCCAAGGTTTCCTACTGTATATAGGTTTTACTGTACATACAGTTTGCTGAGTAAGAGCCTAGGAGATTCCAGTAGAATCCAGGTGTGCAATTTGCTGGGTCAGAGCACAGGCGCTTGTCTACGTCACGGCGACCGATTGTGGGCGCAAAAAAAGGAAGGTGTACCCAGTGCCATTGTTACCAGCAGATGACAGAGCATATTGTCCTAGTTTCTGTCCTTTGAGTGACTCTATTTTTCCTTACTCCGCAACAGTTGTTGCTTCAAATAAAGTTGATTTTCGATACTTCCTTACTTGTTTAGCAATACACATTGACTTTTTTTGCGAAATTCTTCATAAATCGATTGTCGTCCTTTGCGCGACTCTATTTTTCCTTACTCCTCTGTCTCTTTCTGGGATATGCGCCAGGATAGCCTTGATATGGCGCGTAACACAGGAATTCACAATATTTTACTATCTGGTGATTTAAATTCTGACTTTAATACTCAATCAGGTCTCAAGCTTGTTCACTTCGCTCAAACCAACTTTCTTAATCTTCATGTTAATGAACCCACTTGTGTCACTGCATATTCTGCCACTTGTCTCCACCAAATAATTTCAAATATTCCCAATTATCTTCATGAAATTTGTGTGCTTCCTCCGATTTCCAATTGTGATCATTCTGTTGTGGGGGCCAAGCTGCTATTTCGTCGGAGAAAGGAAGCTGCTTACAAAAGACATATATGGGAATACGACAAAGCGGATTTTGATAGCTTTAGGAATCGTTTCCATGCGGTTGACTGGAACTCTTGTTTTGCATCCGACAACATTGATGTGACTCAACTATTAACCAACTGCTTCTTCTTTACCATGAGCTTTGTCTTGCTATTGACCAACAAAAGGAAATCCACATAATATTTCTATACATTAGCAAAGCTTTCGATAAAGTTTGGCATACTGGCTTGTTATTTAAATTAAGGAAAGCTGGTGTCCATGGAAATCTTCTTGACTGGTTCTCAGACTATCTGAGCAACCGCTACCAACATGTTGTAATTCAAGGTCAGTCGTCCAACAGGGGCAAGATCAATGCTGGTGTTCCTCAAGGTTCAGTGTTAGGTCCACTGATGTTCTTAATCTATGTAAATGATATTGTGGACCTTGTCCGATCTAATGTCAGAATGTTTGCTGATGACACTTCCCTTTACCTGACAGTTGATGATCCCATCTCTGCAGCCAATATTTTAAACTCGGACCTACAAGATATTGATCAGTGGTCTAACGATTGGCTTGTAACATTCAATGCTTCCAAAACTGACTCCATGCTTATTTCTCAGAAAAGCAATCCACCGGACCATCCATCAATTGTCTTCCAAGGTCACACTTTGGAAGATGTTGGCAAACATAAACACCTTGGCCTCCGTGTTCTTAATTTGTTGACCAGGTGGCGCTGCAATTTTTTACTATAATTTTTTATGAATTTTTGTGTGTTCTAGCTATTTTCGACTTCTTCTCCAGAACCGTTACTCAGATTAAGCTGAAACGTGGTTGATATGTTCCTTGTAGAAGGGTCAAACAAAGTTGTTCACTATGTGGCAATGCTGCAGATTCCTGATTTTAAACGATTTTTTCAATTCGGGTACTTATCGGTCAATGCAGCTTTCCTATTGATTAATATGGAAGTCAATGAGCATTCGAATGCTAATTCACATTTTCGACTTCTTCTCCAAAACCATCATCCAGATTAACTTCAAACTTGGTGGGGATGAACCTTGGGTGGGTGTATACCAGGTTTGTTCAAGTGGTCATGCTCCAGTGATTTTTGGATTTTTAATGAATTTTTTTGTTCTATTTTTGGACAAATCTTAAAAAACCTTTTTCTCCGAAAGCGCTTACTCAATCGCTCTGATATCACACGGAAAGACACCTAGGGACTCCGTGTTCTTAATTTGTTGACCAGGTGGCGCTGCAATTTTTTACTATAATTTTTTATGAATTTTTATGTGTTCTAGCTATTTTCGACTTCTTCTCCAGAACCAATACTCAGATTAAGCTGAAACGTGGTGGATATGTTCCTTGTAGAAGGGTCAAACAAATTTGTTCACTATGTGGGAATGCTGCAGATTCCTGATTTTTAACGATTTTTTCAATGCGGGTACTTATCGGTCAATGCAGCTTTCCTATTGATTAATATGGAAGTCAATGAGCATTCTAATGCTAATTCACATTTTCGACTTCTTCTCCAAAACCGTCATCCAGATTAACTTCAAACTTGGTGGGGATGTACCTTGGATGGGTATCTACCAAGTTTGTTCCCATGGTCATGTTCCAATGAATTTTGGTTTTTTCATGATTTTTATTTTCAAAAATCTTTACAAAAGTTTTAATAGGAAAGTTTTAACATGGGAATTTCTTGTAATGGTTATAACTTATATACTTTTGGCCAGATTTACTTCAAACTTGGTGGGGATGTGCCTTGGGTGGATCTCTACCAAGTTTGTTCAAATGGTCATGCTCTATTGATTTTTGGAATTTTTATGATTTTTTTTGGTGTTTTTTGGGGCAAACCTTAAAAACTCTTCACCATTGAAACTGCTCACCCAGTTGTTTTGATATCATTCATAGACACTCCCAGGGACGCATAGTTCCCAATTTGTTCACCATGTGGCACTGCAATTTTTCCTATTTTTTTTGTAATGAATTTTTTATATGGTTTTGTTATTTTTCACTTGTTCTCAGAACAGTCACTCATATTAAAGTGTAATGTGATGGATATGTTCTTGTGGAAGGGTCAAACAAAGTGTTTACTAGGTGGCACTGCTTTAGATTCCTGATTTTTAAGTATTTTCCATTCGGGCACTTATTGATCAATGCAGCTTTCCTATTGACTACTATGTAAGTCAATGGGCATTCTAGTGCTAATTCACAGGACAACTGACACAAAATTTACTGTTTACTTGATAACTTGAGATCTGTTTTGAGTTAGTACTGTGATGCTGCACATGTTAATGTTTTTGTATGAAGGTCATGCTCAGACAGTGTATGAATGACTTTGACCTCGTTTCTTGGGTCACAGTGCAACATACATGAATTTTACTCTTCATTATAACTTGAGAACTACTTGAACCTTGATGTTGCACATGTTAGTGTTCTTTTATAATGGTCAGACTTACTCAGAACATGGGTAACCTTGATCCTCTCCCAAGTTTATACATGTAGATCTGCAAGTGTGATGAATGTCAAGATCAGCTGAGCATGGGCTGTTCACACAGCCCTCTTGTTTTTAACACCAGGCTTCGCATGGTAGATTTTTGCCCTCCGCGCATGCCCGACATGCCTGGTTATGCAATTCCACGGTCAAGCTTTCCCGGGGTAATAGTAGGCCGTTACCAACACAGCGTGACAGCGAAACCCATAAGAGAATCGACGTGCAACAGTGATCGTTCAGTTTCAGTGAACATGGCGGGAAATACGGACGACGGAGGAGCCGAGATTAACGTGAATGAACAGACGGAAAATGAACTATACAAGAAATTCTAAAAGATGAAAGTGGTTGACCTTAAGAAGTTTCTGAAGATTCGCAGAGTGCAGGGGCACAAATATGTGAAGAAAGACGTAGTAGCTTTGGCTGTTTGAGCCTCTTGCCTTTAAGTGGACACTATTGAGGAGAAAGATAATACCATGGACGTGCGGAGAGCTTGATTGGAGTTTCCCGATGGAAAGAAGAAGGAGGCTTTGCCATACATATCTTCGATAACCTCCTGGACAAGAGACCTGAAAGAAATGCCAGTGCTTGAGATTCCCCATGTCATTGCCTACCTAATAAGCAAATGTGACTGGACACCCAACAATGTTCAGAAGTGCCGCAATCAAGGGGCTACCAACTTGTGGAACAGGGGCACATCCATGGGGTTAAGTTACACATGCTGTTGAACTTTGTTTCATGCAAAATTTTGTATGTGAAGGCACTTTGTACAAGACAAACCTCGCAGGGCGAGGCACCGTACCAGGTCTGGAATATCGTCACGGAAGAAGGGGTCATCCATACCGGAGGGTGCGAGTGTACAGCGTTAGAGGGCTTTAATATATTGATTATTCGATATTTATTTATTGTTTAATGTCGCCAATCTTACACAAATAATAATAATAATGATCTGAAAATGCTTGAAGGCCTAAAGTGTGCCAGTGATCAGGTAACAAAGTTTGCAGACAGTGTATTGCGAATTTAGGTCAGGTGCTTTACTGTTAATTTCTGATTGCACCCGTCAAGCGCTAATCTGGTTAGTGGTCAGCCAAGCGCGAGGATCTTCAAAGCACTGGCAGAAGTGCGCCCTAGGCTAATCCCCTAGAACTCACCGAGTCAATCAAGGGTGACTTAATGCATGGTTAGTTGTGCCACAATGCAGGCCCCGATTTGCATAGGTTTTGTCTCAGGTTTTGTGTCAGTATTTTTCATTGTGACCGTGTTTTCTGCTATCTGAGGTACATCCTGATACCTTACAGGTATACACTGGCATGCTTTCTTGGAGTTACACTTGTAGGTTATTGAAATAACTGGCGTTAATAAATGACACCAACATTTCCGTGTTAACCCAATGGGGCAAAATGGCGAGACTTGAAAGTGTCCCGCGAGACTTGGAGAAACGTCCGTGACTTCGCGGGAACATGGTAGTCAGTGCCACTGGTGGCAAAAATTGTCACTATCTTGGAACTAAGCTTTTAAATGCGGCGCGTATCATAACCGGTGCAATGCAAGGGACAAGTAACACCAAGCTTTACATAGAGATCGGATGGTTAACCCTGGCAGATCGAAGGTCATTATCTAAACTGACTCTAATGTATAAATTGGTGAACAAGCTTGTACCTGATTCCGTATGTTCTGCTATTACCGCTTCTACCAATGACGTTCGAACCTGCACAACTCGGCAACAATTTGACCTTCAACATTTTAGAGCACACACAGACCTGTTTGATAAATCATTTTTCCCTTCAACTGTTAGGCTATGGAACCAACTGCCTCTTGACACTCGCAATTCGGCCTCCATCCATATATTCGAATCAAAAGTAGCCAAACAAATAATCAGACCTATTAAATTTTCAGAATTATACAACATAGGGAATAGATTTCTAGCTGTTCAACACACTCGCTTCTGTTTATGGTAAACTGCACAGACATGCGCGGTACCTTAATTTAAATTTTCAAAGGTTAGAGACCATGTGGAAGACACAGTTGTGGAAGGTAGAATTTGTGATCATTCCACTTTCACAGGTCTGAGTTACTTGAACGACAGAATGAAAATTTTAGTCGTTTTGTGAAGTAGAAATATCATTTGAAAGAGTGGACACAGTTGATTCTTCTCATGGTTTGTGGGGAGGCGTCTCAACAAGTGACAGGGAACGGTAATTGTTATGATGATCCCCGAGCTTTTTGAAAAATGTTTTGCAGTTTTATGCACCACAGAATGCATCAATGTCATTTAAATATTGTAGTTTTCAGTGAATATTATTTTCATTTGGCATGAGATTTTTTTTATTTGTTTTTTCTTCATGTTCGTGTTTTTATGTTCACTCATTCATTTTTATATTTTTACTTGTGTCTGCTGGAGGGCATGAACAAATTTATGAATGGGAAAGTAGTACCACTACCAGCAAGTGAATCTGTATATGAGCCATTGTCATCATGCCACTATTATGACAACACAGTCTTTTCCATGTTAAAAAAAAAACAAACAAAAAAAACCCCAAAGAGAATGTAAATGTAAAGAATGTGAACAGTACCAAGTGAACTGGCCTGAAAAGGTGGTCTTTCAAGATAGTTGGTATCTCACCAGAATAGTCCGTCAAGAAAGGGACCACTGGATGTACATGCACATTGGCAGTGTCAAGTAATGCTGTACATTACCACTGTGATTTAATTTTTGAATTTATGAATAGTACTGGGCAAAGGTCACAATTTTCAATGGTGGTGGTTCAACCATTTTGTCTTTTGCAAGACTCGTCAGGAACTGTTGGGGAGATGGCATGCCCCCTTTTATATACCGGAGAGTGACATTTCTGTTAATTGTTATGCAAAACACGTTAATGTGATTGCGTAACAGAGGTCCTGGCTCGCTGTGACAGCGATTGTCATGTTGAGCAATGATTCAAATAAACACAGAATCACAGTCAACAGAAGAATTCTGTGTTTACTTTCAGTACTATGATGGATATTTTTGAATTTATCGTGATTTTCAGGTGCCCCCTTCAGGTACTACAGGCTGGCCTGTTTTTTAAATGAATCTAGATTATCATTGGTTTGTCCTGCCTGGAGGTGCCATCTCATCCTTTGCTTGCTGTACCTATATGTGTTTATTTTGGGTCATAATATATTTCAATAGTTTATTCAGTACATTGGTTAAGTGTGAATGATAAATTTGGGTGTGTTTTCTCTTTGTTGTATCCATTGAAATGTATAATTTGACGTAGCTTTTATTTTTCCCCAAAAAGGAGGGTTTAATAATGTTGACTAAATGAGTTGTTTCTTTGCAGCATGCCCTAAGTGAGAGACCCAAGATTCTGGAGCCAGGGTCCTGGACCCAGGCTGCACCATTCAAAGAACACAAGTTTTACCGCCATGTTAGTGACTCCATTGCAAACAACTACAGTCCAAGTGCACGAGATCTTACCTCCTCAGTTGTCTATGAGATTACCAAATTTGGTGAGTATACTTGTCACTTACTCACATACAAATACTTGTAATTTGACTGAATACCTCAATTTTAACTCAGCTGACTTGACATTCAGCTGAGCTTTAACATATGTTTCAGGATGGGTCTATATATCTTTCCGCAACTTAAAAAAAAAACAAAAACAAAAACAAAAAAACGTTGGTCAGAGTGCTTTCAATATGGGTGGGGATCAACCAACTTTGTTGAAATGGTCATCCTGCAGTGAGTTTTGTATTTTTCATGATTTTATTTTTGTTCAGTATATTTTAGGCTCAGCTAACTGACAAGTCAGCTGAGCTTTTAGGAGGCTCAGTCGTCCATCCACAATTCACATTTTTGACTTCTTCTCCAAAACCGGTAGCTGGATCCTCTTTAAACTTGGTGGGGATCTACCTTGGGTGGGTCTCTACCAGATTTGTTCAAATGGTTACACTCAGTGATTTTTGGATTTTTTATGAATTTGTGTGTGTGTGTGTGTGTGTGTGTGTGTGTTTTCTGTTTTGGGCAAATCTTAAAAAGTCTCCAAAATCACTCACCCAATTGCTTTGATATCACACGTACTGGGACACTCCTAGTTTATGATTTGTTCACAAGGTGCTGCAATTTTTTTCAATTTTTAAGGATTTTTTGTGTGTTTTTGCTATTTTAGACTTCTCAAGGACTGTCACTCATATTGAAGCTGAATCTTGGTGGACATGTTCCTTTAAACTTTTTCACTTGGTTGTACTGCTGTGGGTCCCTTATTTTAAACATATTTTTCAATTTGGATACTTATCAATAGGTGCATCTTTCCAACTGATTACTATGTAAGTCAAATGGGCATTCTAATGCTAATTCACATTTTCAATTCTTCTCTGAAACCATCTGCCAGATTCACTTGAAACTTGGTGGCAATGAACCTTGGGTGAGTCTCTACCAAGTTTTAAAATGTTGTGTATTAAATTCGCCTAATTAGTATAAATCAAACTGCTACAACTTTGATTCATGTTTCATTGGATGCAGCTATCCCACAAATCTATCAATCAAAGTTTGAATGACACCTCAATCTATGATAGTTTGAAGTCATTCAAGATTTAGATTTTGTGTATTTGCCTAATCTGCATTGATTAGAGTGCAATAACTATGGTTCATGTTTCATTGAATGGGCCTATGTCACAAACCTGTCATTTGAAGTTGGAATGGCACCTCTATCTGTAATAGTTTTGAAGGTATTCCAGATTTATATTGTGTTTATTTGCCTAATTTGCGTCAGGGTGCGAAAATTCCTATGATCCGACGTTCCGGGACAAGCTAAAGCTCTTCTCGGACAAGTGACTTTCAAATTCAACTTGTCTTGCGGACAAGCTAATTTTTTTTTTTAATTGAACTGAAATTACGTCTTTTTGCATGCACGGCAACATGATGATGAGCAGTCAGAGCCTTTGCGACTCTCCATATGTTGGCGATTACTGTGGTCCGTGTGAACAGAACATACACACCAATGCTGGTATGTGCGTGGGGACGCCAATGCGCAATAGGTGATGATAATCCCCTGGCCTAAAGTAAACAATCCAGGTTTAAACAATTACATGGTCAGCAGGTGTATTCAACAGGACTTGACTACCTACTTGATTTCTTTCAAAACAAGCAGGTATTTTGACTGTTGCGTACATACAACAGCGAGATCAAAGGTACCAGCAGTCATGCATTGGGGCGTATTGGCTTCTGCCTGTATCGGGGCAAGGTCACAGCACCTCACCGTCAGTCTGATCTGCCCCAACGATGACAAAGGAACATCAAAAAATTTTAAAACTTGCATGGCTAATTCTTGAGCAAATTAGCATCAAAGAGAATTTATCGGTGGGCTCTAAAAGTGTTGGAGAGATCATGTAAAGATGCCACAAGTTGACTTCCCGGCCAAACAAAACACACATCTGCCAGTCACACGCAAGCGACCGCGTGGAGTAATCTACAGTGAACGGAGCATCATGCTGACTGATCTGTCACACATTCGGAATTTTTCTCTATCCCCCTACCTTTGCGTATTTGCCTGTGACTCCAAATAATTGTTGCTATAAACACTGGAATCTTTATTTTCGCATGCTGCAATTAAAAAAAAAAAAAGCTTCCCATTTGTGTGTTCCCTCCGTAAATTTCGGAAGGTTCACACATGTTCACAGGGTGGAAGCCATGATGAACACACTGTAACACGAGCCGTGATTGGCTCATTTTTGCATGTGACTCAATTGACCAATCAGGTGATGTGTTGTTTGTCAGACCACATGGCCAATGCAGCTGTTTGTATACAGTGGTTGGAAGAATGGTGACCACACACTCGATGTGCATTACAAGGAGACGGATTTCTGATTTTAAATTCTTCGTTTGAATTTGAATTTAGAACACCATTTATTACTAGGAACTAGCCAATACTGTATACACAAATTGACGACGATGTACGGATAGCATTCATGGTAGTACCCAAACGATGGCGTCGATGTGCATCCCATCAGCGGCAAGAAGAAAGACGATGTTAAAACCAATACAACTATTAATCTGTATTAAATTTATCTGAAACAGTGACTTCCAAAAATTACACAGTATTTTTCATCGTGAGTCACCCTATGCAAGTAGTTTACTTTTCAATGTGTATTTTTTATTTATTTATTTATTTATTTATTTTTTTTTGCCATTTTTACTGTTTGCAGTCATAGCTTGAATTGTGGTAAAAAGTGACAGATTTTTGCCGATTTACAAGCAACAATAAGTGCCAAATCAGGGTAAATGGTTTGTCCAGGCCTTTATGTATGGATTGATGAAAAAGAATATTACTATGTTTGTCGCACTGGATTATATTCGGACAAGTGGATTTTGCATACGGACAAGTGGATTTTAAAATTCACTTGTCCTGCCAACGAGTGCTTTTTAAAAAAATTTTCGTGCCCTGGTGAATTAAAGTGCTACAACTTTGGTTTATGTTTCATTGGATGCGACTGTGTAACAAACCTACAAACTGAAGAGGGAATGGCACCTCTATCTGTAATAGTTTTGAAGTTATTCCACTTTTAAATTATATGTCTTCATGTAATTTTTTTTCTCTCTCTTACTCTCTTACAGAATAGGACCAGAAAGGAAAAGCCAGCAGTCAGAGAAATTGTTTCACTGCTACGCTTGGTCCTTAACTGTAACAATTTTGAATTCAATGGAGACCATTTTCTCCAAATTAGCGGCACAGCCATGGGAACAAAAGTAGCCCCATCGTATGCTAACATCTTTATGGGTGAACTTGAAGGGAAACTCTTAGCTTCCCATCAATTACAGCCAGAAGTCTGGATGCTGTTCATTGATGACATTTTTTGTATTTGGTATCATGGAGAAGATAATCTCCTCCACTTTGTGGAACACCTGAATACCAGTCATGCTAGCATTAAATTCTCAGTGGAGTACAGTAAAACAGAAATCAATTTTCTAGACACCACAGTCCGCCTGGATACATCTAGAAAACTTTACACTACACTGTACACCAAACCAACAGATACACACACTTATCTGCATTACCGGTCCTCACATCCTAAACACTGCAAGTCAGCGGGACCTCACAGTCAGCTTTTACGGGTGAAGAGAATATGCACCCACCCATCTGACTTTGAAGAAAACGCAGACAAAATAATGAACCTCTACAACCTCAGGGGTTATCCAACCAATATTTTGGTTGATGCCCTCACTAAGGTCAGAAACATAGACAGAGCTTCATTATTACAACATAGACACAGTACATCTCAAACGGATGGGGATGATGAGAAGTTATTCCTCATCACCAAACATAACCCAAACTTACCTCCAATCAGAGAAATTATCACCCGAAACTGGGGAACCATCCAGGCTTCCAAGTTTGCACCAGTATTGGGCAACAAAAAGGTGATAATAGGATACAGGAGATCAGAAAATCTCAAAGACGTTTTAGTTCACTCTAGACTAAAATATCCCAAACCAGTGCACTGTCCATCAGTATCAGGCAGAGTAGAATTGAATCCATGTGACACAAACAACTGCAGATACTGTCAAAGGATAGACACTAGTGGTATAGTAGTGAGCACACAGAATGGTCGGACCTACAGTACACCCCAAGGGGGAACATGTGGACACAATAACCTTGTCTACCTCTTGACCTGTTGCAAATGCCACAAGCAATATGTAGGTCAGACTTCTCATCCACTCCGATCAAGACTCAGAGAACATTTCTACTATATCCACAAGGGAGACATGAATCAACCACTGGGCAGACATTTTGCCCGCCAGGATCACAGTGGACTCAACCTCAAAGTCCAGATCCTGTGCCATATTCCTACTCCCCCCAAGTTGAAAAAAAACAGAAACTTTTCGACTGGCTAAAGAGCACTACTGGATCCACCAATTGTGCACCATGGAACCCTTTGGCCTGAATGTCACGGGAAAATAGGCACCCTTGCCTTGTGTTATGCTAAAATTATAGTTCCCGTTATTACCACCCATTGACATTGTTTGTGACAAGCTTTAACAGAACAGATCAAGTTTCTGTGGCCAAAAGATTGCAAATTTATATTATTTAAATGGAATAGTTTTATTCCAGTCAGGTCCATGAATATTCATGCACCACAAACAATTGTTACCTTGACCCCTAAACACCCCAGTCATATGTTCAATACATTAAACATATGGTCTTCCCGTAGGGAATACACACCCAAGGGAGCACCAGCAAAGAGACATCACGTCTCCTTGACAACGGAGTGTTAGTAAACATAAACACATGCACACCGCAGCACGTGGATCGGCTTTAACCCAACTGACCAGTTCGACAGTTGGCTTTCATAACATAAAACACAATTGTTTTACGTCATCCCACGTACAAATAATGGATTACGTGGACACGCAAAATTCAAGGTAAAAAACAAACGCAGCAGTCTTTGGGCAGTCTCTGAAGAGTTTGAGTAGAACGAAACCGGTCAGACCAGACCTAAAGGCAAAAGTCTCCAGTCTCAGGCGAAAGCTGCACAGACAGGCATCTTTCGCCGTCTTGGCCCTTGCCTTGTCTTTCTATTGGTATTCCTGTAATTTGCATAAATTTGAATGCTACAACTTTGGTTCATGTTTCATTGGATGCTGCTGTGTCACAAACTGACAAATTGAAGTTGGAAAGACACCTCTATCTGTAATAGTGTGGAAGTTCTTCAAGAATTCAATTTTGTGCATTCACCTAATTTGCACAGATCAGGATGCTACAACTTCATGACTCATTGGATGCGGCTATGTCGCAGACCTATTAATTGAAGTTGGTTTGCACCTCTATTTATTGGAGATATTCAACTTTTTAATGTTTCAAGTGTCCCTAATTAGCATAATTCAAAATGCTACAGTTTTTGTTCACTGTCCATTAGATTGGCAGCTGTCACAAGCCTGCATGTACTACAGTTAGGCCCAAGCAAAACATTACAGAGAATGGACCATAAACATCTTCATGGTCCATTTGCATCCCATTTGCATTCCATCTATGTCCCTTTGCATTTTTGCAGGGTAAAAGCACCTTTTACGTTCTAGCCTGTGCCCTCAGATTGCATTCTATCTCGTTTTCGTTCCTGTCAGAAAGCAGCCTTTCAAATGTCGTTAACACACCATGTAATCACAGAACGGGTGCAGTTGCATTCCCGCTACATCAGAACTAGTTACATATGAAGTACTTTGCACTGCACTGCAGTTAACCTCCTCATGTGGGTAAATCATGCATGCTGTGACACGTCACTTGCCAGTCAGATGCGCGATCCCAACAAATGTGTGGTTTAAGGCAAAGTTCTCAAACAACTGAATATCAAAATGAAGATTTGATTTTAAGATATATATAATTTTCCTGGATTGTCCAAGTAGTCAATACATGGCTAATACAGCGGGTTCTCCTGCAAAATAGAACAACAGTTCCACCCGCGTTCATTTTGACAAACACCAAATGCTTCCCAAACGATCCTCAAACACAAACAAGAAGACTCAAACTTGAAGCAAATGCATTGCAAATGCATTTCAAACTCCTTCTTACCAATGCCTTTAAAACGCTTGGACAATAGAAAAATTCACCAAACATGTTTCAAACACTTTCACAAATACATTTCAAACACATCAATGACATTTTATTGCATTGCAGTTAAAAAGCATTTCCCAAATGTTTGATGCTGGCAAAATGCCCCTACTCCTAACAAGTTATGCATTCAGTTACTTTAACCCAATACAGAAATAAATTGTTATTTGTAGGTGGAAAAAATGTTTTACATGTAGTCTACATGCACTTAAATGTAGTATACAGAGGGCAGCCTTTTGGGGCCACATCATTTTTATTGCCGCACTCTATCAAATTGTTTGACCAAGATGAATGACCAGTTTCTGATGGAACTGCCCATGAGACACAGCACTAGCTGCAGGTGCCACCATGAAGAACTTTTGTCTCCAGCCAGGAATCATAATCAATTGTTTGCTGTTTCAGTCTCATCATGAAATGGCCGGTTCTCGAACCTGCTTGAATCTCTGGCACCCACAGGCCAAAACAACTTTGTGCAATCATCTCAGTTTGCAATTTTCAACAGCTATTATAGCATTTGCTTTGTTCCCGCATGAATCTGTTTTTTTATTTTCATCTGTGGTGAAGCCACAGATATTACAACCAGTTTTGGCAGCTATCTTTGTTCACGTGTCCGTTGGCAATGCCAAAAAAAAAAGGAAATTTCATGAGCAAGTGTAGCTTGCGACATGAAGCTATAATTTCATATACAAAACCGTAAAAGATGTAATATTCCCTCATTTAGCTTCAAATCAAGCCATTCATAGCCGCAAAATAGAGCCTTGATTTCACTTAACCTTTTCTCATTTGGCTGAGACAATGTCTTATCCAAAGAAAGAACTCCAACACTAGAGAAGAAATACAAAACCTGTTTAATCTGTTCCTACACTTAAATTGACACCCACCACCACATTACCTGTAGTGGAACCAAACTTGCCCTGGAAGTACCTCAAGAAAATGAAGGTCTACTCCTTTCCTGGAACTTCACTGCTGTGTTGGTCCACCTGGAACACACACACAAAAGTAGCATGTTAGGTGTGTCTTTGCGCTCACCAGTTGTTATGTAATCCCCTGGAGGGAAGGGAGGGAGGGAATATTACTATTTTCATGGTTTTGTTTATGAAATTATAACTTCATATGGCAAGCTATGCTTGCTCATGAAATTTCCGATTTCATGTCACAAAACCTCCAAAGATGTAATATTGTATGTTCAGGTTACAGACCACAGTTGTGATTGGCTGGTTGCGCATCCCAACGGAGATAGTCCGTAATTGTGAAAATACTGTGTTTTCAGCATGCTGTAGCTTCTGTTTAAATAAACTTAGCTAAGTCAGGTTTGCTGCATCGCAGAGTTGCTTCATTGGTGGTCACATAAGTGCACTGTCTTCCAGGCCAGGTGGGAACTTTATGGTGGGGAAGGACAATGATGTGACCCTGGCAAGAGCACAGTTCATACACCTGTATAAAGCTGACATCCAGGTGTTGTTTCGTATTCCAATTATCACAAATTAACGAGCTGGGAATTGTATGACAAAAATCCGTCCATATTTTTCTGACATTTTTATCTGTTAAATGCAGTTCACAGAATTTCAAAATACCAAAATGCTGATTTTTTAGACTGAAAAATGCTAATATGAAAAATAGAAGGATTTATAACTGTAGTCTGTGGCCTTCAAAGCTTCAAGATGGCACTCTGAAATTTCTGGCCTTTAACTTCAGAAGTGATCTCCCTCCTATAGAACTTCCTGAAGGTGCTTGCCTTTGTCCAGTTTGCTCTCTCCATAATCTGTTCTATTGGGACTGCCACAGAGGCTGCCTTAGAAGTACTAGCTGCCCTGACAGAATGGGCTTTAAACACCTCAGTGTCTATGCCTGCCTCATTCACTATCTTAGTAGGCCAACCAGCAGTTGTGCATGAAACCACCTGCTTGTGTGGCTCCTTAAAACTAAGAAGCGATAATTTTGCATTCTCCATCCGTACGATTCCTCCAATTTGAGGACCTGCCAAGATATACATGGAGGCATTTGACCACACAGAGGAGGTCATTCTCTTTACATGAAGAAAAATGTACTTCCGGAACCAAGCTCCCTACCGTCCTATGTTTAGTTAGAGCACTCAAACTGAAGGTAACACTTTCTTCTGAAACCCTCATGAAGCACACATCCAATGCACGAAGGTTGGAAGACCTTGCACTGGAATTCAAAGCCAACAACAAACAAAATTTCAATGTAAGGGACCTGTCTGACAAGTTTTTGTTTATACCCCATTCTTCCAAGTAGTGAAGCATCACTGAAACCTCCCAAGTACATTGGTATCTAGGTTGCGGGGGTCTCTCATTGAACACACCGGCAATCAACTGGGAAATCGTTGGGTGTTCATCAACTGCATGGCCCTCAACCTGGTTGTGAAAAGCTGAAATAGCTGAACGATGCAAGCTTATCGTTCGGTACTGGTAACCCTTATGGTATAGGTTTGTCAAATACTCAACTATATCTGCCACAGAGGACAGAACACGATCAACCTGTTTCCCACTGCACCAGCTACACCACTGTGACCAGGCCGACTCATAAGCTTTTCTAGTGCCTGGTCGTCTGGACTTGCACAGAAGGTCTGAAGCCCTGCATGAAATTCCTGAATCACGTAATTTCTGCCTGACACCTTCCATGCCGCTAACATGAGCGACCCTTGCACTAAGAGTGGAGTGGGTCTTCCCCCCCCCCCCCACAGAGACAGAAGATTGTGTTGAGTAGGGGGGAGCACTGGTAACTGTACACTCATCTCCGACAGGACCCGTTACCAAGGTTGGCCCTGCCATATTGGGGCAACGAGTACCACTGTTGCTTGCTTGCTCTTTATTTTCGCCAAGCAATGGCTGATTAACGAAAAAGGTGGGAACATGTAACCCATCAGCTGATTCCATGCCACTTGGAAAGCATCTATTTTCCAGGCAAATGAGTCCAGTCTCCAGCTCACATACTTTTTTAACTGCGCATTGTGTCTGGATGCAAACAGGTCCACAATGCATGGACCCCTCAACTGCATTATCGACTGGAAGACATTCTTGTCTAGCTGGCAGGTATTCTGCAGTAGACATGATCCCTTTGCAAAGGCAATACTGCCAAAGTTCTGTTACTATAATTTGAAGCAAAACGGGGCTCCTCGTGCCTCTCATTTCTATCAGATAGCGAAAGATTGTCCACCCACCATCTGAGTTCTCTCAGGCAATTCTGGTCTAACATTACACTTGCATCGTAACTGCTGCTCTGTAGCAGAGCTTTTATCTGTGATATCTGCATCTGCCTGTAATGAAGGCGTGCCCGTAAGATTGCCTGTATTGAAACAGTCAGTTTTCCAATCAATTTTGACAACTGCCTTACAGTCATTTGTCTGTCTTTGATCATGGACCGGCAAATCTGTATGATATCCTGCACCTTCTCTTGAGGCAGGAACAATGACATCGCCACAGAATCTATCATGCACCCGAAGAATTCTATTTTCTGAGTGGGGTTCAGAATCAACTTCTTCAGATTCACGATCAATCCCAAATGTTCCAGTAATAAACAATAGAGAGTCCCTCTGCTGGATCAATGCCTGACTGTTCTGGTTCATAAGCAGCAAATCGAGGTTTAATTATTGAAGGAGTCTGTTGGATATGATGGTAGAGGGTCGTAACTGGGTCCTGGATCTTCATCTCCCTGGCTCTTCTTCATTGGCTTCTTCTCCATCTGTGGGTGAACAAAAGACGATTTACCTCGGTTATGGATACGGACAAATTGTTCAGGAGGCACGTTATCATTGGTATTAATGATGGTTTTTTTTACTACGGTTGCTCATTATGAAGTTTTTATGATCCTTCAGAAATTGTTCAGGTGTGATATTGTATTCACTCGTACATGGTGTGGACGCGTTGCTTTCAGTTTTGGAATCACTGAGTTCTAGTCCCATATCTGTAATCCATTTCCGCTTGTTGATGTAAGCTTCTACCTCTTCTTTGGGTGGGATCCGTATTACGGGAAGTTTAAGTTGTCCCCTCTCGTTCAGTGGTAGAGTTTTGATAGGTATACCGGATTTTGTGGTATCACATTTCTGTAGAGTCCGGAATATGGCAATAGGTGTGCTTCTTATGCTAATAACCTTTCGTTTAGGTATGGTGTCGATTTTGTCCAATTTAAAAGCGTCAGTGATGATTGGCTTCATTATCAGGCCCTCGTGTTTTCTCTTGACATGTTTGTTGAAGTTGTCTGTTCTGGTGAACGTGGTTTCACACATTGGGCACTTATATCATCTGGCTGGGTTTTTGTGCTGACGTATAATGTGCTGCTTCAGATTCTTCCAATTCTTGTATGTTTTGTTGTTGTTACACAGGTTGCAGGTCCACATATTTAGTACGTTTCTTCCCGTTTATTTAGGCCTAATGGTTGTATTGTGTTGAGTTCATTGATCCATGCAGCTTCTACATTGTGACGTAGCTTCTACATTGTGAGGTAATGCATTGTCATTACGTCTGATGCGATCTATTCCAAATATGGAGAGGTCTGTAATGCTGCACGTATCATTGAAATGAGTAGATACGCTTTTGGCTAATTTATTTCTTATGTCAAAACGATGTCCGTGAAAGCGAATATTTAGTGTCTTTGAGGTTTTGCCGACATATTGTATGTGACATTTCTTACACTCTATTAAATAAATTACATTGTTTGTTTGCCATGATATGAAATGTTTGATTTGGTATGAAATGTTCGTAACTTTACTGGTGAAAGTAGTTCTTTCGCTGAGAAATGGACAGGTGGGGCAGTTTTTTCCACATTTAACAGAACCTCGTGGTGTAGAGATGTTCGTGATATTTGAGCGTACAAGAAGGTCTCGTAGATTATTGCATCTCGAGTAAATGATGCGGAGTGGTTTGTTGTGCAGGCAAATTGTGTCATGGTGATGTTGAAGAATATTCCAGTTACGCGTAATTGTATCCCGTGTGATGGGCTTCCTGGGATTGTATAAAGTTATGAAATTAAGTGTGTCAGTTTTTTTGTTTCTGGTCCGTCTTCTCAAGTAGGGACGACCTGTTATGTTTTCCCGCTTTTTCTATAGCTTGGTTGAGAAGTTTCTCGGGGCACCCTCTATTCCGGAAAAAACCTTTAAGTTCATTGGACTGGGTTTGAAAGTCCGTGTCCCTTGAATATATTCGTCTTACTCTGAGAAACTGACTGTAGGGTATTGCATTGAGACAAGACTTAGGGTGGCACAATGTGTAGTGTAAATACGTATGTGCGTCCGTAGGTTTGCTGTAGACCTTGGTGTGTAGTAGACGGCTTCCTTGATCAGTGTTACGTCTAAGAAGTGGATTTCATGTTCCGAGTATTCAGCTGTGAATTTAATGGACGGATGTGCGTTATTAGTGTATTGAATGAAAGTTAATAATTTCTCTTGCCCATGTGGCCATAGCATCCATATGTCATCGATGAATCTTAGCCAGATTTTTGGTTTGAGTGGTGAGTTTTTAATTAGTTCTTCCTCAAGTTTGGCCATGAATAAATTCGCAAAATTAGGTGCGCATGCCGTACCCATGGCGGTCCCTTTGATCTGCAGGTAAGAAAGACATGACTCAGCCATTAGGGAGATATTTCAGACTCCCTAATCATGAAGTTCCGGACTTGAAAATTCAAATCTTGGAACACATACGCACACCACCAGGCTTAGAGAAGACTCTCAAGCTTAGACTGGTCAGGGAATCACATTGGATTCAGTGCGTACCACAGAACCTTTCGGCCTCAGTGTTATGGGCAGATGAACTCCTAGTTCAGTCATATGCTAAATTTTTATTGTTCAAGTTCATCTTTCTACTAACACCCTTTTTACTAATGAAACACAGTGTTTTCATAAGTTAATGGCTCGCAAAGTTACCCCTTAATTGCAGACCACTGCTGTTTCGGGACACTGTGATTCATGACCGGTGGTCATTGGGTGTCTGACTTGATACACTTGTGTCATCTCGACTAGTCATGGCCATACCTACAGGTACAGTTTTACGTACGTGCAATAACGTGCAACGTTAGGAACGTACGTTACACCTTGGTATATAAGCATGTACTGGGAGCCATTAACCTCAGTCTCTGATGAGTCACAGAGGTGATGAAACCGGTCAGATTGTTATTGGAAAGTAGTCGGGCTTCTCTCGCCAGTTTCGGCCTAGCCCAGTCTAATTTGACACACATACTTGTCTTGATCTACTTAATTGTGTGATGATAATTTTACCAGAAACGAAACATTAGAACAGACAGATTAGACAGATAGACAGTTAGTTAATCACATTATTTGTCAGGCGGACGACCACATAAGCCTATCTAACAGTACAAGCAAGGCATGCCTCTTGACCTGACAGATAGACAGTTTGTAAACTATGAATCAAATCCCAGCAACCTTTGTATGCTCTTGAGTTGAACTTCGTAAATGTACATTAGAAAAATATATATTTCTTTTCCTATTTTGGCAAACTTTGCTTGTATTTTGTTTTTCATGTGTATCAAGTTGTGCAAATTAATTGGCATTCATCATAAGAATGAAGTGATCCTATAGCATGGAGTTCAAGTGGACAAAGTTGGTCAAATGAGGCCTGGGTCACTGTGGCATCAACCCACCAGGGCATTAGTAACCACGTTCTCACAGATACATATATATCGAAATTAGTTGCATGTGATATATCTGACAGCTTATGTTAGTTAATCACATTATTTGTCAGGCGGACGACCACATAAGCCTATCTAACAGTACAAGCAAGGCATGCCTCTTGACCTGACAGATAGACATAGGGGCCTGTAAACTATCCATCATTTGTCCGACAGACTCAGTACAGTACTGGAGGTGAAAGAGCTTGATTCAACTTATATATTTTTATTGCAGGCCAGTAACCCATATATAAACATATTTTGTAAAGATGCAAGACATGGCAGTTCCCATGTCTGTGTGACAAAACTACATGATTCCTAAATTTATCATAACCTCACTTACTATTAAATGCATTTATTAAGACCTAGTGCCAATAACAGGTGCATACAGAATAATAATTTTTGAGTCTTAATCAATATAGGGCTACTGAAACAATCGTAGAATCAAAGAACTTTTGCCGCACATCATAGATGTGTTTATAGTCTCTGAAGATGAAGTGAAAGAACCATGTACATGAACGTGCAGCCAAAGAAAAACGTTCAATTTATATGTGTAGATACCAAAACAGGATTAAAGAATTTGTGAAAAAGGTGGCTCTGCATTGCAGCTATAGCTTGCACCCTATCCTGCAATGGGACAACTTGTTACCTTGCACTGTTGAACTAAAAAATGTAAAGTAAAGGCTTATTTTGTGAAAGGGGGGGGAGCATTGGTGTGTAAAACAACTTTAACATACATTTTGAAAGCAAAAAAACATTATGGGGATAACAAAAAAAGCAGAAAATAACAGAATGTAAGGTGGTAGTGCAATACACACATTATTTTTTAATTATTTTTTGTTTCTTTGATGCATGTCCCAGCGCATCATTTCCATCGGATTGAGACTTTCTGCATTTAGATTTCTAAAGAAAAGCCTACCTGAATGACAATTGTGTTGAGCATGTTTAGCACACTTGTATGCTGTAAACTTTCAATATGTCGTCAAAATGTATCTGCTATGAATTTACACTCATTGACACACACGGATGAAAATGCACTTGATCTGTCATGTCAGATATTTGGTTATCATATAATTCACTCAAAGTACAGAAATAATATCAATCTTACAGTGAAAAGATTATTATTAATGTTTTGTCAAGGCCGTGTCATTTATAACACCACAGTTTTGGACAAGGTATCAAAGACAAATCTATTTTCCACTTCCACTTCGTAGTTGTTATGTTAGGCCTAGTGACTCTACTTCCCCTACAGAGTTTATGCTCATTCAGAAAGTTGAACAATAGACAAATGGCTACAAAATCAAAAGGAAAGAAGAAAAACCCACATATTGAGTTGAGGAATGGTGTATTGTGTGGAGCAGGAGCTATTAGGGTTGGGAATTGGTCCGAATTTCAAAGTCTTGATGATTGGTTTTTAGAAGTGACCGATGATCGATTATAATCGGTTTTGGGAGTATTCTAAACAACTCATTGACAGAGCTTAATGAACCAGTTTCAAGTTCTTTTTTAAAACAAAATATGAAGGTACACACCAGAGATACCACTCTATTGGCTTGCCTCCTTGCATTTACTTGTGCTTTCTAGTGCTTTATTGCTTTATGATGTGACATGCATGTGTTACCTGCAACAGTAAAGAAGCACTATTTCTACACTACTGCTACTACTATACTAACTAGTACTACAAAGCATATTTAAGTCACAATTCATTGACTTTATTAAATTAAAAGAAATCAGTTGATATGTACTACTAGTCATACACTACAGAGGGGAGAGGGAGGGTACCCATCACACAAAATTAAATGCTGCAACCACACATCACACACAATTAAATGTTTTCAATCACATTCACATGAAAGGAGTGACAACAGGGGATATCCATCCATTTCGTGGCTATGTCATAATGTCACATAAAATTAAAATGCCCAACCAGGCAATCACACATCAGTGACATCACACAAGTTTATTTCTTCTCAATTCTCATCACACATAATTTTTATCACACATCACGCACAAGATCCCCCCCCCCCCCGCCACCACCACAGCCTTAGGATCAGTACAGGGACTACACCCAATATTTGAAATTCAAAGAAATATATTGGCTTTTTTTGTTGGAATTAGTTTTGTTTAATCTTTGGCTCTTTGCACTTATATCACAACGTAACTGCCTTAACTCCTAGCACTCTGCCAGTATCTGGTATCGCACACAGTGTGCCACCGGGCAGTTTTCTAATCGCTTGCGCAAGAGAGGACATCCTGGATTGAACGTGCCTGGGCTCTGTGAGTTTTGCGATTCAATCCTAGTGATCAACACAAAGTCGGTCAGAAATTACGTGAGGTATAATTCTGTGCAATTTTTATTTCAATTTACCCCCTAAATTTTTTTATGGTTTATGGGATGTCAAGCGTCTGGTTACCTTTTTTTTTTTTTTTTTTTACCAACAAACACGGTCACGGGCCGTGCAACACAAGCGAGTGTGAACAGGCACGAGTCCCGGCATGGTTTTCCGTTATGTGCGTATATTTTTCCCGGCCTTCGGTCATAAATTTCATTCCTCATTTGTTTTTTTATACAGATTTTTATCCTTTCAGACATTTTGATCAAATTAAAACGACAAACTTTGGATAAAAACATTGTGCCGTGACGTATCTGAGACAACGATCTACAACACATCGTGTTGACACAAATGTCAATCAGACTAAGCTTCGTCACCGTGTGGTGACGGAATCTGCGTATTTTCCTTGCTTTGCTTATGGGATTTTCATTCCTGCCTTTGTCTGTGTCTAGATCTGTTCCATCGGAGTCGTTTTGCGAAAGTATGATGTCAAAATTTCGCATCTTGGTCCTATAATCTTTGCGTGAATGCGACATGTTCACCTGCACAACAAATCGAACTTGACTCAAGCACATGGCAAACAACGAGTTTGATTGGACGGTGACTTGCACGTGACCAAATCCATCCAATGAGAAACCTGGAAATGACCCAGCGCATTTATAATGAGGTTCGATTTTCATTCTGGGCTATTTTTGGAGGGATACCCCAGGAATATTTATTTCTTAGCCAATAAGAGAGCTTGGTACATTAAGAGACGAAGTTCTGAGGATTCCAGCAGTAAAAAAACAATGGCGGACGACGCAAAATGTCGTGGCGGCAAAGGGGCAAAGTTACGAAGTTTTAACGTAAATTTTGGGAGTTGTATCATTCAAAATGTCACGAAAAACTGGAAGTTGTTTCATTTTTAATCCATATAATAAAAATATATTTAGGATTTTTACCAAAAATATTCTACTAAAAACTTGTTTTACCGCACAAATACGCGATTAGCACTAAACTCTGTATTATCCCTCCCGTATAATCGATTATGGGAATTTTATAATTGAGCAATTCTTTTAAATTAATCGGACGATTGTCGATTAATCGGAACACCACTAGGAGCTATTATGAACAAATTTTATATAGTGGTAAACTCTAGGTAAAAATCATATCTGTAGAAACGATTGATATGTTTGTGACCATACTATGTCCTTTGATGTATGTTAATAAAGTTTCTCTCAAAAAGCTACACATTCTTATGAAACAATTCGTTCCTTGCCTGTACCAAAATGAAGGAGGAGGAGGAGAAGCAGGAATGCATTCCTTGTTCAGTCTAAGCTATTAAGAGCTTGTACTAGAGAAGGAATACATTTGCTTTGTTGTGCGTTCCTCAAAAAACGTTCCCGTTTCATGCTGTTATACTCAAGAGCATCAAAAACACATTCTAGATCCATTCTAAGTCAGGTCTGTGTCCGTTCTCTTGCAGATGTGTTCGTAGGGTTTTGCTTGGGCATAACTGCACATTAAATTTTGTGTCTAACGGTAATAGGTTGGAAGATATGGAGCTTTTAAAATTTCAATTGCCATAAATTTGTATGATTTGTAACATCATGACTGTTCCAAACAATGTGCACAACTTTGCTACTAGGTCTATCACCATGCCAAGTTTGTTACTTTTCAGAACAATAGTGTCCAAGAAAAACTGGCTCACAAAATTCACACGGAAGTAAGTAAGTATTTGAGGAAAAACAAGAAGTCTATGTTCCCACACAGACTGAATTATTTTTGTGTGATGGTGGTCAGCAAAGCATTCAACCTATGGACCTTGTAATCTGTGGGCTTCCTAAGGCTCTACAGTCTAGTTACTGAAAGTACTTTTCGTGTATGTGCTATCTTTAAGGTTGAAATCCAGTACACCAGGGGTCTTGCAGTATTTCTGGCTGAACTGTTCACTCACATAGCTCTCAAGTCACAGGTGAAAAGATCAATGATATTGACCTTGGCCGTCACAGAAATCAAATGGTTAATTAGTGTGAAGACCAACATGTTTAACAAGTGGTGCTGGCCTGCAACTTGAGCTGTATGGATTAGGCCTAAGCTTCATTTAAGAGAACTTGCCACTATACAAAAGTTTATTGATCTGTCAGTCATTGCCCATGGGTCATGCTGATACTTCAATTAGTCCTGATCTGCCTGTACCACTACCAGTGGTGTCACTAGGCAAAGCCTGGCTTGACAGAAGCAATTCAAAATGAAAAGATATCTACTACAGAAGAAACGCAGGCTAAATTGTGGTCAGCACATTCAGAATAAACGATTAAAAGATTCCTAATGTGCAATTAATATTTATGCAAGTCACAAAAATAGCAAGTCGTGTGTGTCTGGCAGGCCCAGTTCTTAGTTACACTTACTATGTCACTCCAGGTGGATTGTGGAACATCTGTGTCAAATTGGTATGAATATATTAATGGGCAGCATTAACAAGGAAACTACGGGAAATTAAAAATGAATAAAAAGTCAAACATGCAATTATATATACATGTAGTATGTCTGCTACATAGAAGTGGAGATGCATACATATATACATGTATTGATTCAGTCTTAAACCTAATTAAAGTAATTTTCTGGCACTGAGGGTTAAAATAAAGAAATCATTGAGGTCTCGTGGTTATATATAATATTACAGTATTTAATCAGCAAAAATTTGTTCAATTCTGTGTGTAAATGTGTCACGCAGGGTGGAGGGAATTAAATAAAGGTAAAACTGTTAACTACTTACACTTTGGTCAAAGCAGTTGATGCCGGGCATTTTAGAAGCAAATAACTCATAATATTTGCTATACACCTAGTGTAAGGTACAAGCAGCATATCAGTCAGAGTGCATGTAGCACAAATTGCAGACGTTCTCATTCTGCAAGAAATCTTATTCAAAATTGTCTGTGTGCAGTGTTCACTTACAGCTATTGGGAATTACCTAGGAAAAAAATCTTAATATTCAGCTGGTATTTGGTGAGGAGCTCAAATGCATGTACACTGTATAGCTTCTAAGAGCCACATTATGGTTGTGAAAATCAACATTGCTAATTTTTTACATCTGTGATGTGATTGAAGGCTGTCCATTCGACATATTTGGACATTTATAACTTGATCATTTTGAGTTCCAATGAAAAGTATGGCAGTGAGACTTATCAAGGGTTGGTGCCACAACAAATATGTCTCACTGATATGTATCCCTTGCAGGTAGAGACATCTGTGGAATAAACAAATCCAGCTTCATCAATAGGAGGTATTCATACAAACTGGGATCCTGTGCTGCCACCTAGCTAGGCTGCAGCAAGGAACTTGACAAGAAGGAGGGAAGACTCGTGTATTAAGCAGAACCAAATGAGCTTCTTGTAATATAGCAACAACTCAAACAATCCAAAAAGAAAAGTGTCTCACTAAGTTTTAAAACATAGAAGATGCTAAACATATTTAGAAAATTTTACATGTTTGTTATAAACTTTTTTTTTTTTTTTGCTAGATGGTTTAGTAACATAACTGGTACAAGTGCCCTCATCATAGCAAGGGTGCTGTTCTGTTGCCTAGCAACTAAGGGGACCAGATCAGGTCTGCAGGTAAAATTATTAAATATGTATACCTCCTATTGGTCAAAAATGTAATGTGGCACAAGAAGTATATGCTTTGCTTTTAGACAGATGTTTCCCAGGCTGTCCTCTACCATTCCAAGTTCCAAGTTTGTGAAGGAGATGATGATGCAAGTAGTTTTGTGTCATATGAAGTTTTCAAGTTTTTGATTAATTTTCAAAGCTTTTTGAAACTATTTTTTACTTTTTTTTTTTTTTTAAATCTAAATTTCTATTAATCAGGAACTGCTTGGTCAAGTGCTTTGATATTACATGCAGGGTCACTGGGGGACCTGAGGTCATGTAGCAAACAATTCGGCCACCACCTGGTACTGCAAATGCTTCTCTGTGTGCCAACATAAATATTCTGTCTTTCTTTTCACATCTTAAATCTTGAATATCTTCAAAACTGGTATAGTTGAGATTTCTTTCCAACTTGTATTTAAACTTACTTGGAAACCAGTCAGGAATTGTGGGGTAGGACAAATATCTCATTTGGCCTTGCTCTTGTCACATTTGCTTAAATTGTATTTATAGGTTTATGTTGTAGGTGTATCCAATGAACTACAAACAGAAGTTGTAGATTGGTTACTAATTTATGCTTATTAGGGGCACTTGAGGGGTTTAAATGTCGAATATACTCAAAGCTATTTTGGCTAGAGATGCAATTGAACCTTCAAATTATGGGTTTTTGCTGTAGGGGCATCCAATGAACCATAAACAGAAGTGGCTAAATTTTTAAGTTTTGCTAATTAGGTCCATTTGTAAAGTTTTAATGTTCAATAATTTCAAAGCTATTGGTAAAGGTGCCATGCCCAATTTAATTCGTAGGTCTGTGCTGAAGGTACATCTGATAAACTACAAACAAAAGTTGTAGTATTCAAATTTAAGCAAGTTTTGGAGGCAAACAGACAGATTTGCCTTGAAGTAAATTCTCTTTTCTAATTTAATTTGTTTTTGTAAGATAAGGCTATTTTTAACCTTTGCAGAACAGCTGAACATATTTTTTTGAACTTTTAGAAGAGTTTAGCCTTATTAAAGATGATGAAAGTTTGCAAAAATGATAAGGATATGTTAAATTGGTGAAGCTAAATTAAGAGCAAAAAAAGGGAAATTAATGTGCAAGTCTAGTGTTTTGGCCAACAGGTAGCATTCCAATTGTTACCCATTGGCTCTTAGGCAGGAAAGGTATTGTCCTCACCTACATGTCCATCCATGCCTTGTTAACCCAATATTTTGAAAAATACTCACTTTAGAGACCAAATTTTTATCACAGGGGGCTATTGAGGTGCTTCTGGTGCCTATCGAAAAGTAGGTCACAGGTAACATATTTAGGTAACGATATTACATTAGAAAAAAAATTGAATACTACATTAGAGAAAAAATTGGCGTTAACACAATATCAAAAAAAAAATATTGAATGTAGCTGCACCAATTATTCATGACAGTTGGTCCTAAGGATGCCTCAGACACCAAGTGAAAATTAGGTCACTGGGTCACATATTTAGGTTACAGTGCTGCATTGAAGAAAAATGGCCTTGCCATGATATCTGTGCTCATTGCATTTGCACCAAAGCTTTGTCATAAGGTCAAAGAGAAGTAACCTTGACCTACTGGAGGGGTATTCATCTTCTACGTATCCATCCATCCTGGCCGAAGGGTTTTTGGTCACTGACCAGCTTCTAGATAGCTTTGCTGACCATAGGATACAGAGCTCATGGAATCACTCATGTCAATCTGTCTGTCTGTCTGTCTGTCTGTCTGTCTGTAAACTTTTGCTTGTGAACATGATACAGTTCACAGTTTCCAAGATGGCCCCATATAATTTTCAGGACTTACCAAGTGTATGAAAATCAAGATTGAGTTTTATATTGGTGATGCCACCTACACATTATGTAATATATTGGTCAAAATATGAAAATTTTGGACCATTCTGGCATCCTATATTTTTGATACAGTACCGACCGAAAGTCTTTTGACACCTCCACGCGCTGACCACGGCAGTATGCGGCCATGGACCGAGCTCTTTCCGGGCCGGCACCCGCACTGTCTCGGGCGAGTTACCATGCGGACATGCCGCGCCTGTGGAGACGGCCGCGGAGGACCGAGACGTTAAGATGTTGACACGTATACCTACTGTAAAGTATATAATCAATTTCAAGGAATGGCCTGTTGTCTTCCCGTGAAATATGAATTAATGTGGGATCCGGCTGGACATGAATCTAAAGACAAGTGATCTTTGACATTTTTCTTCGAGTTGGACCAATAGAACGAAAGGATTTATTTTGCACAGTAGTAAAATGACACGGACGAGGTACACGTGCATGCAGAACCACTCTCAGTGCCACAGTTTACGAATCACCCTTCACAAGCACTAACCATGGCATTATTGGTTTAAACATATTTTTATTTCTGTAAGGATACAATTGGGAAACATGGCATTATTATTTTGGGTATCGAGAATCCCAGCATATTGTCAACAGATCGAGTCTGCTGTGTGTGCCACAACTATCAAAAAAAAAAAGAAAAATATCCGGTCACTCGAGTTGACTTCATCAGAAATACCACCCTCCAGTGTTAAGATTTTATTGCCAATAAAATAATTGAGCTAGTGCAACGCATCCTTTCCTTCACTGACCGATGGGCGCCACCGCGGTCTTGCCGTTGGGTCATTCACCTTCAATTTTGTTCCAGAAACATGAACAGAATGTTCGTACACGTCGAGGCCTACAAGTACGATTGTTCGAATGGTAAAAGTAAAACTTGTAAGTTACATGTTACTTGTGAGATTAGTGACCAGTGCTTCGCTTTCAGCACTGAGTTGGAAACCCTTGATACGCAATAACCAGTTAGCCCATACATGCCATGGTCCGGTAACATACATACATACATACATACATACATACATACATACATACATACATACATACATACATACATACATACATACATACAGAAAGAAAGAAAGAAAGTCTGGGCTGCAGAGCTGTCAATCATTTGCTTGCTGTCCTGGAGAATCTCGCGACGCAGGCAACTGGCAGGGTGCCAACATTTCCATACTGCACCATTTGGTTTGGGGGCTGTTTGAAGTAGCGTCGGCAGCAAGGAGCTGGCCTCAAACTTTCAGTTTTAAGCGCGTGCTTTTGGCACAACAAAAGCTGGTCATACCAATATGCCGACATGTCAAAATATCGTCACATCAGGGGGGCAAAAAAAACCCGGACAGGTCAGAACTGGCTAACAAACTTTGATGCCGAAATACAACTATTATTGAAATATGGCCGACAAGTGATCGACCCATTCAATTTCAACTTCAAGCACCGGTCCGAGCGCTAACTTGTGCCGGGATGATGTGATGACCACTGCCTGATGATCAACACACACACACACACACTTGCACACGCACAATTTCTTGCCTGTGCACTTCCACCAAGTTTCAGACCTTGCTAGTTATGTGACCATCACATGGTGACGGCCATTTGAAGTGCCGGCATCATTCAGAATTTTAATGGTCATCTGGGCAGTCAGTATTTTGACATTACAATGACAATGTATCCATCCTTGATTTCCCATTTAATTATGATGATTTTTTTTTTTTTTTTCGTCTTTTCTTCCTTGCCAAGTGACTGATTGTGAAAAGTTACGGCGACTCAGAAATGTGTTCAATTTCGGCCTCATGTGTAACTATGCCTAAATCAATGATTCCACACATAATACAGCCATCAAAATGATATGCAGGGAAATGAAAAATGCCAGTCCGTTGTTACCATTTTGCTGACGGAAGGGATACCGTGTCAGTAGGCTGGAATGCTTTGGTTCTACAAAACTCGTTTTACCAGCCTTGTTGGTAGCTGTGGACCATTACCATGGCTACTGTACGTTAATTGTTATGAACATTAGTTGTCATCTGTACATTTGCAACGGACATGGAAAACCTTTGCCTCGGAAAATAAAACCATTGGTATGAAAATATGAATTGGTCGGCAAATATTTATTTTATTTTGTAATGCTTCTAATAAAATAAAAGTTTAAAAAAAAAAACGGAAAAAAAAGAAGAAAAAAAACAACATCAAAATAGATAAATAGTTATGGCGGCAACGCACATTAGCCTGAGTTTGCACAGATTATGAGAGGTCATCCCACGAGAAAAAAAAAGGGGGGGGGGGGGGTGGACAAAGCCTGGCAGGTCATATATAACAAAATGTATTCTATCTTTATGTCTATAATATACTGGTGTCTCTTAATCATACAGCAACACCCAGCATGCACGCTCCTCAGACTTATAAAGTCATGTAGGCCTATAACAATCTCGTATGCTTGTTGTACGTTAACAGTGCATTCACAGGCCCTTTGCTCCCCTCCCCCCCCCAAAGCAGCACCATTTAACCTCAAATGATATGAAACCCCAATAGATCCTCTCTGAAAAGTTAATTGGTTTGACGCTGTCAATAAATTTGCTGAATATACAAAATAAAAAATTTAAAAAAAAGAAGAAGAAAACTCATAACTGATGTCGCCTGTATTCTTCCACCTTTCTCATTCCGTTGTACGAGCTTAGAATTCCCACTACTAAAATTAAATTTCAAATCACTCATTTTCTCTTTGTATACACACACAGAAAGAATTCTCAACTAAAAACAAAAGAAATCAAATATCTTTCAGTTACGTAATTTTGAAGAAAGGAAAAGAAATAGATGAGAAAAAAAATATTTGATTCCCCTGTAGTATATTCAATGAGACCATCTGTCTGTCTCCCTATAGAAGCCAAATTATAAGAGAAAGGTCATAGGGACAAATGAATTGAAAAAAAGAGTACCTTTTCAGTGAGGTAGGCCTAACGTAATTCGGGAAAAAAGAATAAAAAGGAATGAGAGAAGCAGCTTTTCATTTGGGTTTATCCAAAAAAAAGAAAAGAAAAGAAAGAAAAAATCATGCAAATCAGAGCAGTCTGGCCGCGTAATACACACATGCATGTGTTAATTGCTCCCCTGCTGTTTGGTTATCAGATCGTTATCAACTGATCCCTTTACCGCAATGATGATTGACCTGGGAAAAAGCCAAGAGTGGACTCTTCATTCTTCGGCCCATACAATGCATCACAGTAATGTTCTCCGTGTTGTTGTCTCATGTGTCTTTTCGTGTCCGAGAATCTGATTTAAATATTTGGCATCAGCAGTATGATGTCGGGCTATTAAACACTTAACCCTTTATTGGTGGGACTACAAGACCAAGTGAGCAGTTTTCCAAATTCCATACATGGTGCGCGCATTCCCTTTGCGCCCAGACGGGATCCTGTTGACTGTGGTTAGGCCAGTTTCATGGAAGTCCATGGGTATTGTCATCCTGTTTGGTTTTCTCTCTATAGCCCCCTCCCAAAACAAACGAAAAAAAAAGAGGGAGGGGGGGAGAGAGAGAGAGAGAGAGAGAGAGAGAGAGAGAGAGAGAGAGAGAGAGAGAGAGAGAGAGAGAGAGAGAGAGAGAGAGAGAGAGAGAGAGAGAGAGAGAGAGAGAGAGAGAGAGAGAGAGAGAGAGAGAGAGAGAGAGAGAGAGAGAGAGAGAGAGAGAGAGAGAGAGAGAGAGAGAGAGAGAGAGAGAGAGTATGCATATATGGAAACTACTGATTCAGAAGGCATACATGTGGATGCATTAAGATTTTGATGAGAGAATAGGATTAGCAAAGTATCAATAATGTATTTTAAAAATCAGTTTGTGGATTCTGTTGGGTTCGTACGATATACATGTTTAACTCAGAGATTAATTTCTTTGCGTACCACTTAATGGTCACAATTATGAGTGTACCAGTGTTGCTAATATTAAATAAGATGCACGACATGAATGAGTGACTATTCGATTGCACTGCATACACAACAGGGGTGATATGTCTGCCAACACAACACGACAAAACAAGATATAATGCAATACACACATCATAATCCCATAAAACACAGAGCACATCAGTATATACAACACATTACAAGCTGGAGTAAAGTGTCACTTGCCTCCGGAGATGAGGGTTGAAAGAGGGGAACTCCCAGCAGTGATAATAGGGGTGAGCGTGAAGGTGCAAAGCTGATGGGGGGGGGGGGGAGGGTACTGCCATTGGTTGGTACCGTGGAGAAAAGTTAGTGATTCCTCCAAGGTCGGTGCACTGTGTATGTGTATGTGCCGCTTCATCATAGGATATACTTTTTCAACAAATTGGTATCGAATGGGTTATCAAAACAAATACATTTGGTACAGACTGGGTATAGAAAAAGCCAACAGCTGACTAGCACACATAGGCAGGGTGTTGTTTTTACAAATTGCAGCCCTGTAATTAGGTCAGGATTTGCTCAGAGCGTGCCACCATCTTCTCGGTGACAGAAAACAAATACTGTAAGTTATCACAACAGTATACTGGCCGCTTACAAAAAGGTGCCACACACAGTGGTTTTTATTTATTTACTTTATTTTATTTATTTTTTTTTTTGTGGATCACATACATCTAGGTTATTTATACCATATATTTAAATTTGCCACATATAATGCAAATTTTTTATTGCCTTTAAAAATTCATAAGATAACGAGCAGTTCAATATAAATCGAAACGAATACAAGAATCTCATGAGGTAAACAAATCTGAGTAAAGAACCATTCAATCCATTGACACCTCAATACGGCACCATCAACCAGATAAACATATTGGCTATGATGTGCTAACAAACTGAAGATTTCAGTGACTTTCTGGAATGAAAAAAACTGAAAATCCCTCTTGTCTCTTGTGTTTACTAAATCTTGAAGGATACTGACTGACAGGAGGTCATTAAAATGGTCGAGAAAAAAAAATCGTTTGGCCCAACATCCAATGACATAGTCGTCTGGCAATTCTGCAGACTGTTGTTGAACTATCGTAGAAATTTTGATTAAAATGATTAGCACTTTTCGACTAAAATTTGTGTTTGACATCATTGATCATTCGGCTGTAGCGCCAATTTGACGAAGGATTATTTTTTTCCAAGAATAAAATATTAACTGGCTTTAAAAGTATATAATTGAAAAAGGGAAAGAAAATGAATGAGACGCTTTTGTTTGTGTCTATCAAAAAAAAAACAAAAAAACAAAAAACAAAAACAAAAAACCCTTTATGTAATCAGAGCGGCCGCGTGACACACACATGCATGAGTGAATTGCTTCGCCGCTATTTGGTTGTTATGGTGTCTGAGTACTTAATTACTATACACAAGATCTTAATGAGATTAGCCTACATGGACGAACCTGTAATAGTTCGTAATGTCAAAACTTGTTTCTTCAGAGACACTACCACTGGTGTTGAGACAGGAAATTTGCTGAAAATCAGTGAATTTACCATGATCAGTCGTCAGATCATTTTCGCTGTTTACTGTTTTCAGAGGCACATTTCTGTCACGCTCTAACAAATAGTAAGTCCCCACGTAGCACCTCTTTTTCTTGAGAGATTTTTCATTCAAGACTGATCACCAGATTCAATCCTTGTATGACCAGCGTGAAATAAAATTTGTAAGCCCCGCATGAATGCTTATTTAATATTAATGAGCCACGTGGACTCAGAACTTCGGCCAACATTTCAAAATCAAATGGGCCTTGCGCAATTTCTCCCATTTGGAGAACTCAAAATAGACGAAAAGGGAATCATTTTGTTGCGAAATTGGCAACTATTTCTGATCAGTGAAATCTGCGGGCAATGTTTGTGACGCTACATTCGGCCCCATCAATGGGGCCATCAATATTAAATAAAGAGCACCGGAACTGCACAATTGCCGTCAATGAAAGTAACAACTTGAAAACTAAATTTCGATCGTAATATGCTGTGTGCAAAGCCATGATTTTTTCACCAGCAAGTACTGCCAATTGTTTTTACGCTCAAATTCCAAACAGATCAATGTTTTAAGACTGTAGGAACGTTTTCACAATTTACACCCCTATTATCGCCCAATTTCATTATCCGGCTGTCAATGTCAGAAGTTACGAAACAGCTGCCGGTTGTCCGCGATGTCGAAATCGCACATAGTAGTCATGCATGGGAACTTGAAGTTACATATCATGCTGATAGTCTTCTTAAAAAAAAAAAAAAGACATGTTACTAAGCGGGTACTCAAATATAGATGTTCCCCGGACCCACTCAGACGGGCGTTCAGACCAAAGTAAGAAAAGTACATGCACAGGCCTACGCCAACGGATCCAATCGCAGACCCATGAAAACAACACACGTCAGGATCATCAGTTATATGTTTGTATGTACATGTACACTTATGTTATATATATGTACAAACATAAAGTTGATGATCCTCACGTGTGTAGTTTTTTACCTGTATCCGTCTATAGTAAGGCGGGAAAAAAAAGAAAGAAGAAAAAAAAAGAAAAAGAGAGCAATTCCCGGGGAGCAATTACAATTGTGGTAGGCTATAGTCATAGACAGGCCAAGATGGATAGATCTTATTTAGCACAGGACAGGCCTTATTATTTCATAAAGTTACCATCAAAGTGACAAGGAACTATGTACATGTATAAACGTGGAAAGCTCCTCAGGCGTGGAAGTTAGCCGGGCACGGAAGCTTGTGGTCTCGGCCGAGCACCTCGCTTGTCCACGCGGGCACAAGCACTCGGCCAGGTCATAACTCAGCCACTGTCATCGTGGCACACTCGCGGGAGCCTCGCACGTTTGGTTAAATGACTTTCGATCGGTACTGTAGATCATAATGAAATGTAATTGGATTGTGAAGGAGATCAAAATCTGAGTACCAGGTGATACTAGTAGTGCCACCTATATTTTGACAGAAATCATGAGCCACAATATGAATTTTTCTAGTAATTTCTGTATTAGTTAGTATACTTACCTCTAAACCACCATTGCCAAGATCTCTTTTCTGGCAAAACCACCCAACACAATTTAGCTACATTACTTACTCGATTTTTTCCAAAAACCTGACAGTCCCGGTGGCAGAATATTTCTCAGTGGGGACTCCTGGTGCACATGCTCCCTTGTACATCTTTCCTCCTTGATGATTGGTCTGTTGACCTCACCTGCATGAAGCAAATGAGGTGGTCAAGGGGGCTTCTCTGGTGGTCAAGAGATAAGTATATTTCTTAATAACCAAATTACTAAAACTTTCACGTATTAGTTGGGTAACGTTACTTCTCAACCACCTTTGCAGACATACAAACACATTAGGACAGGGTGTAAAGTTATTAGCATACTGACCAAGGACCTCTGGGACCAACAGCGTGGGGGGAACCATTGGTCCATATGAGGAGGCAGCGACTGAAGAAAGGGGTTAAGGGGGGGGGTTCAGTACGCTGGTACAGGTAATTGTTTTTCTAGAGTACGTAGTACGGAAAATAAAAATCTTTCAAAATTTTGGATAGTAGGAAGTATGTAAAATAAGAGGGCATCCAGTACGCCAGTATGGAAAACAAAAAGCTGCAGTACGCCAGTACGGGAAACCCCTTACCAACCCTCTCTGAAGAGAAAACCTCAGAGGTACGTGGACTTGAGGCCGCTTACAGCAGAATCCTGGCTTAAGCCAGGAAGCCCACCTTAGCAACTGGCCTGGGACCAGACATCATCTGCCATGTGGGTGGACGCTGTCAATTTCTACTCCTCTAGTACTGGAGATCTAACAAGACCATTGAGTTGTGAGAGCTGGTGGACCCCAGGGGGGCCGGTATAGAATGTGGTTTCATAAGACAGTGTCCAAAACTGGGGACAACCACCCGATATAAGTCCAAAATAAGGGACGTCTAAGGACAAATATAAGGATCCGAACCTATGCAAAGGAGACTGTTATGTCAGCAAAGGTGTACTTGCCCTCATCCAGCACTATCAAATTGCGCAAGTAGTGCTCAGTGAAAGTCATGGACGATCGCCAGCAGTAGGCCCAGAGAAGGTCGATGACAGCGATATTCGTAAGGGTGCGCCAGGAAACATCAAGGGCTTGTACCTCGTGAGGTCTAGCCGAGACTTGCTCTTAGGCAGTAGGCCTATCCAAAGCATTTTTGTAGGCCTTCAGGATCATCTGCTAATCCACAACAAGATTGTTTTTGGGCAAACTTGTTCCTGCTGAGGGTTAGTGAGGGCCAGAAAGAAGGCAAACCTCTGACCATGTGAGAGATGTACCAGCATACATGTAGCACTCTCAAGGGGCACAGGGCTCTTACCTCCCTGGAAAGAGCAGTGTCCATAACACGGAGGGTGAAACTATTAAAGGCTATAGAAGGATCTCAAGCCGCTTTGCAAGGAAGCCCATGTGAGGCCTCAGGATCACCTGAGAGTGGTCAGGTGATCACTGGATTTGGTACTGTGCTACATTTCGGATCTTGCTTCTTCTAGCCTCTGAAGCAAGTGTTCATAGCAAACAAGTTTTCAAAATCCAGTACTTTGGATCCACCAGACTGGGGTCCTTTAGACACTCAAAAGGCAACTTCTTCAACATGACTAAGACCAACGGAAGGTCTCACCTTGCCAGTCTGTCCATGTAGAAGGACGCGATGAGCGCTGACAGATAAGGATCGCTGAATGCAAATGTTTAAGATTTTTACAAAGGTTGAGGAGATGGCAGATCAGAACTCCTCCACTGTTCTCACCAAGCTTGAGGAGATGGCAGATCAGAACCCCTCCACAGTTCTCAAGCTCTTACCAAGGACTTTTTACTGGTATAGCAGGAAGTCAGAAATGTCCACGATGCGTGGGGACCGTGGATGTATTTCCTGAGTGGCACACCATCTGAAAACACTTTCCAACTAGCCGAGTAATCTGTTCCAGAAGAGGATGGAAGCCCTCCTCTGGCAATTCTATCTGCAATTCTGCGATTCTGAGAAACCTCTGTTGTGGATGTGCTGTGCAACAGCGGGCAAGCATGGAGGTTGAGCGCTTGAGGGTTCCTTTGGAACACGTTCATGCATGTTGGCACCAGAAGTTTCAGCTATGCCAGTAAACACAGCAGAGGCTTGACACTTAATTACAGAAGGTCCAGTAACCAATCTGTCCTTGGTTGCCAGGGGGCGACCAGGATCAAATTGCAGTCGTGAGGCAGAACTTTCCATAGAACTCTTGGGAGGATCTGCAGAGGCCGAAAGGCTTTGCCCAAAGGTTGCTCCAGTCCATGGCTAGAGCATCCACTGCCTGGGCCTGAGGATCTGGGGCAGACAATATGTAAATGGGAAGTTTTGTGTTTATGCTTGTGATGAACAGATCCACATGTGGGGAAGCTCATCTGGCCTACATGGCCTGAACGACCCATGGTTGGAGTGACCACTCCATTCCTACCGGCTGACCTCTTCTCGAAAGTTGGTCGGCCAGATCATTTTTTAGTCCCAGGACATGCTTCATGTGCATACCGAGGTCTTTGTTGGAGCAGCATCGTATGATGCATCTGGCCAGCGCCGTCACCTTTTGGGAGTATGATATGCCTTGCCAGTTAAGTTAGGCGATGGCAGTCCTGTTGTCACACATTATGAGGATGTGTTTGTGCTCTACTAGATTCTGGAAGTGGAGGAGCAGTTAGCATATGGCCTCCAGTTCCAACCAGTTCATGTGATTGGGTGCGGACTGGTCAGACTAAATGACCGACGCTGTCTGGCCCTACACATGAGCAAAGGAGAGTCTGTGTACATGATCAGTTGCACAACAACGTCTCTCCTGACATGACCTTCTCCAGAATGGTTCACCAAAGAACGTACTGGTGGTCTTCTGCAAGGACTGGCACTGGGGCTTGGTAGCCTTGGTCCCTCGACCATCTGTCCCGCAGGGTGGGCTGCAAGGGACAATGGTGAAGGTGACCCAGGGAGACCTGGGAGTCCATGGGGGCCAGGGAGCTAACAGGGTTTGCCACTGCGGAGCCTAGCAAACCCCATGAGTCAGAAACGCCTTGAGCATCAGCAGAAATCGAACCCACCTGTCTTCTGAAGGGTGACAAATGAAGGCGACCAGGTCAAAATAGATGCTGAGAAAGACAAAGATCTGCTCTGGTGTTAGGCTGGACTTTGAGAGATTCACAATCAGGCCTAAGCATTTGCAAAGCTCCAGAATGATCTGTGTGTGACACTGCGAATCTAGGGGAAGCAGCGCACGGATCAGCCAGTTGTCGAGATGCACATGAATGCATATGGTTTTCTGGTGAAGGTGTGCTACAATTGCCTGGGCATTTCAAAAAATTATTTTCTGGTGATGGTGATGAGCAGAGTATTAGGCCCATGGGCATGTTGTTTTTTACTTCAGAATCTTCTCTAAAGCTGTTGGCCAGATTCAGTTCAAAAGTTGCAAGTACAATGTATGTATCTTGGATGGGTCTGTACTGAGTATTTTCAAATGTGCACCCTTCAGTAATTTTTGGATTTTATATATGTATATTAGTGGTGTTCCGATTAATCGAATTAATCGACAATCGTCCGATTAATTTAAAAGACCAAGCGCTCCATTATAAAATTCCCATAATCGATTATACGTGAGCGATAATACAGAGTTTAGTGCTAATGGCGTACTGAGTATTTTCAAATGTGCACCCTTCAGTAATTTTTGGATTTTATATATGTATATTAGTGGTGTTCCGATTAATCGAATTAATCGACAATCGTCCGATTAATTTAAAAGACCAAGCGCTCGATTATAAAATTCCCATAATCGATTATACGTGAGCGATAATACAGAGTTTAGTGCTAATGGCGTATTTGTGCGGTAAAACAAGTTTTTAGTAGAATATTTTTATTATATGGATAAAAATGAAACAACTACCAGTTTTTCGTGACATTTTGAATGATACAACTCCCAAAATTTACGCTAAAACTTCGTAACTTTGCCCCTTTGCCGCCACGACGTTTTGCGTCGTCCGCCATTGTTTTTATACTGCTGGAATCCTCAGAATTTTGTCTCTTAATGTAACAAGCTCTCTTATTGGCTAAGAAATAAATATTCCTGGGGTATCCCTCCAAAAATAGCCCAGAATGAAAATCGAAGCTCATTATAAATGCGCTGGGTCATTTCCAGGTTTCTCATTGGATGGATTTGGTCACATGCAAGTCAACGTCCAATCAAACTCGTTGTTTGCCATGTGCTTGAGTCAAGTTCGATTTGTTGTGCAGATGAACATGTCGCATTCACGCAAAGATTATAGGACCAAGATGCGAAATTTTGACATCATACTTTCTCAAAACGACTTCGATGGAACAGATCTAGACACAGATAAAGGCAGGAATGAAAATTCCATAAGCAAAGCAAGGAAAATACGCAGATTCCGTCACCGCACGGTGACGAGGCTTTGCCTGATTGAGATTTGTGTCAACACGATGTGTTGTCGATCGCTGTCTCAGATACGTCACGGCACGATGTTTTTATCCAAAGTTTGTTGTTTTAATTTGATTAAAATGTCTGAAAGGATAAAAATCTGTATAAAAAAACAAATGAGGAATGAAATTTATGACCGAAGGCCGGGAAAAATATACGCACATAACGGAAAACCATGCCCGGACTCGTGCCTGTTCACACTCGCTTGTGTCGCACGGCCCGTGACCGTGTTTGTTGGTTAAAAAAAAAAAAAAAAAGGTGACCAGACGCTTGTCATCCCATAAAGCATAAAAAAAATTAGGGGGTAAATTGAAATAAAAATTGCACAGAATTATACCTCATGTAATTTCTGACCAACTTTGTGTTGATCACTAGGATTGAATCGCAAAACTCACAGAGCCCAGGCACCTTCAATCCAGGAAGTCCTCTCTTGCGCAAGCGATTAGAAAACTGCCCGGTGGCACACTGTGTGCGATACCAGATACTGGCAGAGTGCTAGGAGTTAAGGCAGCTACGTTGTGATATAAATGCAAAGAACCAAAGATTAAACAAAACTAATTCCAACAAAAAAAGCCAATATGTTTCTTTGAATTTCAAATGTTGGGCGTAGTCCCTGTACTGATCCTTAGGCTGTGGTGGTGGTGCGGGGGGGGGGGGAGGGGGGGATCTTTTGCTGATGTGTGATGAGAATTGAGAAGAAATAAATTTGTGTGATGTCACTGATGTGTGATTGCCTGGTTGGGCATATTAATTTTATGTGACATTATGACATAGCCACGAAATGGATGGATATCCCCTGTCACTCCTTTCTTGTGAATGTGATTGAAAACATTTAATTGTGTGTGATGTATGGTTGCAGCATTTAATTTTGTGTGATGGGTACCCTCCCTCTCCCCTCTGTAGTGTATGACTAGTAGTACATATTAACTGATTTCTTTTAATAAAGTGAAATAAATTGTGACTTAAATATGCTTTGTAGTACTAGTTAGTATAGTAGTAGCAGTAGTTTAGAAATAGTGCCTCTTTACTTTTGCAGGTAACACATGCATGTCACATCATAAAGCAATAAAGCACTAGAAAGCACAAGTAAATGCAAGAAGGCAAGCCAATAGGGTGGTATCTCTGGTGTGTACCTTCATATTTTGTTTTAAAAAAGAACTTCAAACTGGTTCAATAAGCTCTGTCAATGAGTTGTTGAGAATACTCCCAAAACCGATTATAATCGATCATCGGTCACTTCTAAAAACCAATCATCGAGACTTTGAAATTCGGACCAATTCCCAACCCTAATATATATTGTTTATTTATCAGCAAATTGTAAAAAATAGTCTCAAAAATGTCTTGTCTAATTGCTTGAGAAATTGTATCAGACCACTTCTGGGTACCCCAAGACCCGCATATAGATATCTCCATTCTCTCTAACGATATCTTTTGAGTTCCTTGGAAAACTGTGGAAAACCAGAGTGTATGGAGTTCCTAGGAGATACATGGAAAATATATGTGCGGAGTTCTGTGGTGATAAGACTGAGATGTTCCACAAGTCTTGTAGAGTTTCTGGAGAAGTCTGGAGATAATTGGAAAATGTATGGAAAGTGAAAACTTAGTGAAAGTTGGGCTAAAAAAGATACAGAGAACTGCAGATAATTTATCTTTGAAATTTTCATAATCAGAATGTGAAACAGTGGAAAACTGCAGAGAATTATTGGACAACTTTATTTTATTTGTTAAAATGAATAAACATGGGGGATTTAAAACTGCTGATGAATTTTTACCTGGGGCTCATATGGGCCCGAGGGGTCACAATTGCTGTCGCGTGCGTCTGTGTGTGAATCCGTTTGTCCTATCTTGCGCACAATTTCAGAAGAACCAGATAAGCTGGGATCATGAAACTTCTTGAGTTGATCACACTTTTTTTACCTCAAGTTTGAAGGACAATGACCTTGACCCAATTGTAAGCTCACCTATATGTAGGTAATTTCTTTATGAATTTCTTGCATGCAATATTAGGAGAACCAGAATAGCAAGGATCATGAAACATTTACAGATAATCGTTACATTACAAACAAAGTAGTGACACAACCACTAGGGAGACACTTCGCCCTAGCGAACCACACAGGACTCGACCTTAAGGTCCATGTACTAGAATACATCCGAACCCCCCCCCCCCCCCCGACTAGCACGCAGCAGAGATTTGCGGCCAACTAGAGAGAAACATTGGATGCACCAGCTTCGCTCAGTTGAACCATTCGGCCTCAATATCATGGGAAAGTGAGCTTTCTTGCTCAGTCTAATGCTAAATTTTTATTGTCTTAGCTCACTTCCCCATGCTATCCGTTCTTTGACCACATTTGTGCTCAAAAATGAAAAATTGCCAAACCCACAAAACAGGGGAGTAACATACACCCCTGGAGCCCCTAGTCTGGGCATCACCACAGCTACCCAGCTGTTCTGATCCATCAAAGAATGATGTTCACTGATACATATATATATATATATATATATATATATATATATATATATATATATATATATATATATATATATATATATATTTTGGTCACCCTAATCTTGGTTGCAATGTAAAGACAAACAAACAACCCTGTTTTCAATTTTTATTTAAACACAGCACAGCAATTTTTTCTTGTTTGTACCACACAAGTCCGCAATGCATAGCTTTGTGCTATATATCATTGATCATGTGCAAAGTCATTCAACACACATACACATCAATGGATAAATCGTCATAATAATATTAAATTTAATTATGTTGTATTGCCCGTGAGTGTAAAAAATAAAAGTACATTAATGATTAGTACAAGTACAAGACACAAATTTCCATGGATCCTTCTGATCCCAGTTCAACTGAATTCAAATTTTACATGTATCCCATTGAGTTTGCTAGTTGAGAGGACTATACAGAACGTTTGCCAGCGGTAGCCGGTGTTAGTCGGCGTCTCACAGCGTTTGCCGGCGTTCAAAGGGTGTCAAACGCTGGCAAACGCCGACTAACGCTGGCAAACGCCAACTAACGCCAGCAAACGCCGAGCCCCAAAAGGCTTAATTGGATTTTGGCGTTTGCCAGCGTTAGTCGGCGTTCGCTGGCGTTTGTAACGCTGACAAACGCCATCTCATGCCGGCAAACGCCGTCTCACGCCGGCAAACGCTGTGTAACGCCGGGAACCGCCCTGAAACGCCGAAGCGCACCCACTAACGCCGAAACAAGTTACTAGTGAAGTGTTTACAGAACTATAACAACCACATGGACAAAATGTTGACACTGTTTACAGAGAATGCCTTTCTCTGTACTGGACCATGACATAAGTCCCATTACTATGGATGTGTTATGCTTGGGTATATAAATATACAAAACGCGTCACACTATATTCTGAACATAGTTTCACTGAAAATAGATAATTTTCAGAGGTTCCCTAGCCACAAAGCTAGTCTGGTGTTTACATTGTTTCAAATAGATGTTGCATGATGTTTTAAGACTGTTGTTTTCTCATTTTTAGGTCACAATGCAGAGGAAGGGTTCTGTATGACAGCCAGATCACATCCAGTTATGTCTCCCACTCCATCACCTCACATACAGTAAGTTACACATCTTCCATTTCATTGCTTTGTTTGTTGACATTAAGTCATGCAAAAATATCTGTACTTCCCTGCAGAAAAGTGGACCAGTAGTTCATCCCAGTGGGCCCTGTGTTGAAAGACTGCATATGTAGCCTGTCTTGTGATTACACGACTGTCTATATATAAAATTGGAAGTAATATTATATGTTCTGGTTGCTTGGCATGGTAGCTGGTAGTAAGTATAACTCATCAAAGCCCCATGTTAGCCATCACATTTTGTAATGTGTCAGCACAATGTTTAGGTAAGGGTTATTATCCACAGTGCCAAGTGTGTAAAAAAGAAAAAAAGACTGAGCTTTTGGAGAAAAGATGGATTTGCAAATCATTGTCATAGTAATTATGTATCCCCTGTTGGAGGGGATGCATATAGTGTTTAGTCCTATCCCTGCCGCCACAGCACCTCTTATTATCCTTATATTTCTGTCCCCTGTAGAACTATTGGCTCCTAATGTGGTAAAGATAATCTATGGGTCTTGGAAATTTTTCCCATGCCATGACATATAACCTTGAGGTCTGTTAGGGACCAATCCATTTTCCTGTTCTCCCGTCTATGACTAGAAATAACAGGAGGCTTCTTGCTTGTAACTACAGCACCATTTATTAAAGTTCTTCTACAAGTAACGCGTGCGAATACAGCAAATTGTGCGCATGTCTCATCTCATTAATTATTTATAACCGAATACATACTGCAATAGAGGGCAGCACCTGCCAGAGCACTTAGTAGGAAACATACATTATGGCATGTATGGTGGGTTTACACCTTAAGACTCCCCCTTAAACTCAACTTACATGCATCTTAAATTTTCAAATCTGTTGAGCTTAACTCTGGTAACTGGTTTGGTAAATATATCCTCAACATTGGATTCTGATGGGATATATTCAAGTTGCACAACACCTGATTGCACTTCAAGCCTGACAAAATGATACTTATAATTAATATCAGTGTGCTTTGACCTCTGGTGATGCACAGGGTTTTTCACCAAAGCAACAGCACCTTGATTATCCACATGTAGAATAACACTTTCCAGTCCGTTCCTTGTACACCCAGTCATATCTGCATACAGTTGCCTCAGGAATTTCGCTTCCTGTGTGGCTGCTGCTAAGGCCATCTATTCGGCTTCAAAAGTAGATAAAGCTACACTTTGTTGCTTTTTACTCTTCCATGAAATAAGTGGACCATTTGATGACAACTGGAAGCCATAACCAGTTATACTCTGTCTGTCTTCAGATGCACCCCAATCTGCGTCACAGTACCCATCAATCCTCAAGGAATTTTCCGACTTTCGAAATATTAACCCTTTTCCAATGTACCTTTAATGTACATTAAAGCTCGTTTTGCTATGTTAAGATGTGCTTTGGTGGGTTTAGCCATGTGCTCCGACAATTTTGTAATGATGTAACACAGATCTGGCCTTGTGCCAGTCATTATGTAAATCAAACTGCCTGCTATTTCTCTGTACAATCTGGGATCAGCTAATTCAGTAGAGTCTGCATCCTTGACTTTATTCACATCCAAATCACTTGGTGTAACTTTGGGTTTACATTCTGCCATTTTAAACTTTTGAAGTGTTTTGGCATGTATTTCATTTGATTCATCTCAATGTAGTTCTTTCCATGCACAAACTCAATCCCTAGAAACCAAGTCAACTTTCCCAGATCTTTCATCTTGAATCTTTCGCTAGTGAGGACTTCACACTGTCAAGTATGTTATTGTCACTAGCACCTGTGATGAGATCATCTACCCAAATGAAAATTACAACATTCATGTTGTCACTTTGTCTGTAATAGACACATGGGTCAGCTTACGACTGTTCAAACCCTTCTCCAGTAAATACCCTTGCAATATATTGTTCCAATTCTGACCACTGTGTTTTAAACCATACAAAGATTTTCTTAACTTATACTTAAGTTTTCACCTTTTGGGCCTTTCTTTATAGATTTCTGTGTCTATAGGGGCGTTTAAGTTTGCCGTTTTCACACCCATCTGTTGTACGATCATATCTTTCTGTACTGCTAATTTGGCCAACATTCAAATAGATGTCATATGCGCTGTAGGCGCAAATGTCTCGTGATAGTCCACATCTTGAACTTGTACCCTTTTGCTACAAATCTAGCTTTGTACTTTACTTCATCAATTTGACCCTGTTTTACTGCATACACCAATTTTTCGCCAACTATTTATCGCCCTTCTGGCACTGGGGAAAGTACAGATGTGTTATTTTCCTGTAGTGCACCTGTCTGTTCATTCATTGCATCTTGCCATTTTTCACACTCATTACTTTTTACGGCTTTTTGATACATCATGGGTATGTCAGACACCTTGTAAAAGTAATCAGTTGTACAGTTTACAGTCTCTGTATCTGATCCTATGTCTGAAAGTACATAGTCTTCCAAATGCTTTGGTTTTGAACGCACTCTTACAGGATACCTTCTGTTGAGGTTGTCATTTTCACCTGTACATGGTGTATCAGCTGTAACAGTCTCATTGTTTTCACAATTTTGTGCTGCATTCTCATTTTCACCTGTACATGGCACATCAGCTATAATAGTCTCATTGTTTTCACAATTTTCTACTTCATTCTCATTCTCAGGTACCTTTGTATACACATATTCTTTGTCATACTCATCATTGACAACTTCTTTCTTTCCACTGAATTTATCTGTGAATTTTACACATCTCACCCTCCTCACTACATCTTTCTCTGTAACATACACAAGGTATGCAGGGCTACCTTTATCGTACCCTACGAATACACCCTTTTCACTATGGGGATATAACTTTTTCTTGTCTTGCACAAATGCATAACACACCGCACCAAATATATGCATGTTACTTAAATTTGGCTTTTGCCCTGTGAGAGCTTCATAGGGAGTTTTTCCTATTCTGGAGTTAAAGCACCAATTTCTGATATGCGCAGAGGCCATTATTGCATACGTCCAAAACTCTTTTTATCATATGTTTGGCAAATTGTTCCATATGATGGACCCTGAGTAACTCAGCAGTTGTTTTATATATTTAGCCTTTGGTTTCTCCAAATAAAGACAGTCATTGGCAGCAGATCTCAAATTTACACTATGTTCTTCGGACACAACCTTAAACATATTTTCCATGCATTCTGGTGGTATGCCATTCAGTGACTTGTAGACAAGTACTGCTTTTTTAAAATTAATTCTTTCCTCAAAAGACATCCAGTTCAACTTAGAAAGTAGCAATTTGTAACTCTGCCTACCATGCACATTTAAAATCAAATATGCTGCTAATTTATGCAATCATTTGATCTTGCTTAATAAATCTTTCTGACAGTTACTCCATATTGTACAACAGTAATCAATATGAGGAAGAACATATGCATTGACATTTAATTTACGAAAAGACAGTGGTAAAAAGTATTTCATTTTCTTAAGGATCCCCAACTTTGCAGCTACTTTTTACCTCAGCTGACTTGTCAGTCAGCTGAGGTTTTTTGAGGGTCCGTCGTCCGTCGTCCGTCCGTCCGTCGTCCGTCCGTCCGTCCGTCGTCCGTCCGTCGTCCACAATTCACATTTTTCGACTTCTTCTCAAAAACCGTCAGCCAGATTCACTTTAAACTTGGTGGAGATGTGCCTTGGGTGGGTCTCTACCAAGTTTGTTCAATTGGTCATGGTCCAGTGATTTTTGGATTTTTAATGATTTTTTTTGTTCTTTTTTGGGTAAATCTTAAAAAATCTTCTTCTCCAAAACCGCTTACCCAATTGCTTTGATATCACACAGGAACACTCCCTGGGACTCCTAGTTCTTAATTTGTTCACCAGGTGGTGCTGCGATTTTTTCCCAATTCTTTATGAATTTTTGTGTGTTATAGCTATTTTCGACTTCTTCTCCAGAACCATCACTCAGATTAAGCTGAAACATGGTGGATATGTTCCTTGTAGAAGGGTCAAACAAAGTTGTTCACTATGTCGGAATGCTGCGGATTCCTGATTTTTAACGATTTTTTCAATTCGGGTACTTGTCGGTCAATGCAGCTTTCCTATTGATTACTATGGAAGTCAATGGGCATTCTAATGCTAATTCACATTTTCGACTTCTTCTCCAAAACCGTCATCCAGATTAACTTCAAACTTGGTGGGGATACACCTTGAGTGGATCTCTACCAATTTGTTCAAATGGTCACGCTCCATTGATTTTTATATTTTTTTTGAATGCACCTTTACTATTGATTACCATGTAAATCAATGGGCATTCTAATGCTAATTTACATTTTCGACTTTTTCTCCAAAACCATCATCCATATTTGCTTCAAACTTGGTGGCAATGTACCTTGGGTGGGTGTCTGCCAGGTTTGTTCCAATGGTCATGTTCCAATGAATTTGGATTTTTTTATGATTTTTTTTCAAAAATCTCTACAAAAGTTTTAATAGGAAAGTTTAACATGGGAATTTCTTGTCATGGTCATAACTTTAATAATATTGTCCAGATTTACTTCAAACTTGGTGGGGATGTGCCTTGGGTGGATCTCTTATCAAGTGTGTTCAAATGGTCATGCTCTATTGATTTTTGGATTTTTTATGAATTTGTTTGTTCTTTTTTGGGGCAAACCTTCCAAATTCTTCTCCTCTGAAACCGCTCACCCAATTGCTTTGATATCGTTCATAGACACTCCCGGGGACACCTAGTTCCCAATTTGTTAACCAGGTGGCACTGCAATTTTTTTAATGAATTTTTTGTATGGTTTTGCTATTTTTCACTTGTTTTCAGAACTGTCCCTCAGATTAAGCTGAAATGTGATGGATATGTTGTTGTGGAAGGGTCAAACAGTTGTTTACTAGGTGGCACTGCTTTGGATTCCTGATTTTTAAGGTTTTTCAGTTACGGTACTTACCAGTCAGTGGAGCTTTCCTATTGAATACTATGTAAATCAATTGGCATTCTAATGCTAATTCACAGGACAACTGACACGAAATTTACTGTTTATTTGATAACTTAAGATCTGTTTTGAGTTAGCTACACATGTTAATTATTGTGTATGAAGGTCATGCTTAGACAGTACATGAATGACCTTGACCTCGTTTGTGGGGTCACAGTGCAACATACATGAATTTTACTCTTCATTATAACTTGAGAACTACTTGAACTTTGATGTTGTACATGTAAGTGTTCTGCTATAAAGGTCAGACTTACTCAGAACATGGTGTCCTTGATCCTTTCCCAAGTTCATAGAGCTGCAAGTGTGATGAATGTCAAGATCAGCTGAGGCATGGGCTGTTCACACAGCCCTCTTGTTTACAGACTGCTGCTACATGAATACCCCAATTTAGATGCTTATCTACATGTAAACCTAAAATTTTGTGATCATCCACATTTTTTAGCTCAGCTGACTTGTCAGTCAGCTGAGCTTATCTTATGGTCCTCCGTCCGTCGTCCGTCCGTCCGTCGTCCGTCAACAATTTACATTTTCGACTTCTTCTCCAAAACCGTCAGCCAGATCCACTTCAAACTTGGTGGGGATGTGCCTTGGGTAGGTGTCTACCAAGTTTGTTCAAATGGTCATGGTCCATTGATTTTTGGATTTTTAATGAATTTTTTTGTTCTTTTTGGGGCAAATCTTAAAAAATCTTCTTCTCTGAAACCGCTCACCCAATTACTTTGATATCACACAGAAACACTCCCTGGGACACGTAGTTCTTAATTCGTTCACCAAGTGGCACTGCAGTTTTTACCTCAGCTGACTTGTCAGTCAGTTGAGGTTTTTTGAGGGCCCGTCGTCCGTCGTCCATCCGTCGTCCGTCCGTCCGTCCGTCGTCCACAATTCACATTTTCGACTTCTTCTCAAAAACCGTCAGCCAGATTCACTTCAAACTTAGTGGAGATGTGCCTTGGGTGGGTCTCTACCAAGTTTGTCCAGATGGTCATGGTCCAGTGATTTTTGGATTTTTAATGAATTTTTTTGTTCTTTTTGGGGTAAATCTTAAAAAATCTTCTTCTCCGAAACCGCTCACCCAATTGCTTTGATATCACACAGGAACACTCCCTGGGACTCTTAGTTCTTAATTTGTTCACCAGGTGGCGCTGCAATTTTTTATGAATTTTTGTGTGTTATAGCTATTTTCGACTTCTTCTCCAGACCCATCACTCAGATTAAGCTGAAACGTGGTGGATATGTTCCTTGTAGAAGGGTCAAACAAAGTTGTTCACTATGTGGGAATGCTGCAGATTCCTGATTTTTAACGATTTTTTCCATTCGGGTACTTATCAATCAATGCAGCTTTCCTATTGATTACTATGGAAGTCAATGAGCATTCTAATGCTAATTCACATTTTCGACTTCTTCTCCAAAACCGTCATCCAGATTACCTTCAAACTTGGTGGGGATGTACCTTGGGTGGGTGGCTACCAGGTTTCTTCAAATGTTCATGCTCCAGTTATTTTTGGATTTTTAATGAATTTTTTTGTTCTTTTTTTGGACAAATCTTAAAAAATCTTTTTCTCCAAAAGCGCGTACTCAATCACTCTGATTTCACATGGGAAGACACCTAGGGACTCCGTGTTCTTAATTTGTTGACCAGGTGGCGCTGCAATTTTTTATTAATTTTTACCTCAGCTGACTTATCAGTCAGCTGAGGTTTTTTGAGGGTCCGTCATCCGTCCGTCGTCCGTCCGTCGTTCGTCCGTCGTCCACAATTCACATTTTCGACTTTTTCTCAAAAACCGTCAGCCAGATTCACTTCAAACTTAATGGAAATGTGCCTTGGGCGGGTCTCTACCAAGTTTGTTCAAATGGTCACAGTCCAGTGATTTTTGGATTTTTAATGAATTTTTTTGTTCTTTTTTGGGTAAATCTTAAAAAATCTTCTTCTCCAAAACCGCTCACCCAATTGCTTTGATATCACACAGGAACACTCCCTGGGACTCCTAGTTCTTAGTTTGTTCACCTGGTGGCGCTGCAATTTTTTCCTAATTTTTTATGAATTTTTGTGTGTTATAGCTATTTTTGACTTCTTCTCCAGAACCGTCAATCAGATTAAGCTGAAACATGGTGGATATGTTCCTTGTAGAAGGGTCCAACAGATTTGTCCACTTTGTGGGAATGCTGCGGATTCCTGATTTTTAACGATTTTTTCCATTCGGGTACTTTTTGGTTGATGCAGCTTTCCTATTGATTACTATGGAAGTCAATGAGTATTCTAATGCTAATTCACATTTGCGACTTCTCCAAAAATCGTCATCCAGATTAACTTCAAACTTGGTGGGGATGTACCTTGGGTGGGTGTCTACCAAGTTTGTTCCAATGGTCATGTTCCAATGAATTTTGTTTTTTTTTTATGATTTTTTTGTCAAAAATCTTTACAAAAGTTTTAATAGGAAAGTTTTTTAACATGGGAATTTCTTGTAATGGCTATAACTTAAATAATTTTGGCCAGATTTACTTCAAACGTGGTAGGGATGTGCCTTGGGTGGATCTCTACCAAGTTTGTTCAAATGGTCACGCTCTATTGATTTTAGGAATTTTTATGATTTTTCTTTCTTTTTTGTGGGGGCAAACCTTAAAAACTTTGGACCTCTGAAACTGCTCACCCAGTTGTTTTGATAGCGTTCATAGACACTCCCAGGGACACATAGTTCCCAATTTGTTCACCAGGTGGCACTGCAATTTTTTCTATTTTTTTTTTTTTTATGAATTTTTTATATGGTTTTGTTATTTTTCACTTTTTCTCAGAACTGTCACTCAGATTAAAGTGAAATGTGATGGATATGTTATTGTGGAAGGGTCAAACAAAGTTGTTTACTGGGTGGCACTGCTTTAGATTCCTGATTTTTAAGTATTTTCAACTCGGGTACTTATCGGTCAATGCAGCTTTCCTATTGATTACTATGTAAGTCAATGGGTATTCTAGTGCTAATTCACAGGACAACTGACACAAAATTTACTGTTTACTTGATAACTTGAGATCTGTTTTGAGTTAGTACTGTGATGTTGCACATGTTAATGTTTTTGTGTGAAGGTCATGCTCAGACAGTACATGAATGACTTTGACCTCATTTCTGGGGTCACAGTGCAACATACATAAATTTTACTCTTCATTATAACTTGAGAACTTCTTGAACCTTGATGTTGCACATGTTAGTGTTCTTTTATAATGGTCAGACTTTCTCAGAACATGGGTGACCATGATCCTTTCCCAAGTTCATAGATCTGCAAGTGTGATGAATGTCAAGATCAGCTGAGCATGGGCTGTTCACACAGCCCTCTTGTTTTCTATTTTTTTACGAATTTTTGTGTGTTATAGCTATTTTCGACTTCTTCTCCAGAACCGTCACTCAGATTGAGCTGAAACATGGTGGATATGTTCCTTGTAGAAGGGTCAAACAAAGTTGTTCCCTATGTAAGAATGCTGCAGATTCCTGATTTTTAACGATTTTTTCAATTTAGGTACTTATCGGTCAATGCAGCTATCCTATTGATTACTATGGAAGTCAGTGAGCATTCTAATGCTAATTCACATTTTCGACTTCTTCTCCAAAACCGTCATCCAGATTAACTTCAAACTTGGTGGGGATGTACCTTGGGTGGGTGTCTACCAGGTTTGTTCAAATGGTCATGCTCCAGTGATTTTTGGATTTTTTAAAAATTTTTTTGTTCTTTTTTGGACAAATCTTAAAAAATCTTTTTCTCCAAAAGCGCGTACTCAATCACTCTGATATCACACGGGAAGACACCTAGGGACTCCGTGTTCTTAATTTGTTCACCAGGTGGCGCTGCAATTTTTTCCTAATTTTTTATGAATTTTTGTGTGTTATAGCTATTTTTGTCTTCTTCTCCAGAACCGTTACTCAGATTAAGCTGAAACGTGGTGGATATGTTCCTTGTAGAAGGGTCAAACAAAGTTGTTCACTATGTGGGAATGCTGCAGATTCCTGATTTTTAAAGATTTTTTCCATTCGGGTTCTTATCGGTCAATGCAGCTATCCTATTGATTACTATGGAAGTCATTGAGCATTCTAATGCTAATTCACTTCTTCTCCAAAACCGTCATCCAGATTAACTTCAAACTTGGGGGGGGGGGGGGGGTGTACCTTGGGAGGCTGGTCATGTTCCAATGAATTTTATTTTTTTTTTATGATTTTTTTTTCAAAAATCTTTACAAAAGTTTTAATAGGAAAGTTTTAACATGGAAATTTCTTGTAATGGTTATAACTTAAATAATTTTGGCCAGATTTACTTCAAACTTCGTGGGGATTGCCTTGGACGGATTTCTACCAAGTTTGTTCAAATGGTCACGCTCTATTGATTTTTGGAATTTTTATGAATTTTTTTCGTTTTTTGGGGGCAAACCTTAAAAACTCTTCACCTCTGAAACTGCTCACCCAATTGTTTTGACACTCCCAGGGACACATAGTTCCCAATTTGTTCACCAGGTGGCACTGCAATTTTTTCTAATTTTTTTTTTTATGAATTTTTTATATGGTTTTGTTATTTTTCACTTTTTCTCAGAACTGTCACTCAGATTAAAGTGAAATGTGATGGATATGTTCTTGTGGAAGGGTCAAACAAAGTTGTTTACTGGGTGGCACTGCTTTAGATTCCTGATTTTTAAGTATTTTCAACTCTGCTACTTATCGGTCAATGCAGCTTTCCTATTGTATACTATGTAAGTGAATGGGCATTCTAATGCTAATTCACAGGACAAATGACACCAAGTTTACTGTCTACTTGATAACTTGAGATCTGTTTTGAGTTAGTACTGTGATGCTGCACATGTTAATGTTTTTGTGTGAAGGTCATGCTCAGACAGTACATGAATGACTTTGACCTCATTTCTGGGGTCACAGTGCAACATACATAAATTTTACTCTTCATTATAACTTGAGAACTACTTGAACCTTGATGTTGCACATGTTTGTGTTCTTTTATAATGGTCAGACTTACTCAGAACATGGGTGACCTTGATCCTTTCCCAAGTTCATAGATCTGCAAGTGTGATGAATGTCAAGATCAGCCGAGCATGGGCTGTTCACACAGCCCTCTTGTTATAATTTCATCTCATAGAACAACATTTAAGTTGTCATGCTCATCCAAACATCTTTTCTGTCTAGAGGAAATCAACATTGATTTACAATTGTGCTCATTAACAAGCATGTGATTCTGTGCAAACCAGCTGCCAGCCTGTAAATTAGGTCGATTTAAATATTGAATAAATTGCGACTATTATGATGCAGGTGCCATTCCATCATCAATTTACAAGCTGGTGACATAGTTGCATCAAATGAACCATGAACCAAAGTTGCACAATTTTAATGGATGCAAATAAAGTGAATACACAAAGTTGAAATTGTGAATAATTTAAAAACTATCATACATGGAAGTGCTATTCCCACTTCAATTTGTGGGCTTGTGACATAACCGCAGCCAATGAATCATGAACCAAAGTTGTAGAATATTAATTTATGCAAGTTAGGTGAACACACAAAATTTAAACCTTGAATAGCTTCAAAACTATTATAGATTGTGGTGTCATTCAAACTTCAGTGTATAAGTTTGTGATATGGCCACATCCAATGAACCTAGAACCAAAGTTACAAGTACCATTCTAATTTATGCAAATTAGGCTAATACAGAAAATTTAAATTGTGCCCAACTATGGCAGTGTTGCATTTCAAACTGTTCTCATTTTGAAGGCACCCAGACAGACTTGCTGTGAAGCAAATCTTCTTTTCTAGTTGCTGTTTATTTCAATGTGGTTTTCATGAAATTGCCTGTTTAGCAGACCTGGGGTTGATTGCATGACGGGGCCCACTGACAGGCCACCAGCTACAAAAATGCCCTGAGAATCAGCTAAGCAGGCAACCATATAAAAAGATACCTGCTGAAGAATGATAACAGTACATGCTACCTGTTATTTAAGACCACCCTTCAGCCAGCCAAAAGTGGTCACATATAACAGGTGGTCTTAAATTGCAGGTAAATTTAGAAAAAGAATTGAGACTTGTGTTATCAGAAATGTCACAAGTGACATGGTCTCTCACAACAGAGGTCTTAAGTTGAAGGTTCTTCTGTATCTCTGAGATCAGGACTCTCACAGTCTTGGTCTCAATTAATTTGAGAGAGAGGGTTCACAGGGTGTTCTAAATGTTTTAAAGTGCATGGCACTAGCCACAAAGTTGTGTGCACCCAAAATTTAACCCAGGTGAGCAATATAAATCATTGCATCGCACCTTGTATTGAGTACAAGGTTGAGTAGCCAGCACTGCCCTGGAAGCAGAGAGTAAAATCACTAGTAACTTGTTTCGGCTTTAGTGGGTGCGTTTCGGCATTTCGGGGCAGTTCCCGGCGTTACACAGTGTTTGCCAGCATGAGACGGCATTTGCCGGCGTTTGTAATGCTGGCAAATGCCGACTAACGCTGGCAAACGCCAAAATCCAATTAAGCCTTTTGGGGCTCGGCGTTAGCCAGCATTGGTTGGCGTTTGCCGGCGTTAGTCAGCGTTTGACACCCTTTCAATGCTGGCAAAGGCTGTGAAACGCCGACTAACGTCGGCTACCGCTGGCAAATGCTCTGTAGTCCTCACAACTTGCAAACTCAATAGGATACACGTAAAATTTGAATTCAGTTAAACTGGGATGAGAAGGATCCATGGAAATTTGTGTCTTGTACTTGTACTAATCATTAATATACTTTTATTTTTTATATTCATGGGCAATACAACATAATTATCTTTAATATTATGATGATGATTTATTCATATGTATAGGTAGTGAATGACTTTGCTCATGATCACTGATATATATATTTTGTGCCAGCGTTGAAAGGGTGTCAAATGCTGGCAAACGCCGACTAACGCCGAGCCCCAAAAGGCTTAATTGGATTTTGGTGTTTGCCAGTGTTATTTGGCGTTTGCCAGCGTTATTTGGCGTTTGCCAGCGTTAGTCGGCATTTGCCAGCGTTTGTTACACCGGCAAACGCCGTCTCATGCTGGCAAACGCTGTGTAACACCGGGAACCGCCCTGAAACGCCGAAACGCACCCACTTACGCCGATACAAGGTACTAGTGAATGTACCAAGTGCCGGCTTATTTTGAACACTGTGGGATACCAGTCTTAATAAGAATCTGTTTAAAAGCAATAGATGCAAGTGCACCAAACCAGAAAAATATGTAGTCTTGGATTTCGTGTCAATAAAATGTTGAAAATCTTGAAAACTCGGGTCTCTGACCAGGAGGTATTTGATGTATGCATTGCAGTCAGTTACAACATAAGCGCTGATAATTGAGACAGTGATTTACATAAGGTTGGTTTCATGACTCCATCCACACCTCATACCACACGGTTTTCAATTAAGTTGACCATGCACAATTATACCACCCCCTACCATGGAGGTATCATACAATACATCCATGCCCCTACTAGCTGTATTAATTGGCCCACCATCACTTGAAGTTGAGCTTGGAGTAATCATCAACATTGATGATTTCTCCAAGAGTTGAGGCAGTTTTTGACAAGCCTAATCAACACAACAATAGCCCCTGACCCAATTTACCATTTACACCTCCATGCAATTAACAGTGGTTGGTCTGTTTACACAGTGGCCGAACTTGTAGTAAAAGGTCACAAGTGGGACTCAGATGTATACTAGATCCTGTATATTGAAGGGCAGAAGGGTGTGGGGGATGTCCCAGTTCACCAGTACAGGAAATAATTTTGCAAAAACAGAGTACAGAAAAAAGAATATTCCAAAATAATGGCCATTATGCACTTTTATGATCAGAAATACAGAAAAGAAAGGGCCTCCAGTTCCCTACTATGGGAAAAATATTACTCCTGTGTCAGAGGCTCCAACTGTCCCGCTTCAGCGGGAGATCTCCTTTTTCTAACTTTTTTACAAAGTCTCCCGCCCTCCCGCTTTTCGTATAAAGTCTTCCGCTTTTCAAAAAATTTAACAAAAAAAAAAAAAAGAAGCTGAAAATGTTTTTATCGATCGGCAGCACCCAGCAGCGGTAAAAGAGCAACAGAGTGGTACTGTCTTGTTTGCGTTTTCACCCCGTATACGCGCGAAAGCTGTGTTATAGAAGGCGCTGCAAAACTACTTCCGCGTCACTCGGGCCCATCATGGGGATACATGGCAAAGCGTTCCTCGAACGGGAACGAAAATCTGACAAAGAAAAGGGTGAAGTACCAAGCCAGTATTTATTTAGTACATACACAAGGGTAGGAGAGTTTAGATAACTTTGAAGTTGTATACTTATATTTATGGTTCATTTTTGCTGATTTTAGTCATGTCTCAACCAAACAAAGCGTGGTGACTTAATTGATCTTTAGAAAACCATTTATTCATTCATGCATATACTGTAGAAATGTCTCACTTTAGGTGCTATTTCAAGAAGTGAATCCACATTGCCAAATAGTTCTTCACCTTGTGTGAAAATTGAAAATTTGTTAGTTCTCAGCACTTATTTTTAAATTTGCACACAAGATGATGAGAAATCATCTGAGTGGAAAACATAAGTTTTGATCTGTTTCATAATTTATTTAGTCATATTGCAGAAATGTATTAGTTTTGGGGCCATTAAAAAGAGTGAACCCACATTGAAAGAAAAATGTGGCAGACAAGATGTGATAAGACTGCAGTACTGGGTAGTTCTGTCACCTTGTGTGAGAATTTAAAAATAATAAGTACTGAGAACTCATTATTTTATAATTCTCACACAAGGCGATGAGAAGTCAGCTGGGTGAGATTTATCTTGATGTGTTGTAAAATGAAGACAATTTGATGACTAGAAAATTAAGGGGGCTGACAAGAAAGATACATGTATTATTGTTCGCTTTTGTCCAATACAGGGTTTTCATCAAGACTTGAAAGACTTTTCATGAAAAAAAGTATAAGCTCGTAAGGTGGGCCACCTTTCTGCTTACAATGTGAGGAAAGCACTGACATGTAGCAGCTGCTCAATGATTATTTGCAGTATTGATAATGTCTTTGATGATACCTGAAATGGCTCAAAATGGCTCAGAATGTGGCAAATAAAGGTTAAAATTTCAAAATTTTCCGGGGGGCGGGCATGCTTCCGGACCCCCCTAGATGAGCTTCACGCCTTGGGTGCTCCCTCACGTACAACCTCCCACTTTTCAGTAACTGAAAGAGGGAGATCTCCCACTTTGTACGTGAGGCAGGTTGGAGCCTCTGCTGTGTGCCAGTAAGGAAATACCCTTACCCCCGCCCCCCTAAAGTGGTATGGAACTCTGCCTCTAAAAACAGGCTGCCTGCATGACTACCTCGATGCATGCACTTAGAAACCTTACAATGTGTCCATTCAAACTCCCTGTCAGAGTTCCTAGATGTACTTAATGAGTGAGGATATCTGTCTATCATCACTCTTTCAGTACATCTATGACATCTTTTTTTTCAATCATGATTGACCTAATTTTCTAGAGCTTCAATATTACTAAATCATATAATTGCTGCTTGTTTGCATGTGGCTTTTATGAAGGGTAATAATTCATGTGCGAGTATACAAGAACAATGGTTTAATTGGCCTGTTAATAACTGAATACACAAGTCACGCCCCAGTAGTCTTGCCTGATGTCCTGCAAGGGTGTGGGTATTTTACAAAGAAATACACTAGGGAGATGTACATTTTCCCTAAAAACTGCCAACAGATACCAGGGACACATTTTGTATGAAAAATGTTGGAAAGAAAGGTTTTCATTCACACTTAGTACTTCACATACTTTAATTCTGAAATGCTCAGTCAATGGTGGAATATACATTTTATTCAAATTCATCAAAGTTTGCCAGACCTTCTATTGTTCTACACATTTACTCATGCATTTCACCCACATACACTATTACAGTATGGTAACTAGAAAATTTGATTTGTTTGTTGGCAAATCAGTCTGGGTGCCTGGAGAAACTGCTATGCAATGTGTGCAGCTGTGACATAAGCTCCAAATATGTAATGGCATGTTAACAGTATGTCCAAGTTGGTGAAAAGTGTTGAAGAATGATATAGGTAGACATGTCTGGCTTTGACCTATCAAGGTCACTCTAGATCAAAAAAGACAACACCAGATGAAAGCTTATATGTCATTTCCTATTGATGTTGAATAGTAACTATGGCCTCAAAGTGCACCGTTTTCCATATACACTGTACAGAGATTCTAATGCTGTGTGGCCTTTGACCTTTCAAGGTCACTCAAGGTCAAAAAGACAGCATGACATGAAAGCCTATATACCATTTCCTATTCATGTTTAATGGTAACTATGTCCCTAAAGTGCATATACAAAAATTTTCATTGAGAGGAGCAATTTTTGATGAAATGGAGCTGTAGTCCTGTGACAGCGGTCGCAACGAGGCTATCACATGTCAACATGGTCAAGGTCAACCATTAAACAAAGGAAAAACGGGACTTGCACGTGTTGACCTGTGTTTATGTTTAGACGCATCACTCGGCGCACAAAGGAAAATAGTGAACTGGCAACAACAATATGTGGATTTTAATTACGAGGTTGTGATACAAAATGTGGAGGGGTAATTTTGTTTAATAAAAGTAATAGCTGGTGTGCCGATGCAACCGCACTTCGCTCTTCATTGGTACCCAGTGGTGGCTTCACAAAGTTTTCCAGGTTGGTTATCAGGTGCAACGCCTTTATTGCGGTTGCATCGGCACACCAGCTATGACGTTGCCATTTTCACTCTTCCCGGTCATGAAAACGGAAGATAAATAGCGAAAGTATCTGGACAAAACAGGCGTCGGCGACAGTAATGTAAGTGTGTTGTGCACCGTATGCTTGGAAACGCACTGAAACTTTATTCAACATGGGGAATAACAGATAAGGTGGCACCACTAAATTGAATTTCCCATAGGCGGCCATTATAACACATCCTGGCGTATCTCAGAGTAAGAGCTTTAACTTTAATGAAGACTATGCTCACCAATTAAGTTCAAGTCTGCCTCACAAAATAAGAGGCATTAACATATATGATGACCACCAAACTTTTGACTTTGCCCCACCTGAACGCGATCATGTTGGATTTTCACTTGTCCGCACCCAATATCAGCTTTAAATTTCCGACCACCCCGGAAAAAAATTATGCCCAAAATTAATTATTCAAATCACTCTATTTTGTGATGGCAAAATCTGAATTAAAATTATATGTAACAGATTTGAGCCTGCCACAAATTCCACCACTCTGATCAAGCCAAATCCTACAGTGCTGGTCATTAGACATTATACCTTTGTGCTGCCCTCTGTGGCCAATTTAGGGGTGCAACCTAAAGGGGACCTCTATTTTTTGCAAGACTTATCTAATTATTCATATACAATGTACTATCACATATAAGTATTTCTGTGGAAAAATAATCTCCTGACTGCTTCTGTTCTTGAATTATCAAGCATTTACAATGTTATGCCACAGTGGATTTTCATGCAATTTTTGACACTTTCCGCTTACCCTCCCAAAACACTAAAAAACATTATTTTTTGCTTAGATATCATTTCATTTCTTTTCTTTTTCACTTGCATGGTGCAAATGATGTTTGTTTGTGGCAATGAACTATTTTTTGACACAAAAACTCTGGTGAGTGTAGCTTTATTGAACCCCATGGTACCCCCTACCCCTAAAAATGAAGCTTCTTAGGTTGAAATACATGTCCTTGTGCTGCTCTCATAAAACAAATATTTTTGATGACAAGTACTTGTTGTTATCCCTATTTCACTAACTCAATGCCTTTATGAAATAACATAGAGGTCGTTGTGGTGAGCTTGCTACTTCCCTCAGTTTTGATCTTCAAACTTGACCATTTAGGCTGCATTTCTGTTGTTTTGAAAGGTGCGAGGTGAGAAGTTAGAGTTGAGCACACTTTTATTTGGAAATCATTTTAATGTAATTGCAACATCTTCCAGCTGAATCAATTGTACCTGCATACCAATTAAACGTCACTCATTCTATCGTCTGGTCGAAATTATAAAGAAAAATCACGTATTTCAGTGAATACATCAAATGCCGTCATTATAGCCCATTGTACATCATAGACGTAAATTTATTTGGTTCTGGTGTCCTAACATACAAAGATAGCCATGTTAGAATTTCTGTAATTACAAAGTCAGGTGACAAGGTGATCTTTGGTGGCATAAATTGTAACTTGAAGGCCTCATTTAAAAATTCACCTCTGAGCACCAGTTTCCGTTTAGGTGGCACCACTAAATTGAATTTCCCATAGGCGGCCATTATAACACATCCTGGCGTATCTCAGAGTAAGAGCTTTAACTTTAATGAAGACTATGCTCACCAATTAAGTTCAAGTCTGCCTCACAAAATAAGAGGCATTAACATATATGATGACCACCAAACTTTTGACTTTGCCCCACCTGAACGCGATCATGTTGGATTTTCACTTGTCCGCACCCAATATCAGCTTTAAATTTCCGACCACCCCGGAAAAAAATTATGCCCAAAATTAATTATTCAAATCACTCTATTTTGTGATGGCAAAATCTGAATTAAAATTATATGTAACAGATTTGAGCCTGCCACAAATTCCACCACTCTGATCAAGCCAAATCCTACAGTGCTGGTCATTAGACATTATACCTTTGTGCTGCCCTCTGTGGCCAATTTAGGGGTGCAACCATAAGGAACACATACATGTATGGTTTTACCATATTCAAGTAAGGAATATGTACTTTATTCACATGTATACGGAGTGGTATGAGTAACGTTGGTCGTGGGATACTGGCCTTATGGTATTACTACACAAGCAGCATCGGTGCTCACGCACTCAGAATATTTTCATACGCCTGTGTATCTTACTTAAACTTTTATTTAAGTAACAATAGATCTACCTGTTTTCTGACAGATATATGTACATAGACTTTCAGTTTTCCTCAGTTTCTACTCTTCTCTTTGTTAGACTATAGGCCCTATTTTGTCCCCCCCCCTTAATTATGTCCTGTTAAATTTTGTACATTTTTTGATACACCATAACACCTAAGATTGATTTTAACAGGCATAGGAGGATATATATACATCATTTTAAAACAAATTTAAAAGGCTACAACCAGGGGATGGTTATTCCAATACCCAAGAGACATGTAAGCTACAGTCACAAATAGGCCTAATTAAATTAATGTGTCCCTTCGATTCCAATGGCTTGACATGTCAATTTTAAAGTAGACTTAACGTTTTGAGTAAGACTGCACAAGTAATTATAATTTGGCAGGGTTATCGACCTAGCATGAAATGTGTCCCTGGTATGGAGTGAACAAGATTTCCAAAATTATATATCATTATACAGTTTCAGGATCTTTATCTCTTTCACTGTTATTAAAGAAATATTTCTGACGACTATTTTTCTGCAGTCCAAAGAATTGTACATAAATTATGATAATTTATTTTGAATTTTACAAGAAAACATTTAACTTAAGTAGCAAAACATTTAGTCTAAATTGAATTTTGGATAAAATAGACTGGGTCAACAGCTTTCCTAAGGACACTGTGTGCGCAATGGGCACTGAGGAAAGCTGTTGACTCAGTTTCATTGTCTGGATAATTTAAAATGTTAAATAGTCTTTTATCTTTTAGACTTTATTTTACAAATGTGCCAGTCCAGCTTAAAAATGTCTGAAAATGTAGGCCGGGTGCCTGCATGTTACAATTTATAACCTGTAGCTTATAAAATAACACCAAACTACTATAGGATGAATTGATTATCCTAAAACGTCACTTAATGTCAAATACAACATTTGCTTGAAACAGAATGAAGAAAAATGTTTTTCATTTTTCAGAACACTAACGATTAAAGTTTGTGCTAGGCCTAAGTATGCAATTATAGACCTATTTAACATTAGGCGTACATTATGCCTTGAAATGAATGGCAATATGAAGCCTTCTAGGGCCAGCAGATGCCTTGTAAAGTTTAGGCTATCAATGAAGCCTTATTAACGACACAAATCACAGGTGTAAGTACCTGAAATGGAACATCCATTGGTACGGTCTTCATGAGCCCAACCTTCAGGCTTCACAATTCCCACATTGAATCCAGTCCTCAGTAATTGGGTATTTCCCCACCACGTTACATATGAGACATACCCATGTTTCATTGGTGTCTATCTTTGTGCTTATTTTCTTTGTACCGAAGTTTAGGCGTATCTTCACGTTAGTTTCTTTTTTACTATCAACTTTTCTCCATTTAGTAGCTTTCTTGGCGGCTTTCTGTTCCAACTGCTCCTTCATGGGAGTTGATGTAATTATTTCTGATCTCTGAGCCCTCCGTTTTTGTTTCTTCTGACACTTTTTCTTTTCTCCATTTGTTGAAAATGGTGAGACCCCTTCAGGAGACAATGGAAGTGGTCCCACTCGTGTTGAAGTATGTCCACTCTTTGTAGCATCAGGAAAAACAGTGGTTTCACTTTCACTTTGATTTTCAGTTGTTGTAGTGGATTTAGGGCTATTTGTAGACTTGTTCTCACCAGGCAGCTGGTCAAGTACTGACGTTGGAGCAGACCTGTCTGTTTCGGATGTCATGTCAGTGGAGCGGGCTGCAACATTAGGCCCAACCAATTTTGGCGAGTCTACCTGACTTTGAGTCTCACCCTTTGTTTCAGGAACAGGCACATTTTCGATCTGTCTTAGAATGGCATCAGCAGGTGCAAAATCTGTGTCTGTGAATACGCCAGGATTTACAGGGCATATTCCTGCTGAAGTGAACCCACTGACAGCTTTATCAACTGTGGCTATACGGGCATAAGCAGGTCGAAACAGGGATTTCATAGACTAAGATTCGCCTGCCTGGATCAGACTTCAAAAATCTTGCCGCTTTGGTGGCAAAGGCTTGTTTAGTGGTCTGTAAACAGTTTGATCCAGAGGCTGCAGTTTGTGAGAGGTGTGAAGGGAATTGTTATCATTACAATTTCATTAGCCCTGCACGTCTCCCAAATTTCTATGCTGATGTGGGACTCCTGATTGTCCAGGATCAACAGAATAGGATTTTCGGTTGTGGCACCTGTGTACTTCATGAAATGTTTGAGCCACTCTACTAACTATTCGCCGTTAATCTATCCAGAATGAGATACTCCCCACTCGCAGTTTGGTGGCGCTCCATTCAACAATGACATGTTCATCTTTTTTCTTTTAAAGATGAGCATAGGTGGCACAAACCTCTGGCGACATTCATTAAACAGACTGCTGTCGTTGTTTGGCCCTGTTCAGCACTAGAAATGATCCCAACTTGTTTTGATTATTTTATACCCAAAACTTTTTGCTTTGATACTGGGCAAGTACTCAGCTCAGTCTCATCGACATTGTAAATTCTGCCTGCTTCAAATTGATATTTGGCTATCATCCGCTCTAAATTGCTGAAAAATCTCTCTACTTCACTTCTTCGGAATCCAATGGCTCGACTTAAGCTAGTCTTTTCTGAAGCTCTCAAGGTAATATCTCGATGCCTGCCCATGAATTTATAATACCAGTCTTTCCTGCATGTTTTTTGTTTTTACCTCAGCTGACTTGTCAGTCAGCTGAGGTTTTTTGAGGGTCTGTCGTCTGTCGTCCGTCTGTCGTCCGTCGTCCCTCCGTCCGTCCATCCTCCGTCGTCCGTCAACAATTTACATTTTCGACTTCTTCTCCGAAACCGTCAGCCAGATCCACTTCAAACTTGGTGGGGATGTGCCTTGGGTGGGTCTCTACCAAGTTTGTTCAAATGGTCACGGTCCATTGATTTTTGGATTTTTAATGAATTTTTTTGTTCTTTTTTGGGCAAATATTAAAAAATCTTCTTCTCTGAAACCGCTCACCCAATTACTTTGATATCACACAGAAACACTCCCTGGGACACCTAGTTCTTAATTTGTTCACCAGGTAGCGCTGCAATTTTTTTCTATTTTTTTATGAGTTTTTGTGTGTTATAGCTATTTTCGACTTCTTCTCCAGAACCGTCCCTCAGATTAAGCTGAAACATGGTGGATATGTTCCTTGTAGAAGGGTCAAACAAAGTTGTTCACTATGTGAGAATGCTGCAGATTCCTGATTTTTAACGATTTTTTCCATTCGGGTACTTATCGGTCAATGCAGCTTTCCTATTGATTACTATGGAAGTCAATGAGCATTCTAATGCTAATTCACATTTTCGACTTCTTCGCCAAAACCGTCATCCAGATTAACTTCAAACTTGGTGGGGATGTACCTTGGGTGGGTGTCTACCAGGTTTTTTCAAATGGTCATGCTCCAGTGATTTTTGGATTTTCAATGAATTTTTTTGTTCTTTTTTTTGACAAATCTTAAAAAATCTTTTTCTCCAAAACCGCTTACTCAATCACTCTGATATCACATGAGAAGACATCTAGGGACTCTGTGTTCTTAATTTGGTGACCAGGTGGCGCTGCAATTTTTTCCTAATTTTTTATGAATTTTTGTGTGTTATAGCTATTTTCGACTTCTTCTCCAGAACCGTTACTCAGATTAAGCTGAAACCTGGTGGATATGTTCCTCGTAGAAGGGTCAAACAAAGTTGTTCACGTTGTGGGAATGCTGCAGATTCCTGATTTTTAACGATTTTTTCCATTCGGGTACTTATAGGTTAATGCAGCTTTCCTATTGATTACTATGGAAGTCAATGAGTATTCTAATGCTAATTCACATTTGCGACTTCTTCTCCAAAACCGTCATCCAGATTAACTTCAAACTTGGTGGGGATGTACCTTGGGTGGGTGTCTACCAAGTTTGTTCCAATGGTCATGTTCCAATGAATTTTGTTTTTTTTATGATTTTTTTTCAAAAATCTTTATAAAAGTTTTAAGATGGGAATTTCTTGTAATGGTTATAACTTAAATAATTTTGGCCAGATTTACTTCAAACTAGGTGGGGAAATGCCTTGGGTGGATCTCTACGAAGTTTGTTCAAATGGTCACGCTCTCTTGATTTTTGGAATTTTTATGAATTTTTTTTCGTTTTTTGGGGGCAAACCTTAAAAACTCTTCACCTGTGAAACTGATCACCCAGTTGTTTTGATATCGTTCATAGACACTCCCAGGGACACATAGTTCCCAATTTGTTCACCAGGTGGCACTGCGATTTTTTTCTAATTTTTTTTTATGAATTTTTTATATGGTTTTGTTATTTTTCACTTGTTCTCAGAACTGTCACTCAGATTAAAGTGAAATGTGATGGATATGTTCTTGTGTAAGGGTCAAAACAAAGTTGTTTACTAGGTGGCACTGCTTTAGATTCCTGATTTTTAAGTATTTTCAACGGGGGTACTTATCGATCAATGCAGCTTTCCTATTGATTACTATGGAAGTCAATGGGTATTCTAGTGCTAATTCACAGGACAACTGACACAAAATTTACTGTTTACTTGATAACTTGAGATCTGTTTTGAGTTAGTACTGTGATGTTGCACATGTTAATGTTTTTGTATGAAGGTCATGCTCAGACAGTACATGAATGACTTTGACCTCATTTCTGGGGTCACAGTGCAACATACATGAATTTTACTCTTCATTATAACTTGAGAACTACTTGAACCTTGATGTTGCACATGTTAGTGTTCTTTTATAATGGTCAGACTTACTCAGAACATGGGTGACCATGATCCTTTCCCAAGTTCATAGATCTGCAAGTGTGATGAATGTCAAGATCAGCTGAGCATGGGCTGTTCACACAGCCCTCTTGTTTTGTTCTCTTTTGGGTAAATCTTAAAAAACCTTCTTCTCCGAAACCGCTCACCGAATTGCTTTGATATCACACAGGAACACTCCCTGGGACTCCTAGTTCTTTATTTGTTCACCAGGTGGCGCTGCAATTTTTTCCTGTTTTTTTATGAATTTGTGTGTGTTATAGCTATTTTCGACTTCTTCTCCAGAACCGTCACTCAGATTAAGCTGAAACATGGTGGATATGTTCCTTGTTGAAGAATCAAACAAAGTTGTTCACTATGTGGGAATGCTGCAGATTCCTGATTTTTAACGATTTTTTCAATTCTGGTACTTGTCGGTCAATGCAGCTATCCTATTGATTACTATGTGAGTCAATGGGCATTCTAATGCTAATTCACAATTTCTACTTCTTCTCCAAAACCGTCATCCAGATTAACTTCAAACTTGGTGGCAATGTACCTTGGGTGGGTTTCTACCAATTTTGTTCAAATGTTCATGCTCCAGTGATTTTTGGATTTTTAATGAATTTTTTTGTTCTTTTTTTTTTTGGACAAATCTTAAAAAATCTTCTCTGAAACTGCGTACCCAATTGCTTTGATATCGTACATAGACTCTCCCGGGGACACCCAGTTCCCAATTTGTTCACCAGGTGGCGCTGCATTTTTTTGAGGAATTTTTTGTATGCTTTTGCTATTTTTCACTTGTCAGAACGGTCCCTCAGATTAAGCCGAAATGTGATGGATATGTTGTTGTGGAAGGGTCAAACAGTTGTTTACTAGGTGGCACTGCTTTGGATTCCTGATTTTTAAGGATTTTCAATTCGAGTACTTATCGTTCGATGCAGTTTTCCTATTGATTACTATGTAAGTCAATGGGCATTGTAATGCTAATTCACAGGACAACTGACACGAAATTTACTGTTTACTTGATAACTAGAGATCTGTTTTGAGTTCGCTACACATGTTAATTATTGTGTATGAAGGTCATGCTGAGACAGTACATGAATGACCTTGACCTCGTTTGTGGGGTCACAGTGCAACATACATGAATTTTACTCTTCATTATAACTTGAGAACTACTTGAACTTTGATGTTGCACATGTAAGTGTCCTTCTATAAAGGTCAGACTTACTCTGAACATGGTGTCCTTGATCCTTTCCCAAGTTCATAGATCTGCAAGTGTGATGAATGTCAAGATCAGCTGAGGCATGGGCTGTTCACACAGCCCTCTTGTTAATGAATTCTTTCTTTTGACAATTCTTACAAAATCTTCTCCACAACTGCTCACCCAATTGCTTTTTATATATTACATAAGAATACTCCTAGGACTCCTAGTTCTTAAATTGTTCACAAGGTGGCGCTGCAATTTTGTTTCCAATTTTTTATGAATTTTTGTGTGTTTTTGTTAGTTGTGACTTCTTTTCCAGAATCGTCTCTCAGATGAAGTTGAAACTTTGTGGATATGTTTCTTGTCAAAAGGGTCAAGCAGAGATGCTCATTAGGTAGAAATGCTGTGGATTCCTGATTTTTAACGATATGTTTTTTTTCAATTTGGGTACTTATCATTAAATGCACCTTCTCTATTGCTTACTATGCAAGTCCATGAGCATTCTAATGATAATTCACATTTTGGACTTCTCTGAAGAAACTGTCTGTCAGATTTACTTCAAACTTGGTGGCAATGTACCTTGGGTGGGTCTCTACCAAGTTTGTTCAAATGGTTGTGCTCCAGTGACTTTTGGATATTTTTATGATTTAAGAAAAAATATTTCAAAAAGTTTTAATACGAAAGTTTAACCTGGGAATTTCTTGTAATGGTTATAAGTAAATAATTTTGGCCAGATTTGTGCCAAACTTGGTGAGGATGTACCTTAGATAAGTGTCTACCTCCTTTGTGCAAATGGTGATGATCCAGTGATGTTTGGACCTTGACCTCATTCCCAAGGTCACAGGACAACTGACACAAAATTTACTGTTCACTTGTTAACTTGAGATCTGTTTTGAGTTAGGACTTAGGAGTTAGGATGCTGCACATGTTAAGGTGGCAGCTGTGAAGCTAGTTCGCAGTGAGACTGGCAATTAACGTCTAATCACTTTTTCATATTTTTGGATAGTTTGTTACTTAAACTAAATGCTCCCAAAAACTCAAACGGGTGAACATAAACTTTATACAAGAAATTTGAGCTCAAAACTTTTGTTTACACAGAAGACTATCAGCACTCCGGACCACATGGCTTTGTTTGAATGGGTATGATAATGAACCATGTCATTGTTTGCACAGTCATTAGTCTAGGGCCCCTGGAAACCAAGGGACCTACTGGCAAGAGTCACTCATGGGGAACAGGAAGCTATTAGCCATGGAGAGAAGATTGGGCAAACTCAGACTAATCACTACCATTGTTCTGACTAATTTGTCCTCTTTAGATGTAATCAGCCTGTTTTGTTAGCCATTTTCTAAATTACTTACAGGCGTCTTTGATATTTTCTACGCCATCATGGAATGGCACAGTCAGCATTCATTTTATTTTCTGTCTATGAGAATTGTGTAACAAATAAGCTTAGGGAAGTATTTTGTACTTTGTGCATGCACATGCAATTGTAGCTTGAATGACATCCAATTGCGGCCTTTTTTGAAATATTGTCCATTTTCAATCTGTGTGTTACTATTGTTCTCTTGAATGCAAGTAAAAAAAAAAAACTAAATTAGAAAGCTCCAGTGTAAGTGATCCAGGAACATTTGCCAGCAGTTCTTGCCTCCTCAGGCAAAGACAGGTTTACTTCAATAATATAAAAAATGTGAAAATTGTTGAGCTGACAGGGCCATCATTGGAAATGCAATTGGCGAACTTGGAACAAGTGAATGGCAGGATGAACACAGGAACCACTGCACCAGAACCAGAAAGAGTATAATTTTCTCTACATAAATTAAGATACAAAAGAACAATTGTGTACACATATTTCCCTCCCACCCACCATTTTTTGAAACAAAATTTAATTTAAATGAAAGGATTACAACTCCAGGTGTAATGTAATATTTAGCAAAATTTTCATTTGCCTGCTGAACACGCCTTCTTTCATATGAGCAAATTTGGCCGCTAAATAAAAATTGGGAGTGACGATATATTAGACAGTACATGAGTGACCGTGACCTCGTTTGTGGGGTCACAGTGCAACATACATGAATTTTACTCTGCACTATAACTTGAGAACTACTTGAACTATAACCTTGATGTTGCACATGTAAGTGTTCTTCTAGAAAGGTCAGACTTTTCACTCAGTATATAGGTGACCTTGATCCTATCGCAAGTTCACAGAGCTGCAAGTGTGATGAATGTCTTGGTCAGCTGAGCATGGGCTGTTCACATGCCCCTGCGGTTCATGATTTTTATATTTTTTGTTTTGTTCTTTTCTGGGGCAAATCTTAAAAACTCGTCATCTCTGAAACTGCTCACCCAATTGTTTTGGTATCACACAGGAACACTCGAAGGGACTCCTAGTTCTGAATTTGTTCACCAGGTGGTAGTACGACTTTTTTTGGGTAATTTTTTATGATTGTGTGTGTGTGTGTGTGTGTGTGTGTGTGTGTGTGTGTTTGTGTGTGTGTGTGTGTGTGTATGTGTGTGTGTGTTTCTTATTGCCAGTTTTAACTTTTTTCCAGAACCCTTTCTCAGATTAAGCTGAAACTTGGTGGATATGTCCCTTTTTAAGAGCTAAACAAAATTGTTCACTTGGAGGCAATGCTTCTGATTCTTGATTTTTAACAATTTTTTTCAGTTTGGGTACTTGTCGGTAAATGCACCTTTCCTATTGCTTGCTTAAGTCAATGGGCAATTTCAGGTTGACTTCAAACTTATGGCAATGTAGCTTGGGTGGGTCTCTAGCAGATTTGTTCATATTGTCATGGTCCATTAATTTTTGGATTTTTCATGAATTTGTTTGTTCTGTTTGGGGGCAAATCTTCAAAAATCTTCTCCTCTGAAACTGCTCACTTCATTACTTTGATATAACACAAGAACACTCCTAGGGAGTCCTGGCTCTGAATTTGTTCACCAAGTGGCGCTGCGATTGTTTTCTAATTTTTTGTGGGTTTTTTTGTGTGTTATTGCTATTTTAGACCTTTTCTAGAGAACTGTCACTCAGATTAAGCTGAAACATGGTGGATAGGTTCTTCGTGGAAGGATCAAACAAAACAGTTCATTATGTGACAATGCTGTGGATTACTGATTTTTAACGATATTTCTAATTTGTGTACTTACCAGTTAATGCACCCTTCCTATTGATTACTATGTAAGTCAATGAGCATTCTAACGCTTATTCACATTTTGACTCCTTTATGCAAAACTGTCATTCAGACTGACTTTAAACTTGGTGGCAATGTACCTTGGTTGGGGTATCTGGCAGATTTGCTTGAATGTTTTTTGTGGAAGGGTCAAACAAAATGGTTCACCAGGAGCCAATGCTGTGGTTTCCTGATTGTTTGCAAATTTTTCAATTTGGGTAGTGACTGTTAATATTTCCTATTGATTGCTATGGAAGTCAATGGGCAGTCTAATGTTAATTTACAGTTTTGACTTGTTCTCCAGAATTGTCAGTCAGATTGACTTTAAACTTGATGGCATTGTATGATCTGTGGGTCTCTAGCAGATTTGATCAAATGGACAAGCTCTATTGATTTTTGGATTTTCTATGGATTTCTTTGTTCTTTTTGGGGCAAATCTTATATAATCAGAAAGGTACATGCACATGTCAGCTGAGCACTGGACTGTCACAGCCCTTTTCTTTTTCTTTTTTCATTTGGCAAATCTTAGAAAATCTTCTTCTTGGAAACCGCTCACCCAATTGCTTTGATATCACACAGGAACACTTCTAGAGTCTCCTACTTTTGAATTTTTTCACAGGGTGGTGCTGCAATTTTTTTCTGACTTTTTATTATTTTTTGTGTGTTATTACTATTTTTGACTTCTTCTCTAGAACTTTCACTCAGATTAAGCTGAAAGTTGGTGGAAATGCTCTTTGTGAAAAGGTCAAACAAACTGGTTCACTAGGAGGCAATGCTGTGGATTCTGATTTTTCACAATTTTTTCAAATAAAGCACTTACCAGTAAATGCACATTTCTATTGATTGTCCCCCACCACCAAAGGTGCCATAAGGGGACACAGAGTTAGTGGGGATATGGGCCATGTCTGTCCGTCCATGTGGGAGCATATCTCTAGAATCTTAAGAGATAGAATAATGGAATTTATACCAGAAATGCATCATACCATGGGCATGTGCACTGTGTATTGTTTTTGGCCTTGAAAACAGGGCCCAAGAACATATCCATTTCCATGTGTCTGGCAGCATTATCTCTAGAACCTTTAGAGATAAAATAATGAAATTTATACCAGAGATGCACCATACCAAGGGCATGTGCGCCATGTATTGCTTTTAATCTTGACCTATTTCAAGGTCACAAGGCCCAAGAACATATCAGTTTTTGTGAATACAGACATGCTGTATACATTGTATAGCTTTCTTCTGTATATTGTGGCAGGCGACATAGATCCTTTGGATCACTGTGCACTTGTTACTATGTATGTCATCGGGCATTCTAATGCTAATTCACAGTTTGACTTTTTCTCTGAAACTGTCAGTAAGATTGACTTTAAACTTGGTGGCAATGTACCTTGGGTGGATCTCTAGCAGATTTGTTTAAATGGACACACTCCAGCTAATCTTAAAAAATGGCAAGGGTATATGTACATGTCAGCTGAGCACAGGACTCGCATAGTCTTTTTTTATTTTTTTTTATTTTTGACAAATCTTAAAAAAATTTACTCTGTACCGCACACAACAATTGCTTCGATATCACACAGGAACACTCCTGGGCACTCACAGTTCTTAATTTGTTCACCAGGTGCTGCTGCAATTTTTTCCATTTTTTAATGAATTTTTTTTTTTATTTTTGACAAATCTTAAAAAAATTTACTCTGTACCGCTCACTCAATTGCTTCGATATCACACAGGAACACTCCTGGGCACTCACAGTTCTTAATTTGTTCACCAGGTGCTGCTGCAATTTTTTCCATTTTTTAATGAATTTTTGTGTGTTTTTGCTATTTTTAACTTCTCCAGATCCGTCACTCAGATTAAGCTGAAACTTTGTGAATATGTTCCTTGTGAAAGGTCAAATAAAGTTGTTCATGAGGAGGCACTGCTGTGGATTCCAGATTTTTACCTCAGCTGACTTGTCAGTCAGCTGAGGTTTTGTGAGGGTCCGTCGTCCGTCTGTCCACAATTCACATTTTCGACTTCTTCTCAAAAACTGTCGGCCAGATCAACTTCAAACTTGGTGGATATGTGCCTTGGGTGGGTCTCTACCAAGTTTTTGTTCAAATGGTCATGGTCCAGTGATTTTTGGATTTTAAATGAATTTTTTTGTTCTTTTGTGGGCAAATCTTAAAAAATCTTCTTCTCCGAAACCACTCACCTATTTGCTTTGATATCACACAGGAACATTCCCAGGGACTCCTAGTTCTTAATTTGTTCAACAGGTGGCGCTGCAATTTTTTTCTAAATTTTGTATGAATTTTTTTGTGTTATAGTTATTTTTGTCTTCTTCTCCAGAACGGTCACTCAGATTGAGCTGAAACATGGTGGATATGTTCCTTGTAGAAGGGTCAAACAAAGTTGTTCACTATGTGGGAATGCTGCAGATTCCTGATTTTTAACAATTTTTTTAATTCGGTTACTTATCGGTCAATGCAGCTTTCCTATTGATTACTATGGAAGTCAATGAGCATTCTAATGCTAATTCACATTTCTGACTTCTTCTCCAAAACCCTCATCCAGATTAACTTGGTGGCAATGTACCTTGGGTGGGTTTCTACCAGTTTTGTTCAAATGTTCATGCTTCCAGTGTTTTTTGGATTTTTAATGAATTTTTTTGTTCTTTTTTACCCTTCGACCTTCTGAGGCTGACAAGTATTGTCGTACCCGTCGCCGTCTGTCTCTTTCTGTCTGTCAGTCCGTCCATCTGTCCGTCCCATGGTTTTACCACCATAACTTCAGAAATTTTTGAGACAGGACTTTCAAATTGCATATGATATTACACTTCTATATTGCCTACTTTGTGTGCAAGCATAGTTGACCTTGATGTAATTCTTATGGTCACACAGTGGTCACATGTGCTAAGCGACGTTACCGCTCTAACTATTGAAAGCCTGCATGTAGCAATCCAAATCTTACACACAAGAAGCTTCATAGAGTGATGTAGAAGCTTATTGAAAGTAGAGGTTATAGCTCTATATTTGACCTACTTTTTGAGGTCAAAGGTCAAGTGCACAATGGTGGTATTGGTATAAGTAAGGAAGTCTTTAAGTCAGTTACATGAAATTTTATACACACATGTATCACAACCATTGAATATGTTATGAATCAAAAGTAGGTCACTAGGTCAAGTATCTGGGTCACAGTGACCTATTCATTGAAATTATGCAGATGATATTGCACTTCTATGTGGCCTACTTTGTGTGCAAGCATAGTTGACCTTGACTTAATTCCCAAGGTCACACAATGGTCAGAATTGTTGAGCGAGGTTACCGCTCTAATTATTGAAAGCCTGCATCTAGCAATCAAATCTTACTTACAAGAAGCTTCATAGAGTGATCTAGAAGCTTATTGAAAATCAAGGTCATAGTTCTATATTTGAGCTTCCTTTTTGAGGTCAAACATCAAGTGGACAATGCTGATATTGGCATAAGTAAGGTAGTATTTTAGGCAGTTACATGGAATTTTATACACTCATGTATCATAACCAAAAAATGTGTCATGAATCAAAAGTAGGTCACTAGGTCAAGTATCTGGGTCACAGTGACCTAATCATTGAAATTTTGTTTACCCACGATAACTTCAGAGGCTTTTGAGACAGAACTTTCAAATTGCATATGATAGTACACCACTGCAAGCATAATTGACCTTGACCTAACTTTCAAGGTCACACAGTGGTCACAAGTTTGTTGAGTGACATTGTGCATCTAGAAATCTAAATCTTAAAACAAAAGAAGCAGCATAGGGTGATCTAGAAGGCTATTGAAAGTAAAGGTTATACCTCTATATTTGACCTAATGTTTTTGAGGTCAAAGGTCAAGTGTGCAGTAGTAGTATTTGTGTAGGTAACTATACCTGATACTATGGGACACTATTCCTATTCACTTACAGCAAAAGAGATTGAAGGCGGCTGAAGGGTACTGCGTTCTTTGAACGGTATTTTTTGGACAAATCTTAAAAAATCTTCTTCTCCGAAAATGCTTACCCAATTGCTTTGATATCACACAGGAAGACACCTAGGGACTCCTTCTTGTTAAATTGTTCACCAGGTGGCGCTGCAGTTTTTTTTCATTTTTTTTATAAATTTTTGTGTGTTATAGCTATTTTCGACTTCTTCTCCAGAACAGTCACTCAGATTAAGCTCACACCTGGTGGATATGTTCGTTATGGAAGGGCCAAACAAAATTGTTCACTGTGGGAATGCTGCGAATTTCCTGATTTTTACCGCAGCTGACTTGTCAGTCAGCTGAGGTTTTTTGAGGGTCCGTCGTCCGTCCCTCCGTCCGTCCGTCGTCCGTCCGTCGTCCGTCCGTCGTCCACAATTCACATTTCCGACTTCTTCTCAAAAACCGTCAGCCAGATTCACTTTAAACTTGGTGGAGATGTGCCTTGGGTGGGTCTCTACCAAGTTTGTTCAATTGGTCAGGGTCCAGTGATTTTTGGATTTTTAATGAATTTTTTTGTTCTTTTTTGGGTAAATCTTAAAAAATCTTCTTCTCCGAAACCGCTTACCCAATTGCTTTGATATCACACAGGAACACTCCCTGGGACTACTAGTTCTTAATTTGTTCACCAGGTGGCGCTGCGATTTTTTTCCTAATTCTTTATGAATTTTTGTGTGTTATAGCTATTTTCGATTTCTTCTCCACAGCCGTCACTCAGATTCAGCTGAAACATGGTGGATATGTTCCTTGTAGAAGGGTCAAACAAAGTTGTTCACTATGTGGGAATGCTGCAGATTCCTGATTTTTAACGATTTTTTCAATTCTGGTACTTGTCGGTCAATGCAGCTTTCCTATTGATTACTATGACAGTCAATGGGCATTCTAATGCTAATTCACATTTTCTACTTCTTCTCCAAAACCGTCATCCAGATTAACTTCAAACTTGGTGGGGATACACCTTGAGTGGATCTCTACCAAGTTGTTCAAATGGTCACGCTCCATTGATTTTTATATTTTTTTTTTAATGCACCTGTACTATTGATTACCATGTAAGTCAATGGGCATTCTAATGCTAATTTACATTTTCGACTTCTTCTCCAAAACCATCATCCAAATTTGCTTCAAACTTGGTGGCAATGTACCTTTGGTGGGTCTTTACCAGGTTTGTTCCAATGGTCATGTTCCAATGAATTTGGATTTTTTTATTATTTTTTTTTCAAAAATCTCTACAAAAGTTTTAATAGGAAAGTTGAAAACATAGGAATTTCTTGTAGTGGTCATAACTTTAATAATATTGAGCAGATTTACTTCAAACTTGGTGGGGATGTGCCTTGGGTGGATCTCTATCAAGTGTGTTCAAATGGTCATGCTCTATTGATTTTTGGATTTTTTTATGAATTTGTTTGTTCTTTTTTGGGGGGGGGGGCAAACCTTCAAAATTCTTCTCCTCTGAAACCGCTCACCCAGTTGTTTTGATATCGTTCATAGACACTCCCGGGGACACCTAGTTCCCAATTTGTTCACCAGGTGGCGCTGCAATTTTTTTAATTAATTTTTTTGTATGGTTTTGCTATTTTTCACTTGTTTTCAGAACTGTCCCTCAGATTAAGCTGAAATGTGATGGATATGTTGTTGTGGAAGGGTCAAACAGTTGTTTAGTAGGTGGCACTGCTTTGGATTCCTGATTTTTAAGGATTTTCAATTACGGTACTTACCAGTCAGTGGAGCTTTCCTATTGATTACTATGTAAGTCAATGGGCATTCTAATGCTAATTCACAGGACAACTGACACAAAATTCACTGTTTATTTGATAACTTGAGATCTGTTTTGAGTTAGCTACACATGTTAATTATTGTGTATGAAGGTCATGCTGAGACAGTACATGAATGACCTTGACCTCGTTTGTGGGGTCACAGTGCAACATACATGAATTTTACTCTTCATTATAACTTGAGAACTACTTGAACTTTGATGTTGTACATGCAAGTGTTCTTCTATAAAGGTCAGACTTACTCAGAACATGGTGTCCTTGATCCTTTCCCAAGTTCATAGATCTGCAAGTGTGATGAATGTCAAGATCAGCTGAGGCACGGGCTGTTCACACAGCCCTCTTGTTAATGATTTTTTCTGTTCGGCTCCTTTGCGGTAAATGCACCTTTCCTATTAATTACCATGTAAGGCAATGGGCGTTCTAATGCTAATTTACATTTTTGACTTCTTCTCTAAAACCCTCATCCAGATTTACTTCAAACTTGGTGGAGATGTACCTTTGGTGGGTGTCTACCAGGTTTGTTCCAATGGTCATGTTCCAATGAATTTTGGATTTTTTTATGATTTTTTTTTCAAAAATCTTTACCAAAGTTTTAACAGGAAAGTTTAACATGGGAATTTCTTGTAATGGTCATAACTTAAATAATATGTGCCAGATTTACTTCAAACCTGGTGGGGATGTGCCTTGGGTGGATGTTTTAGTTTTTTTTGTATTATCCTGCCTTTTTTGGACTCTGTCCGCCACTTGTGTTTCAACGTATCTTTCATTTTTATTGAGACTTTTGTATTTTATCTTGTTTTAATAAATTATGTATTATTATGTAATTTATATGTTCATCATGCCTCATGTTTTCAACAACCCATTGTATCATCCAGGGCCTGGCAGGAGATCAGAGCTGCGGCACTGAGCCAGTTACCCTGGTAAAATAAGAAATATAAAAAAAAAAAAAAAAAAAAATCTCTACTAAGTTTGTTCAAATGGTCACGCTCTATTGATTTTTGGATTTTTTATGAATTTTTTTTTGTTCTTTTTGGGGTCAAACCTTAACAATTCTTCTCCTCTGAAACCACTTACCCAATTGCTTTGATATTGTACATAGACACTCCTGGGGACACCTAGTTCCCAATTTGTTCACCAGGTGGTGCTGCATTTTTTTTTAATGACTTTTTTTGTATGGTTTTGCTATTTTTCACCTGTTCTCAGAACCATCCCTCAGATTAAGCTGAAATGTGATGGATATGTTGTTGCGGAAGGGTCAAACAGTTGCTTACTAGGTGTCACTGCTTTGGATTCCTGATTCTTAAGGATTTTCCATTCGGGTACTTATCTTTCAATGCAGCTTTCCTATTGATTATTATGTAAGTCAATGGGCATTCTCATGCTAATTCACAGGACAACTGACACAAAATTTACTGTTTACTTGATAACTTGAGATCCGTTTTGAGTCAGCTACACATGTTAATTATTGTGTATGAAGGTCATGTTGAGACAGTACATGAATGACCCTGACCTAGTTTGTCGGGTCACAGTGCAACATACATGAATTTTACTCTTCATTATAACTTGAAAACTACTTGAGCTTTGATGTTGCACTTGTAAGTGTTCTTCTATAAAGGTCAGACTTACTCAGAACATGGTGTCCTTGATCCTTTCCCAAGTTCATAGAGCTGCAAGTGTGATGAATGTCCAGATCAGCTGAGGCTCGGGCTGCTCACACAGCCCTCTTGTTATTAATTTTTTTCATTTTGGTTTTGTCTCAGCAATTGGACCTTTCCAATACGGTCTATGCATAAGTTCACCAAGCGGGAAAACCCCGGCAGTTGTCCCATTATGAAAGCGAGGCATGCGGACTGTTTTTTTTGCTACCAGATGGCGCGCTGTGCAACTTCTGAAAAGTGGTCACGACAATGCATGATAGCAGACACTAATCTTGTTTGTGTCAACATGAACAGGAAAGCAGGAAATGGACCAAATACAGGAGGGGTATAGAAGTTTGCCATTGTAGATGGTTGGCGGAGGGAGTACAGAAAGCATTGATAGTTAGAACGTTGAGTGACAAGGCGAATTATCATGGTAAACCACCACTGACTGTTGTGTAGTGGGCTGTAATGTTGATACCAGGAAGAAACATCAAACTGACAAATATCAAAAATAAAAGTGCCACTCTATTCCTTCCATCAACTGATATTCCTTTGTCTTTCAAATACTTTTTCAGCCACCCTAGATTCTGTTTTTTGAAGAAATCATGGTCCATGTTTCAATCCTCGTTACTTTCTGTAGCCTGTGCGGTAAGACTGAGTGGCCTGCAAATTACCCAGAAACCTGTGCGCGCCTGTCTCTGACAGTGGAATCTCCGCTGGGGTTTCCCCGCTTGGTGAACTTATGCATAGACTGTATTGATTACTATATAAATCAATGGGCATTTTAATGCTAATTCACATTTTAGACTTCTCTGAAGAAACTGTCCTTCAGATTGACTTCAAACTTGGTGGCAATGTACCTTGGGTGAGTCTGTACTAAGTATGTTCAATTGATCATGCTCCAATGATTTTTGGGTTTTTTATGATTTTTTTTTTCTTTTTTTTTTTTTGAAATTTTTTTCAAAAGTTTTAAAAGGAAAGTTTGACAGGGGAATTTCTTGTAATGGTTATAACAAATAATTTTGGCCAGATTTGTGTCAAACTTGGTAGGGATGTACCTTTGACAAGTGTCTGCCTATTTTGTCCTATCTCAAGTTCACAGAACATAAAGTGTAATGAAACACTAGGTCAGCTGAGCATGGGCTGTTCAGATAGCCATCTTGTTTCATTGTGGACATTTCACTGAGACTTTAAATTCACGGTTTTAGTTTTACGTCCAATCGATGCCATGTTAACAACTTTGTTCACTATGTTCTTTCACAGTTTTAAAGCATCAGCAAAATAAGCAAAAATAAGAACGCATCAAAATTAAATGAATTCACAATACCTATATATATATATATATGAGAGAAAAACTGTGTGTGTGTGTTTTCAGTGAATGTGAGTATAAGTATGATTTGCCAACTTCACAGTCAGTGTGCCTATGTTAACAAACAGTGCTCACCAAAGTAAAACAGAGCCTGCCAATCAATGAGCCACATGGTTTTATGCTGCCCTCAGTGCTGATACTCCGGCCAGTGGAGACCTATTGGGATCAGTGGCCCTTTCAGCCACTTTTGACTATTAACAGTAAGCTGTATTATAATGAACCAATACATAAATAAATCATCTCTGCCAAACTTAGTGAAACCAAGCTTTGTGTCTCTCGTTAAAAATGTGCACTTGTAAGGCAATGTCACCTCTTGCCCACCATTGCCAAGATATCTGTGTCCGGCCAAATCCCCCGACACAATTTAGTGGGGTACTTACAAGACTGTTCCCAAGAACTTGACAGTCCTGGTGGCACTATCTCTCAGTTCCTCTTGGACCCACCAGTGACTCCTGGTGCACTTGCGCCCTTGTACTTCCTTCCTCCTTGGGCTCCTAAACGTCATGGTAAAAAAAGTGGGAAGCTCTGTGAACTTTTGTTCACAAACACTGTTTTAGCACTTTATGCATGCTCCCTTCTGCAGAAAATCTTTTCTAGGCAATCCAAGACCTTTTCGAGGCAATGATAGTTTATATTTGATTTACAAATACCTGAAGGAATGAGAATGTAGAGCTGGTCATTTTGGCTTGAAATTGAGATTTCAACATGGGATCTCAACGATCAGATGGCAGAGAAAGGGAGGACAGTGCCTGCCAGTGCCAGGCAACTGCTGCTTGACAGTGTGCCATTGGTGTTCATCAAGTGTCCACTTCTGCTGCACCCTAGTTGGGTAAAGGTCAGAAGATGGATTCACCGAACCACTTTATGGCCACATGGGATGACCGTGAGCACTGGTTTGGGCAAGAAAACATGCGGGTTGTGTGTTGATTGGGGACAGAACAAGTGGCTGCTCTAGTTATGAGCATGCCTGCAGAAGAGCCACAAAACTAGTTGTAGGTGGCCGGTTTTTGCAGCCAAACGATGGGCTTTGTATGGACCCTTGACTCCATGGAGTCTTCTCCTGCCACTCCACTAGAGAAGCCGTACCCACGAGGCTTACTCACAGGCTCAGGTGGCTTTAAACCTGAAACCCCTGGGGGAATAAGGAGAGGAAGTGACATACTCGTTAACAGGGATGTAAAAGATCACCTCGCTGTGATTACAAGTGCCCATCTAAACCTTAAATTTGGCTCCTTTAGCCAGAAACCCTAAGCTTGTCCTAGCTTGCCTTGGGGTCTATGGCTAGGAGTATGAAGACTATCTATCTACTATTTAGCTAGTCCCTCAGCCTGTATGTCAGTTTCATGAGTCTGAGTACCAAAGTCTTTCATGTGTACAGATCGTTCATGCACGCATGTCATTAACTCAGGTTGGTGCTGAAGTTTGGCTGACTCAAAAAATACTTAAGTTGGTCAATCTCAGCATAAGCCTTGGTCAAGTCTTCCCTTAGGGCCTGCACTTGGCTTTGCAGATCCTCAACCATGCAGTCCATCAGGCTGTATTCAGCTTGTGTGGGTTGGGGTTGTTAAAGACTGAATGGCTGATAAGCCTGGGCTGTTGTCATGGATCCCGGGACTGACCGCTGGCATTGTAGGGGAGGTGTGTGCTGCTGGCTTAATTGGGTCACCTCTAGGTGTGAACAACATATCCCATGGCTTGAGCTGGCTTGCTTGATCACTGGACCACCTTGGGTCTCATCATCATCATCATATAAGTTCAGCCGACGCTCAGACGTGAGCATTATGGCCGTGTAGACTGCTAGAAAAAAGAGAAATATTAGTAAGCAAGTTAGTGATTGGACAAGGCAGATGTATGATCAAAAGAAAGTGTGTTAGGTGTTAGTAAGGAGGTTAAAATCAGGTGTCAAATTTACAGGGAGTGAGCCTGGTGGGCTGCCAATTGAAATTGGAAGCCCATCAGGCTTGGGGCTGTGACAACTGTTAGGGGGAGGTTATTCTATTCTATAATGCTACGCGGGAAGAAGCTGAATTTGTAGTAATCTCTGGATGTTTGGTAGGTTAGAAAGGTAAGGGGGTGTTGGGTACTTGACAGGCGAGGTTTAGGGATGAGGTAGTTTGAGGGAGGGATAGCAACGATGTGGTGTATGATTTTGTAAACCATACACATAGGAATGTTATGTCTGCATTCCTGTAGGGTGGGCCAGTGTAGAAGGGACAGCATGTTGCCAACACTGCTTGTGTTATGATATCTATTTGTTGCAAACCGTGCTGCCCTCCTCTGTACCATTTCTATTTTGTGTGTGTCTTTTTGAGTGTGTGGGTCCCAGACGCTAGCGCAGTATTCTAGGTTGGGTCTGATTAAGGATTTATAGGCTAAGCATTTGGTTTCAACTGGGGCTTTTTTTAGGTTTCTTCGTAGGAGGCCAAGGGTTTTGTATGACTTAGAAGTGATGTTGTCTATGTGGGGGGGTCCAAGATAGTTTTGAGGTGATCTTAACTCCGAGGTATTTTGCACTGTCAACAGATTCCAGGGTGTGGTTATGTAGGGTGTAATTATGGAGGAAGGGTTTATGTTTTCTAGTTGCTCTAAGGATGTTACATTTGGTGGGGTGGAATTTCATCAACCAAGTTGTTTCCCAAGTAGATAGTCTGTTTAGGTCCTGCTGTAGAATGTTTGTGTCTTCCTGACAGGATATTTTCCTGTACAGGAGACAGTCATTGGCAAATAATCTGACTGAAGACTTTATGTTGTTAGGAAGGTCATTTATATATATAACACTTAAAGCCCAGAAAACATCTTAAAGCAAACTTTCTTCTTTAATTTAGTCTTATGGTATCTTATTTAAGACTCTTAAGATGGTCTAAGATCTTTTTCCTGCCCAGTCAGAAAAAGAGAAAGTGAGTAAGACCCAGTAAGAGGAAATCAAGTCATGCTATGACCATGAGGGAAAGGAGCAGAGGCAGTCAGTCAATTTTCAGACCAGGTAAGACCTTCAGTGGCTGCCTCATTAGCATAATGAGATGATAAGAGTATATTCAGACTTGGAAAGACATTTGGTACCTGGCTCATTAGCATAAGAGAAAGGCCTGGGGGTGACAAAACTATTATAAGATCTGGTAAGATGTTTTGGGGTTAGGGTAATTAACACAAGTAACATGATCAGATATAACAAGACCTTGTAATGTGAAGGCACTAGGATATCCACAAAGTGTCACAAAACAGTATACTCTATGTATGCACTATCTTACTGAGCAGCATGTCCACTGATTTTCCATCCTCTGTCCTCCTTTTCAAAATCAACTCAGAATCCAGACCATGGTATATCTACCTAGCTAGAGATACACATGTACAGTACATACTCCCACTCATGTATGTTGTACCCACAAACTTTATATAATAACTTCACCTGGCCACTATAGTGGACAGCACATTGACAAGCTTATCACTGATGATATATCTACCTAGCTAGAGATACAAATGTACAGTATATACTCCCACTCATGTATGTTGTACCCACAAACTTTACCTCATTGGCCACTATAGTGGACAGTGTATTCACATGGCCATCACTAATGGATGGTAATCATGGTAATGTGTTGAAAGTTAAAACAAAAAATACTTGTGGTCCAGAACTGTGACAACACATGTATATATGCAGTTATCTATCACAGTCTAACAGTTACATTGTACACTAATGGGCAGGTCTGTACCTGAGATACATGTACCTAAGTTTTTAGCTTAACTGACTTGTCAGTCAGCTAAGCTTAAAGTACGGGGTTCTGTTGGAGTCTGCGTTCCATGGTATCAACAATTCACATTTTGCAACTTCTCTGAAATCCACTGGGCAGAATCACTTTAAACTGGTTGTCATGTGCTATGAGTGGGTATCAATCACGTTTGTTCAAATGGTGATGCTTCAGTGGTTTGGGGATGTTTTAGGAATGGTTTTGTGCATTTGTGGGTGCATGTGGTAACATTTCTGTGGCTATCTGCTTTAATATCTACCACTGTCCTGTGTTGCCATGGAGACGCAGAGTCTCACAGGCAGCCTTCTATCCATGCATGCTAGGGGGGATGGTTTGAAGGTTTGGGATTTGTAGCAAATGGGATGGGGGGGGGGGGCGACCACTCCCAACAACTGTGTAACGAGATTGTCAAAAAAATACAGGGAATCTCTTTCTGTTCATGCAAGAACAGACCTGCTCCATGCTGCAATATGTACTAGGCAGGCTATAGTTCCCACTAGTGGTAGACAGAGCTTTTAGTGCACCATTCTTGAGACTGGTGTGTTAGCTGGTCTCCTTTTTTTGACTGAGGCTATGAGTCTGCTGGCTTATCAGTCCCGAGGGAACACAGGCATTGGACTTCTAGGCAGCACAAGCCTGAGTGTACCCCACAGTTGAAAATAGACTACCTGCTGAGTTGGCTAGACCCATCAAAGTATGGTCTTCCAGTCCTCAAGGACTGTTCACACAACTTTGTGAATTTTAAAACTGTGTGGATTTGTGTCATCTCACAGTGTGGACACTTTCATTCATTTTCTTGTAACCAGTGAGATGAAGCCTGTTCTTTATAGCCAGTACTGAGAAAGAATAGTGCTTGTGTCAGTTCACAGGTACCTGTACATGTAGTTTCATGACAGCATCTGTTAAAAATTTGTTTAGGTAATAAAGGAACAAAGACAGTTTTGTATTGCATGTATTCACATCCCCTTGAATTACAATATGTATACACTGAACATGTATATGTGCATGTACGAATAATGTATATGTATATGTATATGTACATGAATACATTTATTTTCACGAGCATTGATTTTCACGGTTTTTGAACTTTGGACCTTTCACTGAAACTTTAAATTCAATATTTTTGTTATAATTCCTGTAAATGCCATCTTAAAATATATTTCACTGAGTTCTAATTTTCACAGTTTTGAAGCATCAGTGAAATAAGTGAAGAACACCGCAAAATTAAATGAATTCACAGTGTTCTCATCCATACTGCCCAGAAGGGCTGAACCTCTCAGCAGTTGGCACTTTTGTCTGGTCCCAAGGGTGCCCACTGTAGAGAGGTTTCAGTGTATGAGTAAGCACTCTCTCTGTCTCCCTATCAATGCCATCTTAAAAATATATTTCACTGAGTTCTAATTTTCACGATTTTGAAGCATCAGTGAAATAAGTGAAGAACACTGCAAAATTAAATGAATTCACAGTGTTCTCATCCATACTGCCCAGAAGGGCTGAATCTCTGAGCAGTTGGCACTTTTCTCTGGCCCCAAGGGTGCTCACTGTAGAGAGGTTTCACTGTATGAGTAAGCAATCTCTCTGTTCTGTCCCCCCCCCCCCCCGGCCGACCAAGTTGGTCAGGAGTTTTTCTCCAACCCAATTTTTGCGAAAACCACCAAACTTGGCATGGTGACTGACCTAACCAGTGAAATTGTGCATCTCATTTGGAATAGTCATGATGTTTAAAATTATGCAAATTCGGGGGAAGTAAAATTTTAAAAGCTACATGTCTTCCAAACCGTAGCAGACAGACTCTAAATTTCAATGTGCACATATAGGTTTGTGACACCTGCCAATATAATGGACAGTATATTGGTTGTAGAATTTCAAATTGTGCCAATAAGGGGCATTGAAAAATTTAAAAGTCCAATATCTCCAAAACTATTATAAATAGAAATGTGTCATTCCAACTTTAATATATACATTTGTGGAAAAGCCACATTCAACGAACCATGAATATGTAAAATATAAATCTTGAAAAGCTTCAAAACTATTATAAAGGTGCTATTCCTACTTTGTGGCATAGCCCCATCCAAGGGAACATAAACCAAATTTCTAGGCTTTTAATTTATGCAAATTAGGCAAATACACATAATCAAAATGTTGAATAACTCCAAAACTATTATAGAAAGTAGTTTTATTCAAACTTTACTTTCTAAGTTTGTGACATGGCCACATTCAATGAACTAAGAACCAAAGCTGTAGCATTTTAATTTATAAAAGTTAGGCTAATACACGAAATTTAGATTATGTTAAACTATGGCAAAGTGCAGCATTTCAAACTGTTTTCATTTTGAAGGCACCCAGACAGAGTTGCTGTGAAGCAAATCTTTTCTAGTTAATTTCTGTCAGCCCACTCTACCCTCCCCTCCCCCCCCCCCCCCCCACACACACACAGCTGTGCAAACATGCTTGTCCAGTGCTGAGGCAGTGATCCCATGGGAGTTGTCTACCTCTGCACCACTCCATTTCACCAGCCTCAGTTAAGCACATTTTGAGACAGACTTGCACAGTCCGTGGACCTTGTCTAACTAAAATTCAGATCTCCAGCCAGTTAGCTGTGGCAGAACTATTTTGTAACCACACTGAACCCACACATGCATTTCCCTTAACAGTGTTTGTTTGCATGGTGATTATGAGCTTTTTTTACATCAAAAATTTATTGAATGATGAATGTTCTATAAAATATTTCAACAGGTGAATTTTGACTTGATATCATATATATAATACATGATTAGTCTAAATCATTTTGTGTCAGTATAACAGATCATTTTACATTCAACACAATGTGCCTCCATTTCCCCCATTGTATAAGAATATATTCAGACTATTTACATGGCAAAAAAGCTTTAAACTTTCCACATGTAGTTGCACAAGTTTGCCAGAAATACTGTCCATAAATGCTGAGACCATAGTTGTGTTACATATGATGTGACTAAACTTGGTTAAATTTCCTTGCATGAAAAAATGTATCTCTTTGTTGATAGTGAAAGGATCTCATACAAATATGAGTGGAAATGCTGATCAAACCCTCTTCTTTTTTAAAAAAACTTATGAAAAAGCAACATTTTTTTTTTGTAGTGGCAGATTAAACATCATAACAGCTTTCATCACACCACATACAATGATGTACTTTGTGGAGGTGTAAAAGTATTGCAGTTTTTAAATTTGCATTTGTGTGGCCCAAACTATACCACTCTATTGAATGTGGAGGTGGTCCTGACAGCCTGCAAAAATGTTGACTTTGATCAAAAAATTTATTAATATTTACAATAATAAATGAAAATGTACATTGGTCTTGACCCCCCCCCCCCCCCCCCCCCCCCGCATACTTTGTGTATTAATGTTAAAATGCTGATAATGTTGAATGGCCCCTATATATGTACATGTGGTTGATCTCTTTGTCCCTGACCAGCAAATTGTAAAGTTGCTGCCACATCCAGATGTAACCAGGTGTAGTTATATTACATCCCCCAGTGTGTTGTTGAAACAGCAGCACAATTTAAAATAAACAAAGACATGTTGCAGTAGGGGGAGGGGGGAGCTAGTATATATGCTGGTACTTGTAACAACTTTTCCCTGGTACAAGGTACAGAAAGTAAGAAAATGTACAAATAATGGTTGGTACACAGTACAGAAAATATAAAAAAAAGGCTTTTAAACAGCCATACACATAGTATTGCATGTTGATAGGCTATAATGGATGGCTGCACATATACATGTGCTGTCACAGTTCTTGGACATAAGTATTGTTTGTTTAAACTTTCAACACATTGCCCTCCATCAGTGATGGCCTTGTGAATACACTGTCCACTATAGTGGCCAGGTGAGGTAAAGTTTGTGGGTACAACATACATGAGTGGGAGTATGTACTGTACATGTGTATCTCTAGCTAGGTAGATATATCATGGTCTGGATTCTGAGTTGATTTTGAAAAGGAGGACAGAGAATGAAAAATCAGTGGACATGCTGCTCAGTAAGATAGTGATAGAGTATACTGTTTTGTGACACTTTGTGGATATCCTAGTGCCTTCACATTACAAGGTCTTGTTATATCTGATCATGTTACTTGTGTTAATTACCCTAACCCCAAAACATCTTACCAGATCTTATAATAGTTTTGTCACCCCCAGGCCTTTCTCTTATGCTAATGAGCCAGGTACAAAATGTCTTTCCAAGTCTGAATATACTCTTATCATCTCATTATGCTAATGAGGCAGCCACTGAAGGTCTTACCTGGTCTGAAAATTGACTGACTGCCTCTGCTCCTTTCCCTCATGGTCATAGCATGACTTGATTTCCTCTTACTGGGTCTTACTCACTTTCTCTTTTTCTGACTGGGCAGGAAAAAGATCTTAGACCATCTTAAGAGTCTTAAATAAGATACCATAAGACTAAATTAAAGAAGAAAGTTTGCTTTAAGATGTTTTCTGGGCTTTTAGTGTTATGAATATGGGTCATGTTTTTCTATATAAGTGTATCATACTAGAGACGTCTGTTACTCTGTAACAGTGATTCAATAACTTAACTTATAAATTATATAATGTTCCAGATTCATAGATATCACAAAAATGATATCGGCCTACTTTCTACTTTTGGTATAAACTGAGCTGATGTACTAGTCAGAAGAACCAAAAGAGTGATGGGCCTACCAATTCTCTTTTTATTTTTTGCAGAAGTAATAAAATTTGGATTTTGAGTGGTTGGGCGTATACATATTGGAAACACTATAGTCTGTATTTAATGAAGAATATTTCAAAGGTTGAGAGGACCGGTTTAAAACCACCAGTTGCCTTTTGTGGGTGACTGCCTGTCTCAAGTCAAGAGTGAAATTTATTTCTTTACATTGGTATTGGAAGATGAATATTGATGCTTTGGTAACTCTGGAATCTCTTTGCTGTCATAGTTGGGTTTGATATTTATGAATATGGGTCATGTTTTTCCACATAAGTGTATCATAGTAGCGACGCCCATAATAAACTTTTGCACGTTAGCGTGATACCATCCATAGTTTTCAAGTTAGCCCAATTTAACTTTCAGGACTTAAAGGGTGTATGAAAATCAAGGCCGAGTTCAATATTGGCGGCACCATCTACATTATTATGTAATATAGGGGTCAAAATGTGATAATCTTGTGAACACTTTAGCATCTTTAATTGTGGGCGGATCTTCACCAAATTGGTGGGATTGTGGGGGAGGTCAAAGTCTAAGTTGCTAATGATACTAGTGGCACCACCTGTAATTTGACAGAAATTATGAGCGAAAATGTGTTCTAACATATAAAATTCCATATTTGAAAGAGTATTTGGATTAGCTAAATTTGTAGGATATATAGATCATGTCCAATGCTAGAATACCGTACAATATCAGCAACATTGACATATTTTGGTGAGGTCAGCTAGCCTGTACAGGGGAAAAGGTGATTTTGTAATGGCATGGTGTTGCTTGGACATCAATGGCAAAGAGAATGGAGCTTCCAGATCAAAATTGCACTTGGTTTCATAATACACAAAACTTGTACTTGGTGACCTACTTTTTGGGTCACGGTGACCCAATAATTATGGAGTTTGGCACTTCTAGCTGTTTATTGTTTTTTATAAATAACTCAAAAAGTTATTACTTGATTTGAACAAACAGACTCTATATAGAAAGCTGGATATAGGGTGCATATTTTGAACTGATAATTTAATCTCAGTTGAAGGTCAAGGTCAAATGGCCAGTTTAAATAAAGGGGTCAACGCGCAAATGCTCTTGACTCCAAAAAGTTTTGAGATAGGCCCATATAACATTTAGAAGTTAAAAAGTGAATAAAATTCTTTGTCAACATCAATGTTAGTGGTGCCACCTATAGTTTTATGATATATAGTGGTCAAAATATGAAAATCTTGTGACCACACTACCTTCCACAATTCTCAAGCTAGCCCAATATAATTTTCATGGCTTATAGGGTGCATAAAAATCTAGGTTCGTTTCAATATTGGTAGCACTACCTACAATATTATGTAACGTAGGGGTCAAAATGTGAAAATTTTGTGAACACTCTAGCATCTATAATTTTTGGCAGATCTGTACCAAATTTAGTGAGATTGTGTAGGGCAGGTCAAAGTCTAAGTTGCTAGTGATACCAGTGGCTCCACCTATAATTTGACCAAAATTAGGAGCCAAATGTGTTGTAAGATATGAACTTCCATATCTTGAAAAGTAATTAGATTAGACTCCTGAAATTTATAGCACATATACAATGTCCAAAGCTTGAATTTGAAGTAATATTAGTGACTTTGATGTATTTTTGACCTTGATATTTTGTCCCAAGGTCACTGAGCACATAAAGTTAAGGACTCACTCATTGTTGTCCTGGCACATGCAGCAATATCAATCACAAGTGATTACATGTGGAGCGAAGTGCCAGCTGGTGGACTTTTTATACACTAAATGGACATAAGCTTTTTTTTTTTTTTTGGAAGCCAATTGAGGACTCGCAACTTTGAAATGAACAGGTGCAATGTAGCCACGGTGCCAGCAGAGCATTAGGGCCATGGGCCTCTTGTTTTCATGTTATAAGAAGATAAAAAATCTTGTTATTACAATTTTCTTTTTGTTACAACTTTTTTTTGTTATTACAACTTTTTCCCTTGTTATAACAAGAAAAAATCTTGTATTTTGAACTCAAATTCTTCATATGAAATGTTTCATAAGTTTGATTTTTCGTACCAACAAAGGGGGTGGGAGGCATATAAATTTGCCCTTTTCCATCCGTCTGTCTGTCTTTTCGTCCGACATTAAAATTGTCATATTTTTGTTGCATGTCTCTGAAAACCTTTTGAGGTACAACCATGAAACATTGTACGGACATTTTTCAATATAGGAACCTGTGAACCTGGGATTTTGTTTGTCTCATGGATTAATTATTCTCTGATAATTAATCATTAACATCATTTGATGTTAGACTTGTCAGCTAGGCATCGTGCATATCTCAAGAAGTTTATGTTAGACTATCACACCTAATAGAATAATTTATCAATATATGAATATGTGCACCCAAGGTTTTGTTTGTCTCATGGGTTGATTAACTTCTGTTCGTATTTTACTAGTGAACTTAGTGAAAATGTTGACTCCTATCAAACTTGTCATGTGTATTTCACAAAGTGTTTGAGGTACAGATATTAAACTTGATAGCAACATTAATCAATATGTGAAGATGTACCCCTGGTGTTCTGATTGTCTCTTGGGTTTATCCTCTATTGATAATCATTAATTAACTTAGTGAAAATGATATTTGCAGGAAGATGGGTGTTGGTTTTTGTCAAATTTGTGCTATGTGTAGCACAGGAAGTATTTCAGGTATAGCCATGGAATACAAATAGAATGGAAATATCAATGAATATGAAAAGTTATGTGTACATAATTATTTTCCATGCGAAAATTTCGCAATGTGTTTGAAGTCTTACACCAATTGCATACTACTCTTAACAATGCTGATGGATGCAATGACATGTAGGAGCATCTGTGTCCTTTGGACACTTTTCTTGTTATGTCTGTGTGCCAACACAGACGTATTGTTTTTCTAGGAATTATGTCTGTGTGCCAACACAGACATATTGTTTCTCTTTCTTTCTTTCTATCTTTCCATTCTTTCTTTCTTTCTTCCTTTCTTTCTCTCTTTCTTTCTTTCTTTCTTTCTTTCTTTCTTTCTTTCTTTCTTTCTTTCTTTCTTTCTTTCTTTCTTTTGTCCGACATTTCATTTGAAAACTATTTTACATAAAAACTGAAAACTTGGCATGACTATACTTACATACATGAAGTCTTGAGTTTTTGTAGAGAGGTTCCACAGTTTTGAAAATGATGCAAACTATGGTCATTTGAAAATTTAAATCTTGAAAATCTCCAAAACTGTTATAGGTACAGGAAACCAATCCAGCCTCAATTAATATGTTTGTAACACTGCACATTTTTGTAATTTACATATGACCTCTAAAGGTCAAAGATCAAGGTCATTTGGACCTTTGAAATTTTCATCCAGCCATAACGCTGTCAATTTTTCATCTAATTTTAAACATGTTTTACCCAAATTGTAGGTATTGCAACACTGTATATTTTTATAATTTATGTGTAATCCCTATAGGTCAAAGGTCAAGGTCATTTGGACCATTGACATTATCATGTAGTTATAATTTAATCTATTTTTATCCAATTATTATCATGTTGGGCTCAAACTGTAGCTATTGTAACACTGCACATTTCTGCAATATACATGCGACCTCCAAAGGTCAAAGGTCAAGGTCATTTGGACCTTTGAAATTTTCATCTAGCCATAATTTGGTCAATTTTTATCCAATTTTGATCATGTTGGGCTCAAATTCTAGGTATTGTAACACTGCACATTTTGGTTATTACATGCGACCTCCAAAGGTTAAAGGTCAAGGTCATTTGGACCTTTGAAAGTTTCTTTCAGTCATAATTTGGTCAATTTACAAACAATTTTAATCATGTTGGACTCAACTTGTAGGTATTACAACACTGTATGTTTTTGTGATAACATGTAACCTCTAAAGGTCAAATTGTAGGTATTGTAACACTGTATATTTTCTTAATTTACATATGACCTCTAAATATCAATGGTCAAGGTCATTTGGACTTTGAAATTTTCATCCAGCCATAAGCTTAATGGAATGTGAAGTACTAAAGGACAAAAGTTGTAGCATTTAATATTTACAACTCATGAAGGCTCACAGACAGATTTGCTTTGAAGCAGATCTTCTTTTCTAGTTCCCCCTTTTTTTGTTTCTTTTTTTTTTTTCTAGCACTTCCTCAGCTGAACATAAAAAGAAGTGATCACCTGCCTGTAATAAGTTTTTACAAGAAAAAGAAGTTGAAATAACAAGAATTTTTTTTGTTATGACAAAAAAAAGTTGTTATAAGATTTTTTCTTGTGAAAACAAGTAAAAAAGTTGTTATAACAACAGTTTTTCTTGTTATTACATGAAAAAAGTTGTAATAACAATATTTTTTTCTTGGCATGACGAGAAAAATAGTTGTAATTACAAGATTTTTTTTGTTGTAACAAGAAAAAATGTGGTTATCACAAGAATAAAAGAGTGACACCAATGAGCTTCCATAGGTTCGACCCCACTCCTAAACATTATGTGTTGACTTTTAGGAGAAGCTGGAGATAGCTGGCGAGAACCTGATGTTCCTGATGGACTATGCATATCTGGACAAGGTGGACCTCATCCTTAATGGCAACACATTCTCTTGGCCCGACAGAATACTGCCCCTCATCAAGAACACGTAACTTTTTTTGTTATAAACTTTTAGTAAAAACACAAGTATGGAGATGTAACACAATTATGGCACGTTTTTGTGGGAAACATGAGGTTTTATGGAGCAAAGAAAATCAATATCATATAAAGTCAATATTTATTTTCTTTGTCCATAAAATCTCACAGGTTAGACCCTACTCCTTGTCAAATGATAAATTATGAAAAGAATCTTGAAGTTCTTGCTCTATGAAGACATTGATAACATAAAAGATCGTTATTTGCAGACTGATTTTTCTGAATTTGATGACCCTCATCACAGACATAACTTTAGAGGGAATCTACATTTTCAGCTCTGCTGACAAAAGGTCAAAGAGTTTATGGGACGGCTCATGTGTGTTTGTCTGTCGGTCCGTACGTAAACTTTGCTGGTCAGCGCAATACCTTCCAGTTTTAAAGTTAGCCCAATATAACTTTCAGGACTTGTAGGGTGTATCAAAATCTAAGCCTGTTTCCATATTGGTGGCGCCACCTACACTATTATGTAATAAGGGGTCAAAATGTGAAAATCTTGAACACTCTAGCATCTTTAACATTTGGCAGACCTTCACCAAATTTAGTGGGATTGTGGGGGAGGTCGAAGTCTAAGTTACTGATGCTACTAGTGGCACAACCTATAATTTGACAGAAATTATGAGCCGAAATGTCTCCTAAGATATATATTATTCCATATTTGGAAAAATACTTGGATTAGACTTGCCAAATTTATAGGATGTATAGACCAAGGCCAAAGGTAGAATGTTATATAATATCAGTGACCTCGACCTATATTTGTGAGGACACCATGCCTGTAAAGTTGAGATAGGTGATTTTGTAATGGCAGTGTGTAGCGGAGATCAGTGGCGAAGAGATTTGAGCCTCCAAATCAAAATTGCACTTGGTTACATAATACATAAAACTGTAGTTGGTGACCTACTTTTTAGGTCACTGTGACCCAGTAATTATGAAGTTTGATGATTTGTCCAAGTTTTTCGTCAATAAGTCGAAAAGTTACCACCTGATTTGAACAAACAGACTGTATATGGAATGCTGGATGTGGGACGCATATTTTGAACAATATTTCAATCCAACTTAAAGGTCAAAGTCAAATGGCAAATTTGAATATTGAGGTCATCTTGTGAATGCTTTTCATCCCCTAATTTTTGGACAGGCCCATATAATGTTTAGAAGTTATAAAGTGTATAAACATCTTTGTCAACATTAATATTTGTGGCGCCACCTATAGTATTATGTAATATACAAAATCTTGTGACGGCAATACCATCCACAGTTTTCAAGTTAGCCCAATATAACTTTCAGGACTTATAGGGTGTATAAAAATCGAGGTTCATGTTAATATTGGTGGCACCACCTACAATATTATGCAATGTAGGGGTCAATCTTTAATTTTTGGCAGATTGTCACACTTGCAACTTTGAAATTAACAGGTGCAATATAGCCACGGTGCCAGCAGAGCATTAGGCCCGTGGGCCTCTTGTTTACAAAAATTTTATGAAAATGGGACAAAATTTTGTTTATGTCCCAAACTTAACATTGGCATTGTTTATAGCAGTACTTTTAGTGCTTTTGATGGATATTGTTCCAAATGGGCAAAAAAAGATAAAAAAATAATTTACTAAATTCAAAGGTTCTTCATCAAAATTAAAACAGTACTCAGAAATAAACTTTACACAGGTAAATCCCAAATGAAAGATCATTTTACTGATAATTTCAAATGACTTGAAATTGCCATAGCATTGAAAGATCTCCTACAAAGATTTGTGACAAATATTTATAAGACTAGATTAATTTGGGGCTTGTTTGCAAAAAAACATTACATGGAGATTTAAGAAAAAAACAACTTGTAAAAATTGATTCTTTGGATATAAAAGGTGATGATGTTTATGTAGTGCATAAAGACAATGCTAATGGAGTTATTGATTTGCGTGAAGAAATAAGAGTAATTTTAACATACAAATGGCTGATAAAGATTCGTCATCAACACATGTTCTGTTTTGGATTCCTAAATTACATAAGAAAATCCTTAAAAATCAAGATTCTTTGCAGGCACATGTGAGTGTACCACCAAACAATTATCAATTTTTATGTTTAACAGCCATTAGAGACCATTTTAGCACTAGTATACAATATACAAACACACCGGAATTGATGTTTTTGGAGTATTGATAATTCAATGGAATTTGTCTCTAAATTCTTCTGAAAATGTTTAAAGTATGAACCAATTTGATTTTTCTCATTTATGTAGAAAGTTACTCGTAAAATGTGAAGGAAGCAATTAATAAATTCATCATTACAACTTTTAATGAATGTATTATGATAAACACATCCCCAAAAATTGCTTTTAATAGTGTGTGGTTTGAGAAATAGTATATATTGAAAGCAATGTTGAATCACAGGGAATTTACTGAGTACAAGTTTTTTTCATGAAGTCAGGCAGTCACCTTATGGCCAAAAACAAAAGCACTCCACAGTGCAATATGAATAGGCCAGTTGGAAAGTATACAACATATTACAACATGATCTTAAATGCCTTTTTTTTGTTTACTCAACACTTGCCTTGTTTAATAATAATAATAATAATAATAATAATAATAATAATAATAATGATAATAATAATAATAATAATAATAATAATAATAATAATAATAGTATTAATAATATACTTTATTTCTTTAACAAGGATTGAAAAAGTAGCCATTGGCTAATATTTATTTCTCATCTCAGCCAAATACAAATGACATTACAAATACAATATAATTCAATATAATCAATGAACATATATACAAAAAAGATAAACAAATAAAATTAGAATGATGGAAATTCATAAATATTTAGGTAAATGTTTTAAATATTTGAAGGGAGGCACAAAAATTAAACATACATTAATTCAAGTTACGTCCATATCATCAGTGTCTAAAATCTGGAAAATCGCCTAGAATTTACTAGATAATTGGATGTTGCCTCCATTGTTAAACAATTACAAATGTGAGAGGCAGATGGACTACTGTAAAGTAGTAAGTGATTTTGTCAGATCTATTTAAACTGTCAAAGTTAATGTCAAGAAGACCACTTTGTATATAGTATATCTGATACCTCCACCATTAGCATCTGTCTATGTGTTGTTAACAGTGAACACTGCAGCAGATAATGAGTCACTGTTTCAAATTCAGATTCCTCCTGATAAATAAATATGTTTACATAATAAATCAAACACAACAAAACACTGAAATAAATATAATTCTTTATTTTTTTGGCCGAGATGAATGAGGAAGTGTACAAACAAGAATTGTAACATCAACATATCAAAATTAATAACCGACAAAAACCAATACAAGACACTTCCCTGCCAAAATATAATTAAACTCGGACAAAAAATAACAAAACTTATAATGATTAAATGACATATCTTGTATCTTATTAATAATCTCAAAAAGGATTGTCATATTATCATATGGTCAAGATGACAATCCCTGTTTAATACAATATCAATGAAAATATAATAAATTGATGAATCTTCAATGTATACCATTAAATTCTCTGAACTTGTAAGTCAACCATTGATGGCCTACATGATTACTATGTACAGTGAAACCTCCCTATACCGAACACCCTTCGGACCGGAAAAAAGTGTTCAGTATAGTGAGGTGTTCCATATAGGGAGGTTTGATAGCATTGAAAATATATATCTGGGACCGAGAAATGGTGTTCAGTATAGAGAGGTGTTCGGTATATGGAGGTGTTCGGTAAGAGAGGTTTTAATGTACTATGAATGTTACGATTACCAATACTCAATACTGTGATTGTCATACTAATGTCTGCTTGCGCTAATGATATGATTCCTCATCCGTAAACCAACTTGCCATCTAGAAAACAAAGACATTCAAGTAGATGTATTTTAAATAGGCATCTGAAGCCCAATCTCCATGAGCTTTAATCAATTCTCCGGGAACTCCTGATGTGAAAGCAAAAGATGCCCCTCCCCGTCTAAATGAATGACTGGAGAAAGACTCCGCATGATAACCAGCTTTATTTAAGTAAGATCTTAACACATTCACGAATTGATACTGTGTCACTGTTATGAGTTTCGGTGTGACCTTACATGTAAACGCTGGTAGAGAAGAATCAATAGGTACTAATTGTACTAAACGTTTGTAAGCAGATACGGGGCAAAGTACAGAACCTGGAATGCTAGGAATTGGTACTTGCAATAATCTGGCTCCAAACTGATTGGTTTTTGACCAGGTAATGTTGACTAATAAACCATCACCCACAATCAAAATATTTCCTCGTGATAAATGCTTGTCAAGGTCAAAAGTACGAACACTAGTTGGGACTAAATTTGATTTCCTCAGCATGAGGAAAAGGGCCATTAAAAGGGGCAACCCAACACGCATAAACTAATGGGTCATCCAGATCCATAACATGAAATAAATCAAGCAGAATATCTGGAGTAATGGCCCGCGCCCTCTTGACCCTATGTTGCTTTAACCTTGTAAGTCCTTTGAGCAAAATCTTAACTTCAAACAGTTGTAACATGTTAAACTCAAATCCAGCATGTAAATGTAAAACTCTTACTTCATTCAAATAGTTTTTAACAGATTGAATACTTTTAAAGGACCTGCTTAGGTACTGAATATACATAAACTCTGTGTTAACTGAAGCAGGTAAAAATGTCAAATTGAAATACAAACAAAAGGCAATAAAGGAAGTCCATTGTGTCCTTAGATTACTCATAGTACCTGTGGCAAATGCTGCCCTCCTTGAAAAATACATATCCTCCTCAAGCTGCTTGAACTAGGTATCTACAAGTAAGAAATTGCTGATACAATGTCGTGTCTACCACTCAGCAGTAAATCTAAACAGTTTGCTATCCACTACCATATCAGTGGCAGAAAAATCCATTTCTTTTTGAAATAATTGAAGGTTACCAGCATCAACTTCAACCCTCGAAAGAAAATCAGCCAATCTGTTAGACTCTGCAGAAATATGTACAGCCTTTAACTGAATTTCCGATGTTGCGCATATGAAGGCTATTTCTCGTAAGCAAGCAATCAAACTGTTGTCTTATGCTCTGCCAGTGTTAATGACATATACAGAAACCAGATTGTCACAATACACTTGAATACGTTGACCTTTAAGAGCATGACCCCAAAGTTTCAATGCAACGCTTATGGTTAACAGTTCTAACATGTTAATATCAAAATGATGTTGCAGAATATCATGAGGATATTTGGTATGGAAAAAATATCCTAGTGTTCTGCAATAGCCGCCACATTCCACTAAACAAGCGTCGGTCGCTATAACTGAATCAGGGCTAGACCAGTTGTCTTGTGGGATAATTGAAGTACCGTTACATGTGGGCATAAATGTATGCCACTGTAATACATCTTTCAAAAAACCAACTGGTAATTTGGTTTGTACCCGTTTTTTGACCAGATGAAGGCCTCTTAGGTGTTCCAACATTCTGGAAATGAAAATTCTTCCAGATTGTACACATTTAGCTGCGAATTGTAGCTTGCCAATCAAAGATTGGATTTCTACCTTTGAAGCATGTGTCTTATTCTCCCACATATCTAATTCTACCAGAATTTCTTTCATTTTCTCTAACGGTACAGACATAGTCATGTCTTGAGTGTTAAAACTGATACCAAGGAAAATCATGTTGTCAGTAGGACTGACTGCTTTTTCTCTGCTACACCAAGTTGACGCAACAACTGTTGCAAATACTCAAATGCATCTAAGGCCTTGTCTTTAGAATCTACGCCCCCAAAATCATCAATATAATTTAAGCAGAAATATCCTGCTTGACACATCAAGAAATTGATTGCATTGGTGATACATTGGCATGTGTAGGCTACAGATCTCAAACCAAATGGAGGAGAATGATCATGATCAATAAAAAAGAAATTCCTCCATGAGTAGCCTAGGTATTTGATGTCTCCTGGACAAATGGGCCACTGCCTGTATGCTCTATGTAGGTCTGTTTTAAACATTAAGCAACCTGGCCCGAACTGATTGATCAATCTAGCAAAATCATCAACAGATGGATACGACTCTAGAATAAATTGTCCAAGATAAGAATTTTTGTGAACGCCGTCGTTAACTGATGTTCCAAAAAGCCAAGACAAATCTAAAATGATTCTTCTTTTGTCTTGCTGTCCCTTCTTGGGCACAGTATACAGTGGAGATATGCACAAAAAAAAGATTGTAAAGGATTCTTTACAAAAGGACCTAATGTTGCTCCAAGGCTTACCTCCTCACAAATAAATTTGTCCACAAAATGAGGAAACTCATAAGCATTTTTATTATTTCTAAAGTCTGATCTGGGCATCACTGAGCTTTCATAACTTATTGGAAAGCCAAATTCTAGCAAATCACAAAGTTCTAAATCTTGATAATTGTTTGAGTGTAGCATAGAATGCCAATAAGAAATATTGAGTTTGGATGGTACAGACATCCGACATCCCATAAAATTAGGAATGCCACTTTCAATCACTTTGTGATGCATGAAAATGTACTCTTCATTGAAATTGCTAGAAACATTTGACCAGTCCACAGGTGAAGTTTCCATATTTCTTGGTACTACAGCATGTTGACAAAAATTGGCATGTGAAACATCAACAAAATCATTTGATTGAGTAGAAACATCATACAAGTGCTGAAAAATGTTGGTATCTGTTGAAAGAACTGAACTAGGTGAACCGTCCAGTTCATTAACTAAGGGAAGTGAACAAGACAATTCATCTGTGTCAGTACATTTGTCAGAAACAAAATTCCCACTATATGGAACTAGACTCTCCTTTTGACCATGAGATGATAAAGACTCAATGAAATTCTCATGTGTACTAATGTCAAAATTCAAATCTCCATTACCTGGACTAAGACTTTGCTCTCACACATTGATGAAAAAGACTCAATGTTATTCTCATCTCTTCCTACCTCAGCACCTGTGATGTTTACACTCAAGTCAAATAAGTTCTTAGGCACTAGTCATGCTGTACTTTCTTTGACTTCGTGCAGTGTCTGCCCAAAGTATTTGCATTCTTTAGAACTTTCAGGGTGTTCATTTTTGTCTTTATTTACAATCCAACATGTGGCACAAATATGAGACACGGTAAACTGTTTCTTGCCAATTTGCAAACTATGGGGAGAACTCTTTTTGCATTTGCCTGACTGATAAGCTTTACAAAACATGGTAGCAGTGTTTACAGGAGTAGAGTTGTTGCTACCTTTACCTGCACCTTTCCCAGTGCCACCAATCTTGATGTTTTCCTTCTTGGATGAAGAAACACTAAGAACTTTTTGTTCCACATCCAAGAAGGAATCATTAATATTCCAATTACGGTGTCCCCTTTTAATTTCCGTGACTATTGCCGCATGTAAATCTAAAATCGTAGACCATTCATTGTAAGTGGCATGATACATTGAAGATTTTAAATGCACCAACTTGTTGTGTACCAAACTTAATCTTTTAGACTGAAGTTCAGAAAGGATAGATTTGATGGTGCCAGCCACAAATAACGATATGTCTAAACTATCGCACTTCAGGTCCTTACTAGCAAATTGTAACGAAAGTTTTGTGTGAGGCCAATATTCTTGCCTGCGAACAAAGTCCCCCACTTTTTTAACGCATCCTGATTTGAGATGTTTCTTACCTCTACGAGAAACGCGAGTGTGACACCTGCAAGAGGAAGAGTCAGTCTCATAATCTGATTCACTGGAACTGTATTGATGATGTGAATCTAAAGTACATTTGTGTACATGTGTCTTGTGTGTACACTGCCCACCGCAAGGAATATCTGTCACACGTTGCCCATGGAAGTCGCCATTACCGGAAGAGTCAGACCTACGACTGCGCAGGTGATATGTGCCAATACCAGGAGCCATGCGATTGTGCAAGTCCACTTGGTCGTGACCGGAAGAATCATGAGAATGCAAATCAGACGTGTCAGCCGTGGTATCACGTGACCTGCTAGATCCACCAACTTTAGGACGCATGGATTTCGATTTGCTTGAGTCTGAAAGATTTTTGCCCAGGAGATTGTCCAATAAAGTGTCAGCTTTACGTTGCAGCTTTTCAAATTGCTTAAGGTCCAGTTCTGGTAATTCACCAGAAGCAACTGAACGAACGACATTAGACAACTGCCGCTTTTTTATACCGCTACTATGACTACTGACTATGACAATGATTTGGAACTGGATGATCAGGCTTGTTTGGGACGAAGAGTATTTTTTCACAGATTTGACGCGACCGCGTCCACTGCGACCTTGACCCTGACTCTCAGCCTCACTTCCACTTCCGTTCTTTTTCGGCATCCTAAAACCCTTGCTCGAATCGCCCCGGCCCAAAGGTACTGTCTGCTGCAAGAGAGAATCAGCTTGTCTCTGGAGATCCTCGAACTGTCTCAAATAGTCCATGCTAATGCCCGCAATATCTGGTGGATTAGCTTTACCGGTGCGACATTGAAGGTCACGTGACTTATTCGCTTTCCGGCTGTGTGACCCTTCACCATGTGTACTCTGTTTGACAACAGAAGTGTCCGCAATACTTTCCCTGGTGGATTTGACTTTGGCACGCAACGATTTAATGACATCAAGCTTTTTCTGTCTGGCCAACAATGCTTCGTTCCTCTCTAAATCTGCCTGGAGCTCTTGTATCGTCGAATCAAGTGCGTCCTCGTCCATTTTGGCTAGATCATCGTGCTCATGAACTACTGAAGAACAGTCATTATCCGTGGAATCAGTATCACCACCAAGTGCGCCTTCTTGTACTACGAGATGAGACATATTCTCAGAATCTTTGATCGATTCACCCGAGGAAAGATCCAAAAGTCCAGCATTCAACTTAGCGTAATCGATCTGTGCTCGATTTCTCAGTCCCGCTCTTAGGCTCATTGCATCACAGACACAGAAACCGTCGGCAACATCAAAGTCCGCAAAAAACAAAACTGCTCCGAAGATCGTAAAGCACGTTACGAGAGATCCGATAGGAATTGCCAATGCCGTACCAATTTTGGTACGATTTCTTGTCATAACGAAAATTTTTACAGACCATAAACTGAAGAACGAGTGACACCTCTGGAGAAACCAACCGAAATGACACAACAAAAGCATTGACGTCACAAGGCGAGAAACATAAAAGACAAAGGTAACGAGAATCTCATCGATGACATCATAACATGAATAAACATGAACTTGATCTTATTGTTCTCATCATGTTCGCAATTAATCATTTTAATCATTTAATCAAAATGAAAATATGACTACTGGCCAAAAAAGGAGCTGCAATCGGCTTGGGTGATTTGCACAACGAATTGTCTAACTCGTCCAGTTGTTTCTCAAGTTGTTTAATGCGATCTGCTTTTTCTCTTTTGGCTATTTCAGTCTTTTTGCGGTCAATCTCCTGCTCCAAGTCCCGGATTGAGTCATCCAAGGTGGCTGTGTCTGACTCAAATGCCACATGTTTCACATTATCGCCAGATTGATTGCCATCTGGTGAATATACTGTAAGGATACTGTCACTACTACGATCTGACAAGGAAACATCATCACTTGACTTTTTTGTCACCATACCTCTGTGCAAATCACGATAGTTCACTTTGCCAGTAGTTCTCAGACTTGATCTCGTAATACCCAGATTTTTCGCCATATTCCACTCAGTACATGAGTAACTCACCGCAACACAAAAGGTGAAAAAGGCCAACAGTCTCATAATAGGCGTAAGTTGGATCTTGTGAAATCCATAAGCGAAGACGGAATTATACCTTGAGTAGAAAAATTTCCGTACTGACTTCTAGCGAGTTGAAAAACGAAGTGAAGAAAGGAAAATTATCGCTCTAGAAGTCACATGAACCAAATGAAAGAGAGACAAAGGACTTTTAATCAGAACAACAGATATGCAAATGAACTAAAGTATAAAGAAAGGTACTGAGTAACCTAGCCCTGGTACAAAAGGGCTTGACTAGAAAATATATGACCAGGTGTCTTAGAGCCAAAGAGCTTTACCAGCAAAGTGTACATGACGAAGTTAAGAACCAAGTATATATATTTTAATCAGGAATTAATGAATTATTTTGAATGCAAAATACACGATTTAGATTCAGTTTATTTCTCTAAACCCCTCAAGTGGATACATGAGCAGGGTATACAAAAGATCAACAATATGTCATGCACAGGATAATCAAGGAAACATAACAACACAAATTAATATATATGGGACTCATTTTAAAACACAGTTAATCTCTAATATGAGCCTGCTTAACTGTTTCAATGTAAATACATTAATTGTCACTTTGAAAAAGTGACCTACATTTAAACACATTTGGTCTTTCATATATACATTTCTCCAGAAGAGATTTTCTACAGTCAGCAAAGTATGTATATTGGAAGATATAGTGGAATTCATCACCCATTTCATTTGAACTGCATAGGTTGCACTGTCTCTCATGTCTGGGAACATTTTCGTATCGTTTTATTTCCACAGGAAGCTGATGATTTGATAATATGAACCTTGTAAGTCTTGTCCAAGCCTGTTCATGCAACATAGTGAGGTAGTTTTCAAGGTCTATACTGTCCTTGATTATTCTGTAAAAAAAATACTTGTTACTGCTGCTTACTGTGGCATTCCATTCTTGCAAATACTGGTCTTGTAACTTTTGTTTAGCGTAGCATTTTTTAGCCAGCTGATGGATGGGAATTCCTGATTTAACCACAAATGGTTCATACCCAGATTCTGGATTGTGTTTTTAATGCTGGAAATCAAGGGGGAAGTAAAAATATCACACTCATGCAAGGATAATAGTACCTTGTACAGCATAACTGATATTTTTCTATCATTTTAGGTTGGACCAGTTTTCCCCAATATCCAAGCATTCTACTTTTTACACAAATTTCAAGAGGTCTTCTTCCCAATTCTGCATATATATCTATGGGCAGCAACAGAACGAAAACCACAAGCACCGTACAGGCTGTTGCACAGGCGACATGAATACAAATGTGCATTTAAAGTGCTAAAATCTACTCATAAACGATTTAACAATGAATTTACTTTTCTGGGTCCATGCCGTAGGTGATCAAGCGTGGCAGGAAAGTACAGACTTGGCCTTGTCTTTTTATGTGATATTAAATGGCACTGCATATTACCCAATGGAGAACCAGGAGAAAATGAAGGTGATTTCTGTGTGTAATGATAGTGCACCACCTTCCTTGCAAATGAGAACAAAATTGTGCTCATCTTAATTGTGACAATTCTAGGTACAAATTCCTGATAAAGTTTAGTTTAGTACCAGCTGGTGAGAATGTTCCAGGTCAACAGATTTCCTTGGCATGTTTTGGGCACAACATGCCCAAAGAATGCCAAGGAAATCTATCAACTTGGTCTCTAAACTAGCAGTGACAGGAGTCAAGGTAGTTAAGCTATGCCCCAAAAATCTAAGTCTGTTGTCTCATTTCTAGCCACATGAAGTGAAAAATATTTGTATAAACACATGCAAAATATACATTTTTGGAAAGGTCATGATCAGTAAGTTGCAAACAAATTAGAATTGTAACCCTGTGATTTAAATTGTTATATAAACAACCATTCCTTTGATCAGAAAGCACAATATGACATGGATAACCAAAGTGGAAATAACTTCTTAATTCTTTTATCAAACTTCAAACTGTTTTCAGATGATTACTGTCCACATTTGCAGCTAAGAAGTGTCCCATAGAATTGTTTTATCTGATTTTGTTTTGCAGTTACAGTGCTTCTGAGTTGCTGCTTTTGTACATTTTGGGGTGTGACATTTAGCCCCTCATAATTACAAAAGAAACAGCAATGAATAAAATCTGTGGGAGGTGTTTTTAGCCACTTATGTAGGAAGTAATTCAGTGAAAACAGATTACAATTCTGTTGAGCCAGTAACAAGTTATTTCCACATTTACATACCCATGTCACATCACAATTTCTGATCAAAGAAGAAGATTTTTAAACAACAAACAGAAACAAAAGATCATAATTTTCTTTCACATAGAATCTGTTGATCATGGCCTCTACAGAAATGTATATATATTCTTTAAACCAGGGTGACTGGCTCAGTGCAAGCACTGGTCTTCTGCCAGGCCCTTGATGGAAGTTGAATACATATGATGCGATGCAAGTACAAATAAAATAAATAATGAGACAAGTAATAAATTATGAGTAGCTACTAGAACAAAGACAATCTGTAATAAAAAAGTAGACACAAAACATAGCAAATACAAAACCAAATATGATTTAAATTTATAAAATACACCGAAAGGCAAACTAAAATGTGCATCAACTGACCAGCAGCCTAGGTGTGGCAAGTAATGAGATGGTTGATATGAGTTATTACCATATCAAAAGGTAGAGTCAGTTGGTCAATTAAGGAATTGAGGAAGGAGAGGGGAGAGGATGTAAAAAATTTTGGGGGAAGTTCCAAGTTTTGAAAAGAGAAAGGGTGGGGGCCATTCTTATTTCTGGGAGTGATTTGTTCCAACTAACTGCCCCTCTGTATGAGATCCTGTTCCTCCCAGCTTTTGTTTTGACATGGGGTATATGTACAGAATCTGATGAAGCACTTCTGGTGGTGTAAGAATGAGTATTATTAAGTGGAAGGAACTTTACGCATTATATGCAGGTTGTAGACCATGAACAGCTTTATACATAAATACTGAAGTGTGATAGTCCCTTCTTTGTTGCAAATTAGGATATTACTTAATTGATAAAGGTTCGAAACTGGGATATGATGATTTACTTTATGTATGCTACACAAAGGGCGGTTTTGAAGGATCTGAAGTCTGTGTTTCAGCTGGAAAGAACAAGAATCCCATATAATATCACAGTTGTCAAAATGTGGTACAACTAGTGACTTGTATAGAAGTTGGTGAAGATTCTTAGAGAGATTGCCACTAGCCCTTCCTAGTACTGAAATTCTGCTGTTTATTTTGTGTGATATGTACTCGATGTGGTGGGCAAATGAGAGAGTGCTGTCCAACAGAACCCCTAGGTATTTGAAGGAAGTGACTTGTTCATTTATGTCATTAATTACCTGTATTTTGAGTGGGAGGAATGATTTAATTTTTGCTTGTTTTTTTTTTTTGGGGGGGGGGGCCAAAAATCATGACTTTAGTTTTTTTTTTAGTATTAAGTGTTTATTTGTTGGTTCAGAACCATTGGGATACTCTTTCCATTTCGTTTGTCAAAGTAATTCTAATATCTTCTGGATTTTGAGCAGAAAAATATCAAGCAGAGTCATCAGCATATAATGAGATTTGGCAATGGGTAATTATGTTTGGAAGATCGTTAATATACAAAAGGAATAAATATACAAAGTGAATAAAATTGGGGTAATAATGGACTGCTGGGGGATACCACAAGTCACGTCTTTCGAGTCAGAGAGTGCACCACTTATATAGGATTTTCTGTTTCCTGTTAGACAGGTAAGAAGAACCATAGATGCTCAGTGCCCTCGACACCGTAGCTCATCAGCTTCTCAAGGAGAATCAGGTGGTCCACGGTGTCAAAGGCCTTTTTTAGATCAAGGAACAATACTCCGCAAAACCTTCCTCCATCAGTGTCCCACTGTATTTGGTCTAAAAATGAGTCAGGGCACTGGTTGTGGAATGATGCTTGTGGAATCCCGACTGTTCCTGAGTGAGCAGGCCGTGGGAGACTTCAATGAGTGGAGCTGGTCATGGACCGCTCTTTCAAGAACCTTGAGGGTAACAGCTGGTAAGACCGATATTGGTCTATAGCTATTTACACTACATTTACAACCATCTTTAAATATTGGTGTGACTCTGGCCATCTTCCACTCCTCCGGTACTACTCCTGTTTGAAATGAAGAATTAAAAATATGTGTAAGTGGTATTACAAATTGTGCTAAACCTGCCTGCAATAAACGAGTACTCAAATTGTCTAATCCAGTGGCCTTTCCACTTGTAAGGCGAGAAAATTAAGAAATGACAAATTCACTAGCAATTGCGGAGAAGTGAAAGGTGGCCAGAGTTCTTTTATGATGTTTTCGGGAAATTTGAAAAAGGAATCTTGTTTGCCGAAGTATTACCTATGTTTTAGAAAAAGTCATTAAATTTATTGGCCATTTCTTTGGATCACTTGTCTCTGATTTTTCCGTGACAAGTTTAGAGGGGCTATATGGAGCTGAGGAAGGGAAAATCTTTTTTATCGCCTTCCGCGGCTTCCTATGATTATGAATATTTGATTTGACTGAGTTGTTTATGTAGTGTTTCTTTAACTCCACAACAAAATTATTAGTCCAGTTGGGGAGTTTATATGCCTTGGCCAGTCACTGGATGAATTTGTATGCTGTGCTTTGGATTTGAAATACTCCCTATCATTACATGATTACCCCAGCTCAGGTGTGACCCAATTGGTTCGTTGTCTCTAATTTTAATGTTTACACGAGGGGCACGTGTTTCACAAATTGTTAGAAGAATATCTTTGAGTTTAGTCTGTGCTGAAGAGGGATCTGGATCATCGAAAACACAAGACTAGTCTGACTTATCAATATCTTCTTTAAATTTCTTTTCATTAAAATGTCTATATGTATGGGCTTTAATAATTTTAATAGTTCCTTTTGGTCTGAGTCCTTTTCTCAAAACATAAACTAGGTTATGGTCACTATTAAAGTCTGCAGTGGATCACACCTAAGATGGGAGATATGCTAGGTCTATTAGTGTATACATGGTTGATAATAGAAGATGATGTCACGGTGGTCCTTGTTGGATCACTGATGAGCTGAGACAGATTATTATCTCTGACGAAGTGAAAGAGATGTTTGCATTGCGGGTCTTTAAAATGCCCATAGTTAATATTGAAATCACCTAAAATAAATGTCTCACTGCCTGCTGGGCAGACATTGTCCATCTGCGATTCAAGATCATGTAAGCTGTCTGAAATAGATAATGTTTCGAGGTTGGTACAGACCACAGATAAATAGGTTTGGTTTTGGGAAGTTTTGATTTGATCCAAAGAGTCTCAAGGCCTGATCTGGAAGCTGGCTCCATGTCAGGCCCGAGAACTCAGCTCTATCATAGGAGAATCTGTCATTAATATATGATGCAAAGGCCACCTCCTTTCTTGTGTGTATACACATACTTTGCTTAAGTTTATGTGAATACTTTTCACTTTATTTAGCCCAAAAGGGATAGTAGCCTTAGTTTACTGAGGCATAGCATGACTGTGCTGCAGTATAATAACTGTCTGGCCCTGTCTGGGCCAGAAGCTACAGAGGCCAAGATGAGCTGAACCTGCATCTTGACCAAACTCTATAGGCTGAGGTGACATGTTGGGTGTCCATTCATCTTGCATGTTTCACAACTGGTCCTGCATAGCTTCCATATCAATCTATATAAAACCACCAAGTAATGCTGGTAAATAATATAGTCCCCATTTGTAATTATCATTGCAGGAAAATGATATGTACAATATTTGAAGTCAAAGTGTACAAAAGTTTTATGTCCAAAATTTTACGGCATAAATCATGTATCTGGACCCATCTTTAACTATCTTAGGACTGAATCAAAACATTCCCCAAGTGTGCTTTGAATGTAATGCCCCCTCAGTGTGCCTTGGGTTTGAATGAACCCTTCCTGAAACTAGTTTTTTTTTTACATTTTCTGCGATAGAGTAATTACTGTGGTTCTAGAATTTTTTCAATCTGTACTTATTTTTTGATGAAGTATGATGCGCCAAAATTAATTGATAAAATGAAAGGTTATATATAGAGAAGCCGTGATGTGTGGAATTAAAATACGCAAATATTTTGTAATTCAGGGAAAAACAAGTTTGCACGAAATAAACCACACGAGAAAATTTCTAGAACTGCAGTAGTTTTATCAAAAACATATTAACTGGTTTCAAGAGTCCTGGCACTTAGGCCTTCTTTACACAATGCCATTTTGTGTTTTCCTAGACGTTTTTGACTCGGTAATTGAATGTACAGTTTTGTAGAACCAGTTTTCGTTACATCAGTGAAATCATCTTCCAGCTAGGAGTTGCAGTTTCAATTTTCTTGCCAAGAAATGTTTGATTTCCCCAAACTTTTTTTGGTTCCAAAAGGGTTTTGCCAAATCAATATGCCTAACGATTAATCCTAAACTCTCCAGAACTCACAGCTGGTCAAGTGTCTGCTGTAGTATTTTTCATGTCTTTCAATGACACTTTGAATGAGAATTGTAGTGTGGAGAAAATATGTCTGAGGTCAACATCTTTCCTGGCCATGGGTGGGTGCCAAACAACCGATGGCAAGGAATGATGTTGACCCCTTTGATTCGGGGGGGGGGGGATATATTGAGACAACCTGTCCATGACTTCTTATTTGACCTTGTTCTCCCTTTATATTCAGACTTCTTGTCAATCACATCTTGTAACTTGTTCTCCATTTATAATCATCAGTCTGAGACTTTTTGACAAGCACATCTTACTTGTAACATGCTCTCTGGGTAAATTCTTCTTCTTGTCAAGCACATTTTACTTGTAACTTGCTGTCTATATTCAGACTTATTGTCAAGCACATTTTACTTGTAACTTGCTGTCTGTATTCAGACTTATTGTCAAACACATTTTACTTGCAGTGAACAAAAGCTGTCCAAGGAGCATGACATCGCAGTGAGCCGCTTGTCTGACTGGAAGAAGAAGTTCCAGTCTCAGTTGGACACTGTGCATAAACAGGTCAATGACTTCAGGTCCAAGGATCGTATGTCAGAAGCAGAGCATTATGTAATGGAGTTGGAGGACATAGGCAAATGTTTGGAGGAATTTAATTTGGAGGTACATGAATTGCCTTTAATACTGCATTTAAACTAAGTTATGCTCAGTTAATGAAGGCCTTTAATGATTACTGATGTTGAATTTGCCTGACAAGGTCATTCACAGGGACACTGGGGTGTGCATGGCCAGGCAACAAGCACAGACTCTTGGCTGCTGCTAATTGACGGCAGTTGCTGGGACCACTGGACAGGGTCCACCGGAACCTCCCCTCCCTTGCCCCATGTAGGCTGAGGAGGCGCTGTTTGAGGCTGCAGTGATTTTCACTGAAGTTCTAGCTACCCCAGCACCAAGCATGGTGACACAGATGCATCCACTGCTGCGCCACTTGCGCTCTGAATGGCTGAGCACATCGATAACCATGAGGGCTGTGGAACAACCTTCTGCACCCACGGACACGACTTCTGCTCCCCTGACAGGCTTTGATTATGTTGAAGCACTCATCCAGAGCCTGGTTGGTGACCAAGTACAGTCCTGCCATTTGCAATACTTCCAAGACTGCGTCTACTCGCCCCTCAGCTCGTGCTGTTTTCTGGGATGTGAGGCCACGGAAGAGCAGACAGCACTTCTGGTAAAGGCAAGAAGACAGGAAAGGTGATGCCATTCCTGTCTCTTGTATGCCAGATTGCCCTGTCTAGAGATTGCCAGCTGCCACACAGAAGATTTTTTCATCCTCAATATCCTGAGACATGGCTACATGCCGTCCCTTTCGGCCTAGAAAGGCTTCCATTAAGCCCAAAACCCTAGTGGTTCGAGCCGCCCACCGTGGAACCCAAAGCATCGGCATTCCTAGAGGCAGTTCAGACACTTCGGAGCAAGTGCTCCATAAAGCCAGTAGAGGACCAAGGTTCTCACAGCTTCTACAACCTGCTCTTCCTGGTTCGTGAGAGGGAGGGAGGATGGCGCCCAATCAGAGACCTGGTGACGCTGAACACTTACCTGGAAGTTGCATCCTTTCAGATGGAAACACTGCAGTCGGTGACAGCAGCCTTACGGCCCATGGAGAGGAAGACAGCCCTGGATCAGGGACGCATTCTTCCACGCGACAGTCATGGAGATTTCACAGAGGTATCTCCGGTTCACATTTGCAGGCCAAATATACCAGTTCAGGGCACTTCTGTTCAGTCTCACCATGGCACCCCTGGCATTTACCAGGTTCATGCAGACAGGTGCTGCTCACCTTCACCACTCAGCCATTCATATTTATGTGTACTTGGACCATTGTCTTACCTGAGCAGTTCGGCGACTGGATTTGCAGCATCACACGCAAACCGTTCTGAAACTCTGCCAACACGTGGGCTGATAGTGAACCTACCCAAGTCCAGTCTTTGGCCAGAGCAGATTTTCGTCTTCCTCGGCGTCCAGTTTGACCTGGTAGCCTACATCTGCCATCTTTCAGAGGGCAGATGAGACAGCATTTGGTCAATGTGCAGGCCCTTTCTGACTGGCAAGGTTCACTCAGCGCAACAATGGTTTGGCCTGTTGGGTTCCCTGTCCTTGATGGACTCCCAGGTCCCACTCTGTCGTTGCCACCTTTGCCCATTGCTGCACACTCTGTGGGGCAGATGGGCGACAGACCAGGGCTATCAGGCCCTGGTGCCGATCCTCAATGAGGATCAACCACACCTTCAGTGGTGGACTGTAAGGGAAGACGTCATGAGAGGACAAACACTGAAGCCTTTTCAGGCCCAGCTCACCATTTACACAGGCTCTTCTCGGTCCTGGTGGGGAGCTCACGTGGAGACCCGGATGGCATCAGGCCCTTGGCCAGTGTGGTTCGTGGCTCACCACATAAACTCCTTGGAACTGGAGGGGATAGGCTTAGCCCTCCTCCACGTCCGAGACCTGATGGAGCACAAACATGTCCTCATAATGTGCGACAACAGGACCGTGGTAGCCTTCCTCAACAAGCAGAGTGGGATGCTGACAAAGTTGGCCAGATGCATCACCTGCGGGTGCCACAACCATGACATTTGCACGCAGGCGAGGCATGTCCGAGGACATGGGAAGAATGTCCCAGCCAGTAGGAAGAGAGTGGTTGCTCCACCCCAGGGTCGTTCAGGCCATGTGGGCAAGATGGGGAACTCCACACGTGGATCTGAGAGGGCAAAACTGCTGCTTTACATCTCGCCTGTCCCAGACCCCCAATCCCTAGCAGTGGATGCTCTAGTCATGGCCTGGAGCGGCTTAGGCGTATGCCTTTTCACCTTGCCAGATCCTCCCGAGGGTACTGTGCAAGGTTTCGCCCCATGGCGGCCCCCAAGTGATTGCTCGGTAGACCTACTGGAATTAAGCTTCAAGCCACTGCTACGATGACCGGCATGGTCAAAATAATTTATTGACAAGTGATGGATAAATGGTTTTCCACTTTGTAATGTTAATTAGCCTTTTCCACTTCCAGAGAATATGTACAGTGAAAACTCGTTATAATGACACCATCTGTCCCCTACGAAATGTGTCGGATAACTGAATATGTCAGATAAATGAGTCAAATAACAAAGAAAATGAATCTTTGCTCAGGAAAATTTGTGTCATTATATTGAATATGTCGGATAACTGAGTGTTGTTATAATGAGGTTTCACTGTACATGATTCATGTTTCTTTGTTTTACGGTTTCCCACCAGTTCTTTTGTTTTTTCATTGTGACTTTGGTTTTTATGCTGTTTGTTTCTTGTTGACTTGGCTGAGGTTGGTTTTTTCCCGCCCACCCACCCTTTTTCTTTCTTTTGTTTTCTTTTGCAGTTTTTCTCTCTTTTATTTCGTTTTTAGGTCTGCTGATGAGTCAGTCATCCGAGCTTATAGAATCCAATTGCCTCCATTGTCCATCCATCCGTCTGTATATTTTAAAGGTTGAAAGGCCCGGTTTAAAACCACCAGTTGCCTTTTGTGGGTGACTGCCTGTCTCAAGTCAGGAGTGAAATTTATTTCTTCACATTGGTAATGGAAGATGAATGTTCATGCTTTGGTAACTTTGGAATCTTTTTGCTGTCATTGTTGGATTTGATATTTATCAATATGGGTCATGTTTTTCTATATAAGTGTATCATAGTAGAGACGAACATCATTAGACTTTTTACATTTTCGTTTTCTTCTCAAAAACCACTGTATGGAATGTTTTGATTTTGCACATGGATGTTCCGCAGGTGGACCTTTATGAAGTTGTGAAGGAGATAATAATGCAATAATTTTTTTATTTTCTATGAATTTTTAAAATTATTTTTTGAAAAAAAATTTTTTTTTTATCTCAAGAAATACTTGGCCAATTGCTTTGATATTGCACATCGGGTCACCTGGGGTCAATTAATTCTTATTTGGTCACCAGGTGGCGCTGCAATTTTTTCCTTTTTTTTTAATGAATTCTGGTGTTAAAGCTATTCTCCACTTCTCCAGAACAGATCAACAGAATTGCTAAAGAAAGGCGTAACAGAATTGCTCAAAATTATATCAGAATATAATTGGCTTTCAGACAACAACAGTTTGTGAAGATAATGTGGATATGTTAATTTTGGACAAAGTTACGGGATATCAAACTTTGCGACCAAGTGAGTGCTGCCACTGTGTATGTGGCACAGTGCATATATTGCAATAATTTTTCCATTTTTGATGAATTTTTTCATTTATTTTTTGAAAAAATTTAAATTTCCTTGTCTCAAGAACTAACTGGCTAGTTGCTTTGATATTGCACATAGGGTAAAGTAGTTGTTATTGTGTGTTAGGCTATTTTTGACTTCTTCTCTAGAAAGGCTAAACAGAATTGCTCAAAATTTTATCAGCACATAGTTTGACTTAAGACAATAAAATTTTGCGAAAATACTGCGGATGTATAAAATTTGACAAAGCTGTGGGATATTATTTAAGGATCAAGTGTGTAAAACTCAACTCAATTTCTTGGGCATCAATGGAGGTGATTGGTTTCACATGATGATATTGGACATTATTATTGGACGCCAGGTTTTCATAAGTGCTCCAATCACACTTCAGCTTTACATGACACACACAAGCCATATGTAGAAACTCTGCTGTACCTATCATGGCTCAGATAAACTTTTGATATATTATTCCTTCTTTTGTGTAGCATTTATATGAACAGACTGTATGGTTTCCATTAGTCTAGCTGTGTCTTTCATATTAGCAGCTGATACTTTGCTCATATGTGATGATATTTCCTCTTAATAATTAAGGATAATGAATTATATCTTACTTATATAGTGCCAGTTTGGCAAACCACTCGTATATGTACAAATATTTGTATGTGTAAAAATTTTACTTGAAACATTACAATGAAAGTTAAAGTTGAAAAAAATAGTAAGTAAAGCATTAAGTAGACCCTTTTAGGACCCCAGAGGGCAGCACTTGAGGTTGATTGTTTGCATAGTTTTACTTATTTGCATAACAACAAATCCCTTTGAAGTTTTGGATTGGCAAACATCCAAATTTATGGAAATGAACACCGTCAACTGCTGCCACCTGGGGTCCTAAATTCCTGTATCAAAAATCGAGAAATACACTGAAAGTCATGTTCTCACAATAGAATAGATAAAACCGTTCATCAGAACTGAAAAACTAGGAGTGAAAAGTTGTCTGAAAACACATCTGAAATTTTGTCAAATAGCCTCATAAAGTTTATAAGTTGAAATGAGGGGACTCTATATATTCTAATCCACATTAGATGATAAGCCTCTGCATTGCATGCATGTTAACACCTCATCTTAGCCGAAAGGGTAGTGATATGCAGTGAGTGCACTGTATTTTGTGTTAGACTATTTTCAGTATCTATGTCACTGTCAAATATTTCAGAAAATCAAAATAAATCGTGAAGAGCAGCTGTTGAACACAGGGGAAGCCACGGCTTATGTTCAGATCCAAACCATTGCAAATGCAAAGGAGCCATATGACAAGCTGTGGACAGCGGCAGTCAAATTCCATGCCTACTATGACAAGTGGGTCAATGGACCCCTGCTGCAGGTCAATGCCGAGGAGGTGGAAGAGGAGGTGAGCATCTTATGTTTGCTGTTCATGAGTGGTAGAGAAGGTGAGCATCTTGTGTTTGCAGGAAGGGTGTATACATAAGAGGAGGTAAGCATTTCGTGTTTCCTTATGAGGAGTAGGAGAAAGTGCACATGTTGTGTGTACTTATGATGGAATGAGGATGATGTAAGCAGTTACTGAAAAACCAGCCCACCTGGATGGAAGGCTACAAACTGCATATATCACTAAGTTTAAGAATATGGGGATGAGAAAATGCCACACACGACCAACTGTGAATCATATGGAAAGCCTATTCCCCAAACAGTTATGGTTTTAGATAAAAACTCCTTTGTGTAGAAAGCTATATGGTGAAAAGAAGGCTTGAACACACTGGGCGTTCTAGGTCTCAATACAAAACTCAGCAGACAACACCATTCACTTTTATACACTGAGTTTAACTGATCATGACTAAATTAAATTACAAAACAGGTGGACTTGATGTGTTTTTGTCAAGCTAGATTGGGATTCATGTACTTCAAAAGCAGTTCTTTTCTGACTTTATTATGTAAAGTGGTATATGTACTCTCTAATGAGAAACTGTGCAAACTTTACTGTTACAATGATATTGGTTATAGTATGGTCCATGGCCCTTCGTCTGTCTGCCTGTTGACAATTCACATTTTCATCTTCTCCAAAACCATCAACCAGATTCACTTCAACCTTGGTGGGGATGTACTTTGGATGGTTTTTACCCTCGGCACATAAAGTGCCAGAGGGAATTGTTATCCCCTGCATCGTCCATCCGCTCACCTAATTCCTTTGATATCACACAGGAACACTCCTAGGGACTCCTAGTTCTTAATTTGTTCACCAGGTGGCACTGCGATTTTTTTTTTTATTTGTTCAGGATTTTTTTGTGTGTGTGTGTTATTGTTATTTTTGACTTCTTCTCCAGAACCGTCACTCAGATTAAGCTGAAACTTGGTGGATATGGTTTTTGTGGAAGGTTCAAGCAAAGTTGTTCACTAGATGGCACTACTATGAATACCTGATTTTTAACGATTTTTCCCATTCGGGTACTTGGTGGGGTTTTAATGGTGGGATCTACCAGGCTTGTTCCAATGGTCATGTTCCAATGAATTTTGGGGTTTTAGCTTAGCTGACTAGTCAGTCAGCTGAGCTTATCTTATGGTACTCTGTCCGTCGTCCGTCCGTATAGGCCTGCTTTCTACCTTTCCTGTAAACTCAGCTGACGGACTAGTCAGAAGAACCAAAATAGTGATAGGCTTACCAATTTTCCTTTATCTTTTGAGGAAGTAATAAAATTTGGATTTTGAGTGGTTGGGTCTGTACATATTGGAAACACTATAGTCTGTATTTAATGAAGAATATATCAAAGGTTGAGAGGACCGGTTTAAAACCACCAGTTGCCTTTTGTGGGTGACTGCCTGTCTCAAGTCAGGAGTGAAATTTGTTTCTTCCCATTGGTATTGGAAGATGAATGTTGATGCATTGGTAACTCTGGAATCTCTTTGCTGTCATTGTTGGGTTTGATATTTATCAATATGGGTCATGTTTTTTAAATAAGTGTATCATAGTAGAGACGTCCGTCGTCCGTCAACAGTTCACATTTTCAACTTCTTCTCCAAAACCGTCTGCCAGATCCACTTCAAACTTGATGGGGATGTGCCTTGGGTGGGTGTCTACCAAGTTTGATCATATGGTCACGGTCCAGTGATTTTTGGATTTTTAATTATTTTTTTTTGTTTTTTTGGGGGGTAAATCTTAAAAAATCTTCTTCTCCGAAACCACTCACCCAATTGCTTTGATATCACACAGGAACACTCCCTAGGACTCCTAGTTTGTAATTTGTTCACCAGGTGGCGTTGCAATTTTTTCCTAATTTTTTTATGAATTTTTGTGTGTAAAATTTGTTTCTTCCCATTGGTATTGGAAGATGAATGTTGATGCTTTGGTAACTCTGGAATCTCTTTGCTGTCATTGTTGGGTTTGCTATTTATCAATATGGGTCATGTTTTTTAAATAAGTGTATCATAATAGAGACGTCCGTCATCCGTCAACAGTTCACATTTTCAACTTCTTCTCCAAAACCGTCTGCCAGATCCACTTCAAACTTGATGGGGATGTGCCTTGGGTGGGTGTCTACCAAGTTTGATGAAATGGTTATGGTCCTGTGATTTTAGGATTTTTAATTATTTTTTTTTGGTTTTTTTTGGGGGGGGGTAAATCTTAAAAAATCTTCTTCTCCGAAACCGCTCACCCAATTGCTTTGATATCACACAGGAACACTCCCTGGGACTCTTAGTTTTCAATTTATTCACCAGGTGGCGCTGCAATTTTTTCCTAATTTTTGTATGAATTTTTGTGTGTAATAGCTATTTTTGAATTCTTATCCAGAACCATTACTGAGATTAAGCTGAAACATGGTGGATATGTTCCTTGTAGAAGGGTCAAACAAATTTGATCACTATGTGGGAATGCTGCGGATTCCTGATTTTTAACGATTTTTTCAATTGTGGTACTTGTTGGTCAATGAAGCTTTCCTGTTGATTACTATGGAGGTCAATGGGCATTCTAATGCTAATTCACATTTTTGACTTCTTCTCCAAAACCGTCATCCAGATTAACTTCAAACGTGGTGGCAATGTAGGTTGGGTGGGTTTCTACCAATTTTGTTCAAATGTTTATGCTCCAGTGATTTTTGGATTTTTAATGAATTTTTTTGTTTTTTTTGGACAAATCTTAAAAAATCTTCTTCTCCGAAACTGCTAACCCAAATGCTTTGATATCACACAGGAAGACATCTAGGGACTCCTTGTTGTTAATTTGTTCACCAGGTGGGGCTGCAGTTTTTTTCTAAATTTTTGTGTGTCAAAGCTATTTTCGACTTCTTCTCCAGAACCCTCACTCAGATTAAGCTTACACGGTGGACATGCTCCTAATGGAAGGGCCAAACAAAGTTGTTAACTGCGTGGGAATGCTGCGGATTCCTGGTTTTTAATGATTTTTTCAATTCGGCTCCTTTGCAGTAAATGCACCTTTCCTATTGATTACCATGTAAGTCAATGGGCATTCTAATGCTAATTTACATTTTCGACTTCTTCTCCAAAACCATCATCCAGATTTACTTCAAACTTGGAGGGAATGTACCTTGGGTGGGTGTCTACCAGGTTTGTTCCAATGGTCATGTTCCAAAGAATTTGGATTTTTTTTCAAAAATCTCTGCACAAGTTTTAATAGGAAAGTTTAACATGGGAATTTCTTGTAATGGTCATAACTTTAATAATATTGACCAGATTTACTTCAAACTTTGGTGGGGATGTGCCTTGGGTGGAGCTCTACCAGGTGTGTTCAAATGGTCACGCTCTATTGATTTTTGGATTTTTAAAAATTTTTTTGTTCTGTTTTGGGGCAAACCTTCAAAATTCTTCTCCTCTGAAACCGCTCACCCAATTGCTTTGATGTCATACATAGACACTCCTGGGGACACCTAGTTCCCATTTCGTTCACCAGGTGGCGCTGCAATTTTTTTAATTAATTTTTTGTATGGTTTTGCTATTTTTCACTTGTTCTCAGAACCCGTCCCTCAGATTAAGCTGAAATGTGATGGATATATTGTTGTGGAAGGGTCAAACAGTTGTTTACTAGGTGGCACTGCTTTGGATTCCTGATTTTTAAGGATTTTCAATTCGGGTACTTGTCGTTCAATGGCGCTTTCCTATTGATTACTATGTAAGTCAATGGGCATTCTAATGCTAATTCACAGGACAACTGACACAAAATTTACTGTTTACTTGATAACTTGAGATCTGTTTTGAGTTAGTACTGTGATGCTGTACATGTTAATGTTTCTGTATGAAGGTCATGCTTAGACAGTACATGTACGACCTTGACCTCATTTCTGGGGTCACAGTACAACATACATGAATTTTGCTCTTCATTATAACTTGAGAACGACTTGAACCTTGATGTTGCACATGTTAGTGTTCTTGTATAAAGGTCAGACTTACTCAGTCCATGAGTGACCTTGATCCTATCCCAAATTCACAGAGCTGCAAGTGTGTTGAATGTGTAGGTCAGCTGAACATGGGTTGTTCACACAGGCCTTTTGTTTGGACTTTTTATGATTTTTTTTTTTTTTTTGGTCCTTTTTGGGTGTGAATATTAAAAAATCTTCTTCTCCAAAACCACTCACCGGATTGCTTTGATATCACACAGGAACACTCCTAGGGACTACTAGTTATTAATTTGTTCCCCAGGTGGTGATGCAATTTTATTCTTTTGTTTTGTATGTGTGTTTTTCAACTTCTTCTCCAGAACCATCACTCAGCCTAAGCTGAAACTTGTGGTGTATATGTTTCTTGTGGAAGGGGCAAACAATGTTGTACACTAAGTGGAACTGCTGTGGATTCCTGTTTTTTAACATTTTTTTCAATTTGGGTACTCAGTGGTTAATGCACCTTTCCTGTTGATTACAATGTACGTCAAAGGGCATTCCAATGCTAATTTACATTTTCAACTTCTCTGAAACTGTCAGTCAGATTGACTTCAAACTTGGTGGTAATGTACCTTGGGTGGGTCTCAACCAGATTTGCTCAAAATGGTCATACTCCATTGATTTTTAGATTTTTTTAATATCCAGTTAAGTTTAGACCTTGACCTCATTCCCAAGGTCACAGGACAATTGACACAAAATTTACTGTTCACTTGATATATTGAGATCTGTTTTGAGTTGCAAGTGTGATGAATTTCGAGGTCAGCTGAGCATGGGCTGTTGACACAGCCCTCTTGTTTCAGGACATTTAGATAATTAGCAACCTTCTTACAAATATTAGAAACCTGTGCATCCCAGGTTAAAAACTTGTCTGTACAAAGACCAAGAATTTTTTGCTTCATGATAAAAACATAGTTTTTGTTTTATTTTGATTTGCAAGTAACCTATTGTTTTGACACCACACATCAGCTGTATATGCTTGGCATTTAACTTTTCTTCGATATCTTTTATACATTTATACAAGAACCAACTGCATGAATAGTTGCATCATGTGCATACATACTAATATCTTCTTCATCTAGATACAGTGGGAGGTCTTTGATGAACAGAATAAAGAAAAGTGGCCCGAGTATTGAGCATTGAGGGACTCCATATGCTACCTTTTCGGGTTTTGATATTTCTTTGTTAATACACACTGCTTGATATCTTTCAGTAAGATAAGACTTCAACCATTTATATGCTGTATCATAACAAGCATAAACCTTTAGTTTTTCCAGAAGCTGATGATTGACTAAATCAAAAGCTTTTCTGCAATTGTTATATCAAATTGTATGTAACCATCACACGTAATTCCCACTACAATGTCCATATATCTTATGGACATTCCCTACATGTATCTGTGGGGCATTCCTACCATGGAGAATGATAGGGAGAGCATGGGCTTCCATTGCAAGAATTACATCATTTTCTAGATCACCTGGTGATATCTGGGCCACCAGCTGGCTGATGTGTTGATCCAACCATTAGTCTATGCTAAGCACACACAAAAAAAGCATAACACCACACCGTAACAACAGGATACTACAGCCAGTTACATTAGGGTATAACTACTGGTATTTGTGTCCGTTACAACCCAGTCTCTGAAGAGTCTGTTTTCGAGTGCATCAACTCTCAGTAAACAGGCCTCTGGTTGCATACAGCAAAATTCATTATTTATAAACTGGCACATTCCCCTCCTTGGCACTTGCCAAATCCTCATTACATTTATTTAACTCCTGCAACAATATTTTTTCATGCAGTTATGTCAAAAAGCTTCAAATTTAAGTTGGAAAGGCATCTCAATCTATTATAGTTTTGGAGCTACATGTACCTGTATTCAAGATTTAAATTTTGTGCATTAATTACGTAACGTTACATCTCGACCATCATTGCCAAGACCTCGGTGTCTGTGCATGACACCCAAGAAATGGAATTGAGAAGCTTGCTACTCACACTAGATCCTGAAAACCTGACGGTCCCTTGGTACCATCTCTCAGTCCATGTGGAACTGATGGTGATGTCATGTGTACATGAGCCCTGTATTACCCTTCCTCTTTTGGGCGCCATTACTGGCTTGCTCATTCCAGTGAAGCTCCGTGAACGATCGTTCGCACTCACTGCTTTTTGTGCTTTCGCACACCCTATTATGCGGAAAATCTTTTCTCAGCAGTCCAAGCATCTATGGATACCTAGATAGCCGATTTCTGTTATTGGATACCACTGAAATAGTAAGTGCAAAGTTGGTTGTTTGACTTGTATTTAGATTTTTCAAGATGGCGTTCGGACAAACAGAACTTAGAGAGAGGGAAAGCAGTGCACACCAGGCTATTACTTCCTTTCACAGACAGTCCATTGGTGTTGGGCCAGATACCACTACGTCTGCATCCTCGTCCTTACTGGATTGTGGACAAAAGATGGGACACTCAGAACCACTATATGGCTGTCTGGGATGACCATCCACACTGCTGTGGTTGTCGCCTGCAGTTGGGCCAAGTTTGCTGTCATGAGCGAAGTTGCAAATACTGCGAGGACTGGGGGGAGGACAAATGGCTGCTCTGTGAGCAGGCAAGGAGGAAGTCAGATCATGCTAGGCGTAGGTGGCAGGTCTCAAGTGCTGCCAAATGCCAGGTCGAGATGTTGGACTCCGTTGAGTCCTCACCTGTGACTACCCATGGGAAAAAACGTAGACTTGCTTCGGCTCATCCGTCTTCAACCCATGTGTCTCATGTGTCGAAGTGGAAAGAGCATAGACCTGCTCGGGCTCGTCTGCAATGCCCTAAGACAGATGTTTCTGCTCCTGATATCCCTTGGGAGAAGGTGAAAAGATGTCCGAGTCGGGAGTCTAGTAGCAAGAGTTCATGAAGGGAAAGACTTTGCCCCAAACTGCACCCAGATCTGTACTTGACACTGATCCGAAGGTGGTCACGGCCTTGGAGGTGGTGTCCAGGAGTATGATACAGCAGGCTAAGATGTTGCGTGCGTGGTTTGCCCGCTCTCAGCAGAATGTTTCTTCTTGGGAGTCCGCTCCCAAGAAGTCTGCCAAGCGACAGCTGCAGCTGTTGAGACCTTGGTCCTCCGGGTCTGAGCACTCGGACAGACAGCAACCTCGCAAACCTGTGCGACTGGAGTGAAAACCCATGGGTGTCGCCCTGGTGATCCAGAACCCTGGCCAGTCCGGGCGCTCGAGTCCGAGCACTCAGATTATAAGTCCAGGCAGTAAAGAGAGCCAGCACCCCGGCCAGTCCGGGCGATCGGATTGTAAGCCCAGATTGCCAGCTAATGCACTGGTGCCTCCGTTGACTCCCCAAGCTCCCAGATCCGAGAGCTCGGGGGGTAAAAGCAGGCATAGGGGACCCAAGGAGGAAGACACTGCGAGAAAGGGGGAGCCTTCCACTGCCACTGGACATTCGCCCCCTGCGGTGTTGGCAGCTCCAGCCCGGGGAACCTGCCGATCCCTCGACAGTAGCTCTGGCAGTCTCTCAATCCTGCACCTCCAGCGGCTTTGCCCAAGAGTGGGCAGTTGGCCATCCTGCTGGTTCTCATGTTTGAGCCGGGTACCCTGCCTTACTCTCTCGAAGGGCAGGTGGACCATGAGCTCTGTGAGGATCAGCCGTTGTGTGAAGGGGCTCAGCCTTCCCCAGCATTGGCCACAGCTACTGTTGCCGAGTGTGACAGACTCAGTCAGTGGAGCAGCTTGCTCCATCCGCCTTGAGTCAGCTCTCTCTTGGACCTCAGGTCCGGGAGTTCTCTGAACTCCCTCCGGACGCTCCTGCCAGCAGATTTCTCAGTCGGCGGCAGTTGAGGTCCCAGTAAGTGGCCTGGCGGAGCCTCAGCCAGATCCCTCTGGCCTGCTGATCTCTCAGCCTGCGGCCTCAGAGATCTCGGTGTATCTATCTTCTCTGTCTCTCCCCTTATGGGGGGAGCAAGTGGAGGCGGGGTCTGTGGCGGCAAATACTTCTGTGGAAATGCTTATTACCCCTACGCTTGGTGTGATGACAGCTCCCTTGCTGTCACAGGCGGCTGCTCCATTGCCCTTGGACAATATGTTGTTCAATGAGGCCTTGGGTGTCTGTGCTCCCCTCACGATTCTGGAGTCTTCGGGCCTGGACAGTGAGGAGGAGGCTGAACTGTTGATGTTGGATTCTTTCGACACCAGGCCTTGACCTAGGTCAAAAGTTTGTCAGCCATGCCGTTCACGCTCTGACAGGAGCAGAGAGCCGGCTACCCTGGACTCGGCCAAGACCTTGGCCTCTAACCCCAACGACATGGCACCTGCGCCTGCCAAGGGCTGTACAATGCCAAAGCTCTTATTCAGAGCCTGGTTGGTGACCAAGCTGTGGTCCTCCAGCAGAGGAGAGTTCAGGCGCTGTTACGCTGTAGTACCCAGGCTTGTCTCTGGAGGACAGGTTTCAATGTATGCCCATACCTTTTTTGCCCTTTGTAGCTGAGTTTTACGACCAGCTCACAGCCAAGACTTGCAGCACACGGGTCCCTGTCAAGCTGCCCATGTCTGGCTACCTGAGGCAGAGGCGACCTCTCCTTAAGTCAGATGTCCAGGGGAAGTAGTACTCTGCTCCGAAGCAGATCTTCCCATCAGGTTCACTGCCGGTGGACCTAGACTAGGAAGAGTTCGATGCTAGGCAGGAGTGAACCATTACAGCATATACAGAGGCCTTCAAATGTTTGGAGGAAGATGCCTGAGGCTCTGTCCTTGCGGCGTCCTACTCGGATGTGTCGTTGGCCACTTTGGGGTCTCTCCTGGAGGACCTCAAGGGGTCTGTCCATATCATGGAGGCCATGCGATACTGGTTAAACCAGGTGACACTCTCCACGTCTTCGTTGTCGCAGGATGATCACCAGATGCTGATCGCTTGCATGCTGGAGGCAAACCTTCATTTGTTACTGAGGGATGCCTACTGGAGGTCAAAAGCTGCCAGACCCAATATTTTGGAGAATCCACACAGGGCCCCTCTTCTCTGAAACTGTCTTCGGAGGAGAGATGGCAGAAGTGGTTCACTGGACACAGGACCTTCGGGCCTGCTCAGCAGACCAGGCACACTCCAAGGCGCTGACCTACTCTGCTCAGTCTTTGTTGTCCTTGGCCACCTCAGCCCCGAAGGGCGGTACTTTCCAGAGTGCGTCTACCTGCCCCTCATCTCGTGCTTCCAAGGACGACCTGGGAAGGGTAGACAGTGATCCAGGAAGGGCAAGCCTTCCGGTAGAGAGAAGAAGTCTGGAAAGCCTCAATGCAATGGGAGTCTATCACAGACAATACGTACATCCTAAACTTTCTGAGGTATGGCTACATGCTGCCTTTTGGTGAAGACAGCCCTCCGTTAAGCAGAGAACCACAGTGGTTTGCTCCACCCCCCTCAGAGCTAAAAGCATCAGCGGTTTGGACGCTTCAGAGCAAATGCGCCATAGAGCCGGTAGAGGACCAAGGTTCTCTCAGCTTCTATAACCTACTCTTCCTGATCCCCACATGGGACGGAGGATGGTGCCTAGTCATGGACCTGTCGACGCTAAACACCTATCTGGAAGTCCTGTCCTTTCAGATAGAGACAGCCCAGTCAGCCTTACGGCCCCTGGAGTGGAGGACATTCCTGGATCTCAAGGATGCGTTCTTCCACATGCCGATCATGGAGTCTTCACGGATGTACCTGGGATTCATATTTGCGGGCCAAATATACCAGTTCAGGGCACTCCCATTCAGTCTCACCAAGGCACCACTGGTGTTCACCAGGTTCGCGGAGAGAGTTGCTGCTTGCCTTCACCGCACAGCCATTTGCATTCATGTCTATCTGGATGTTTGGTTTATCAGGGTTCTTCAGTGCCTAGATTTGCAGTGCCACACACGGACCGTTCTGCAAGTCCCTTGCAGTTCGCGCTGCAGGGCAGATGGATAGAAGACCAAGGCTATCTCACACAGTGGTGCAGATACTCATTGAGGATCAGCCACACCTTCAGTGGGGGACCGTCAGGGAGAACAAAATGAGAAGACAGAAACTGGAGCCTTTTCAGGCCCAGCACACCATTTACACGCACTGGTCGGGGTCTGGGAAGGGAGCCCACATGGAGACTCGGACGGTGTGGGCTCTTGGCTCACATCCTTCGCAGCTCATCACATAAACTGGTTGGAACTGGAGGTGATATGCCTTACTTCCCAGACCTGGTGCGGCACAAACATGTCCTCATAATGTGCGACAACAGGACTGTGATAGCCTACCTCAACAGGCAAGGCGGGATGTGGTCCCAGAATATGATGGAATTGGCTGGCCGAATAATCAGATGGTGATTATCTTCCTGTCTTGGCAGATCCCTCCAAGGGTACTACACAAGGTTCGGTCCCATGATTGCAATCTGATCCTGGTGGCCCTGGAGTGATTGCTCTGTAGGCCTGTTGGAATTGAGCATGGAGCATCTGCTACGTTTACCAGCATGGCCGAAGCTTCTAGTGCAACTGCAGACGAGCGTGTTCCATCGAACCCTTGAGTGCTAAACCTCCACACCTGGCAGCTATCTCACAGCACATCCACGACAGATGTTTCTCTGAGTCGGTCTCAGATAGAATTGCCGGGGGGGGGGGGGGGGGTGTTTGATCTTCTTCTCTAGTTGTTTACTCAGCTTGATGAAATGTGTTTTCTGACTGATGCACAGTAGGCAAATTCACCTATGTGCTCAGCATGTCACAGACATTGCTGACTTCCTGTTATATCAGTGGGAAGTTTGAGGCAAGAGGTCAAGAACAGCTGAGGGGTTTCGATCAGCTATCTTCTCAACCCTTGCCAAGGTCTTGGATGTGTGCATTGGTAGCGATCCTTACCTGTCTGCCCTCATTGCATCCTTCTACACTGATAGGCCAGTGACACGACAGGTCTTACGTACCCTGATGGGACCTACTGCTGGTTTTAGTCATGCTGGAGAAGTGGCCCTTTGAGTGCCTTGAGGACCCCAGGCAGGTTTCTCTCAAGTACTGCACTTCGAAAACTTGTTTTCTATTAACACTCGCTTTCGGGGGGCTAGGGGAAGCGTGATCCACGCTCTAGCTTATGACCATCTCCAATGGTCACCTGACCACTCCCAGGTGACCCTGAGGCCTCACTTATGCTTCCTTGCAAAGAACCAAATGGCTTACAGCTTGTCACTGCCAGAGCTCAGGAGGTGCGAACCTTCAATGCCTCCTGGCGCACCCTGCAGAATGTTGCGGTTGTCGACATTCTGCAGGCCTGCCAATGGCAGTTGTCCACGACTTTCGCTGAACACTACTTGCATGACATGATAGTGCTTGAGGAGGGCATGTATGCCTTTGTAGGCATTACAGGCTCCTTTGCTTAGGTTCTGATACTGGTCCATTAGGCCTTTTCCGGATCCCGTCAGAGCTGCCACTGTATTCCAGTTTATGGCACTCTTGTGGTTGCAGGCCTACAGGTCGGCACATTTCTTAGTGGGCCTTGTAGGTCTTTGTGCCCAGTAGACCTAATCTTGAACAGTGTTTGGCAGTTTATCCCACTTTCCCGGCCTGTTGTTGGTTTTGACACAGGTGTTGCTGCCCATGGAACCAGCCAGTTTCGCAACTAGGACCAGTTATATCTCCAGGTCAGATGTAGCTGAAACCAATAAAGTCTACCCATGAGGCAGACAGTTGTCATGTTGGCGGGGAAGGGGGTGTTTAATACAGTTCCCATGTGGGTTGGTAAGGAGGGTTTCTGATTAAAGCCAGATTCTGCTGTTGGCAGCCTCATCTCCATAGCTATGAGGTTTTTCCTTCAGACGTCGCCTCCTCACACAGACCGATGGTTTCCCCCGAGCTGCCAGTCCTGCTGGTCTATAAAGGTCAATACCCGTAATGATTACCCCACCTCCAGTATGTTTGTATATCGGCAAGTGGTGGTCGAGAGGTAACATTACGTAATTAATACGAGATATTTGGAGTAATATCAGTATTAATAAATATGCTTACCTCTCGATCACCAAAGAAACCCACCCGACGAACCCTGCATCCTCTTACAGCTGATGTCAACTGACCACTATTCAAAAGAGGAAGGATGATACGGGGCGCATGTGCACATGACATCACCATCAGTTCAACATGGACCGAGAGATGGCACCACAGGACCGTCAGTTTTTCAGGATCAAGTGTGAGTAGCAAGCTTCTCAACTCAATTTCTTGGGCATCATGCCCAGACACAGAGGTCTTGGCAATGGTGGTTGAGAGGTAAGTATACTTATTAATACTGATATTACTCCAAATATCTCATATTTGTCTCATTTGCATAAATCAAACTGCTACAACTTTGATTCATGGTTCATTGGATGCAGCTATTCCACAAATCTGTCAATTGAGGTTTGAATGACACCTCATTCAATAATAGTTTAAACTAATTCCAGATTTAAATTTTATGTATTCACCTTATTTGTATAGATTAGAATGCTATAACTTTGGTTCAAGTTTTATTGGACGTGGCTATGTCACAAACCTATCAATTGAAATTGGAATAGCCCCTGTATCTGCAATAGTTTTGAAGTTATTTCAGATTTAAATTGTGTGTATTTGCCAAATTTAAAGGGCTACAACTTAAGTTCATGTTTCATTGGATGCGGCTATGTCACTGACCTATTCCAGATTTAAGTTTTGTGTATTTGCCTAATTTGCATAAATTAAAGTGCTACAACTTTGGTCCATGTTTCATTGGATGTGGCTATGTCACAGGCCTACCAGTTGAAGTGGAAATGACACTTCTATTTGTTATAGTGTTGTAGTTATTCCAAGTTTAAATTTTCTGTATTCACCTTATTTGCATAAGTTTAAGTGCTACAACTTCGGTTCATGTTTCATTGGATGGTGTTGTGGCTATGTAACAAACCTACCAATTGAAGTGTTAATGGCACTTCTATCTGTAATAGTGTTGAAATTATTCCAGATGTAGATTTTGTGTGTTCACCTAATTTGCGTAAATTAGAATGCAGGGACTTTGGTTCATGTTTCCGTGGATGCAGCTACATAAATTAAAGTTGGAATGAAACTTCTATCTATAATAGTTTGGAAGTTATGCAATTATTTTTATTTGAGAATTCAATTTTGTGTATTCACCTTATTTGCATAAGTCAAAATGCTACAACTTTGGTTCATGATTCATTTAATGTGGCTATGTCACAAACCTGTAAATTGAAGTTGGATTGGCACCTCTATTTATGATAGTTTTGGAGATATTCAACTTTTAAATGTTTCCAGTGCTCCTAATTAGCATAATTTAAAATGCTACAGTTTTTGTTCAGTGTCCATTAGATTGGCAGCTGTCATAAACCTGTATGTACTATACCTCAAGTTTTGTGTCTGTCTGTAATAGGTTGTAAGGTATAGAGCTTTAAAAATTTTAATTGCCCCTAATTTGCAAAATTCTTAATATCATGACTGTTCCAAACAATATGCACAATTTCACTACCAGGTCTATCACCATATCAAGTTTTTTACTTTTCCTAACAACAGTGTCCGAGAAAACTGACACAAAATTCACATGGAAATAAATAAATGAATGCATGATTGAATGAATTAATGAATGAAGAAAGAAGGAAAGAATGAAAGCAAGAAAGAAAGAAAGAATGTGATGAAAAATGAGAAATCTGTGTTCACACACAGGCTTAATTAACTTAACCTATACCTTATACCCCCGACTATGTGAAGGGAATGGTGCTATGCTTAGCTTACATATAGCAGTCCCAAGTTTGTTAAGTTTTCATGTTGACCTAGCCATTAAGCAAAGGGAAAACAGTCTTGTCAGTGACGTAGTTGAGTTCCCTGCTGAGACCATCTACATAGCTCTTATCAAGATGCATGGTTTCAGCTGAACACTATGTGTAAGACATCAGAGGGTGACATCATAGCAAGCAGCAAGGAAGGCCTGGGCCTGTGACCCTGAAAGCTGAAACATATCAGGAGGGGGAGACCTGACTCTTAGTACCTTAATTGTCATAATAAATGTTGAACATAAGCCAGACTTGGCGCCCCCTACCCCCCTGTGAAAGGAGCTCTTTCTTCTGTGGGGGATCTCCACACCCCCTTTTCTCCTATCTCCAATCTTCCCAACCCCCATTTCTACTGCTAGCACCCTCAGAGGAGAGATCCCCCTACCCCTGCACTGTTTGAGCCCAATATGCTACTGACTGAGCCATCAAGACACTTGAGCTTTACTGGTGCAGATTATATCATTGAAAGCGTGTGCACTGATGCAGGACTGAAGAATGTGCAGTGCCATCTAATGGTCACAGGCACAACTAATACGATCCAACATTTTTGAATGGCTGCCGGTGGATATTGTACACCACTCACGTACAAAATGCATCATATATTACACTCTGCAGTAACATTTTTATTTAATGCATCATTATTAGAATTTCTTAGATATTTTGACTGGTAAGAACTGATTTGTAGATACTTAGCTACTGCAAGTAAGTTATAAAACACCTGGAAGGGATTCCGAAGAATGGCCTCAGATTCTTCAGAGATGTTTGTAGTGGGTTTGCAGCATATTTGTATTTTGTCTTTTTGTCCAGAACCACTTCCTAGTAGTCATTACCCTATTCCGCAGCCCAAACTCTTTACTCTCCATAAGTTAACCTGTCCCTGTCTAACCTATAAACATGTAGAAGTACTATTGTCCATATTGCACACATTCCTCTGTAAAATTTTGACATAGGCTGTATTCGCCCAAATAAATTAAAGGGTTTTCAGCAGGTAACTACTCGGAACATGTTTCGGAGCCTATTACCCTTACATGTCTCTCTGACAAGGGTTCCTTGTCGAAGCTAAATATTCAGTGAAGACAACCCAAATGGGGATTAATGGCACCAAAACAAGTTTTGCGCTGGTTCCCCGCTGATGACCTGATTTTATAAAGGCTAGTAATGCCTAAAACTTTCTTCTAAATTTCAAATTTTATGAAAATGATTTGTTCCTTTTATAAATTAATTTGCTATTATAATAATGAATTAGAACTATGCAGTTTTTCAGTGAATGGTATACAATAGAACTTTACTCTAAGAATCTCAGGCTTGATAGTGTTCAAACGGTACATGGGCTTACAGAATCAGGTTTGTTAAGTTTCTCTTTGTATTAAATAATAATGAATAAATATGAACGTGGCAAATGATGAATTAGCTAAATACGTGAAGTTTTGCTTATAAATGCAGAGCTTCATTATGAAAGAAGAATACCTGGCAAACAAACCATAATTACTAAATTTGTATAGTACAGGTTAGGATAAGAACAATTTGACTTACCCCTGAACCAATGTGCTCCCTTTCTAGCTGGACAGCTTATCCTAGTTAAACCACCTGCCAGTGTATAACTGAAGTGGAAACAAACTGGGGCATTATATTCAGTCCCAGTGATTGTAAAATAAACAGTTGCAGCTAGACCACCTGTACAAACTAAGTGAAATCCTAACAAAGACTGTAACAATGAACATCCTGCACCAGAAATGTAAAACAAACTCCATGATGACACCTACTCCTCACTTTGAAAGTCTACAAACAATTAAGCTTGATTTCACTGCCAACCCTGAGTCAATGTGTCAACGTAATGTGTCAGGTTTGTGACATTTGAGAAAATAGTGTCAATGTTGAGTAAATTTTTAATATTGAGTAAATGTGCATTTAGGCATGTCAGAAAAAATGAAAGTCATTAGCATTTATGCGAAAAACATGTTATCAAAACAATTTTTCTTAACACGATTTTAAGTACAATTATGCAAACATGTAACTGTTGCAGGCCGCCGCTTGCTACCGATAGCCCCACGGGAAGGGGGGGGGGGGTTAACCTGACAGAAAACATGCATGTAAGCCTAAATTGTCTAAAATGTTCTCTGCTTGTCACCGGGGTGATGCAGTGGCACTGCATTCCTTCTGCACACTGGGCTTGCAGTTTATCCAGTGAAAGTTGCAGTGGATGAATCTGCTCAGTCTGTTGAATGTAGATACCCAGCCTATGATATTGACCATGTTCCAAGTGCTCTACATTCTTTTCGGAATCCAGTCTTTTGGGATTCATCTGTACAAAAGCGTACCCGGTACGTGCTGAGTTGGTTTTGCTCACTCATCTCACATTCTCTGCTGATGTGAAACTACATGTACATGTATCAGAAACTAAGTATCTATTACTTGCCATGTTGATTGTGGTCAGGTCATCATTACTGGTAGCTATTGTTACAGTTATCCTATGTACAAGTGTCAAGTGTCAAGGGCCATTATTATTATTATTATTATTATTATTATTATTATTATTATTATTATTATTATTATTGTCATTATTATCATTATTATTATTAATTTTATTATTATTATTATTATTATTATTATTATTATTATTATTATTATTATTATTATTATTATTATTATTATTATTACTACTACTACTATTATTATTATTGTTAATATTGTTGTGTAGGTTCAAAGTCTGTGGAGGACGGCCTACAAACTGACCAAGCAGTTTGCCCACCCTGACTTCAAAGGCCCCATGAGGGCATCAGCCACTATCAAGGCCAAACTGGAGAAGTTCAAGATCAACATGCCACTGATCAATGCACTGTGTAACCCAGGCATCAAGGACAGGCACTGGGACATGATGAGTGAAAAGGTAGGCACAGTTATCATACGTATGATGACACCGTAACAAGCAGTAAGCTTGAGGAATCTAACAGTGATATATTGCTACATTTTATCATTAAAGCTACTGAAATGGTCTCTTATGATATGATAAACATGTAATACAAACAACAAGTGGTTTTGAGAGAGCATGTACCCCACATACTAGCAAACTGAACACGGACAAGAGTATCTGGGCAAGCAATTGGTGTATTTGACAAAACATGTCTTGGTTTACTGGTCGCTGCAACCTGCAGTCAATGTGTATTGTTTGCATTGTGCAGGTGTCTCATTTAGTCCAGATTTACTACACTGTAGAAGATCTTGGGTGGACAGTACAGAATTCGTGTTTACCAGACTAAAGGTGCTTTAGAAACTCATGGGTTAATATTCCAGTGTCCATCTTGGACAGCTGAAAGAGGTGTTCATCAGTTTAACTGTACATGTATACCTGTGTATGAGGACTTTATATTCTATGCCATATTTCAGGTTATCGATAACAAATGGCAAGTCCAAATTCCCCGTGAGCTACAAGTTTAATAAAATAAACTGAAAAAGAATCAGAGTGTAGACGAATGGTGCCAGTTTTGTGTGTTCTTCAGCAGGGTATAATACATTTGTGTGACAACAGGTTGGCTTTAACATCAAGCCCAACGAGGACACACCCCTATTGGAAGTGCTACAACTGGGCCTGGAGAAGTACTTGGAGGAACTGACCGAGATCAGCTCACAGGCCAGCAAGGAGTACGCTCTGGAAAAGGTAGGAAGATGATCAGCTGCAGAGGGTCAATGACAAGGTCCTAATGCAGAGATGTCAGGAGGCAACTGGCCAGTACAAATGGTGGGCAAGCAGTCTCTGCTTCTCTTCTGTCAGTAAGAATAATATGCCATCAGTTGACAGCTGTCCTTGTTTCCTTGAATAATATACCATCGGTGACAGCTGTCCTTGTTGCCTTGAATAATATGCCATCAGTGGACAGCTGTCCTTGCTTCCTTGAATAATATGCCATCAGTGGACAGCTGTCCTTGTTTCCTTGAATAATATGCCATCAGTGGACAGCTGTCCTTGTTTCCTTGAATAATATGCCATCAGTGGACAGCTGTCCTTGTTTCCTTGAATAATATGCCATCAGTGGACAGCTGTCCTTGTTTCCTTGAATAACATGCCATCAGTGAACAGCTGTCGTTGTTTCTTTCCAGAATAGTATACCATCAGTACACAGCTTTTATTAATTCACTCTCAGTGCATTCACCCCAAGTGTACCAAGGAAAGCTGTTGACCGAGCTTCAAGAGGGCTAAGGAGCTGGTGACAAAGCTCTCCCACTGCAAAGAGGAAGTCTACTGCACTCTTTTCAAGAACTTGTGGCTTTTTCTATGTTTTTAGCTCAGTATGTATCCGTACAGCTGAGTTTTTAGGAGGCTCAGTTATACCATCTGGTGGTCATAATAGTTGTCTCTGGCCGTCAGCATTTTACATTTTCAATTTTCTCTAAAATTACTGCTTCACTGCCTTCAAACTTGGTGGGAATCAACCTGGAGTGGGTCTCTACAAAGTTAATTCAGATAGTCACACTCAGTTAATTTGTAGCTCAGCTGACTTGTCTGTCAGCTGAGCTTATAGATGTTCTGTTACCTGTCATCTGTCCATCTGTGGTTGCCATTATCTGTTCACATTTTTGACCTCTTCTCCAAAACTATTGCCCCGGTCCTCTTGAAATTTGGTGGGAATAAAGATCATGCTTCAATGATTTCTGGATTTTCAGTGAGTGTCATTGTTTATTTTTTTTGGCAAAATCTTAAAAAACATAATCTCTGAAGAAACTGCTAAGCCCATTTGCTTCGGAATTAAAGGAGCACACTTCTAGGGACCCCTAGACCTGTATTGGGTCACCAGATGGTGCGGTGATTTTCTCTATTTTTTAAGGAATTTTCATGTGGTTTTCCTATTTTGGACTTCTCCAAAACTGTCACACAGATTGATCTGAAAGCCAGTTGAAGCATAGTTTGTGGAAGGGTGAAAAAAATATATATACTTAGGTGGTGTTGCTATGTGTCTGTGATTTTTAACACATTTGTCAATTCAGGTATTTCAGGGTTAAAGCACACATTCCTATTGATTATCATTAATTACTGTAATTTTCTTGCCATTCAACATCGTGGCTGGGCCTATATGTAGTTACAGAAGGAATAAGATGGCCGCGTAACGATTCATGCCACACCTGTATATGCCTGGCCTTCCGTGTCTTCTGCATGAACTTTGGCACATTTGAATCTTTGGTGCATTCACATCAATGACACTGCAGTAACCTCTTTCATGATCATAGTTTCAATTTCTTATTGAACATTATTTTCACTCTGCTACACAAAGACAAGAGGACTACATAAATTATAAAATCCCGATATTTTGCATACATTAAACTTAATGAGACCCCAGAATTAAAAAAAAAATAGTTAAGTTGAAGACTGCTGACACACTAAATTCTCTCTCTCTCTCTCTTTCTCCCTCCCTCCCTCTTTCTCTCTCTCCCTCTCTCCCTCCCTCTCTCTCTCTCTCTCTCTCTCTCTCTCTCTCTCTCTCTCTCTCTCTCTCTCTCTCTCTCTCTCTCTCTCTCTCTTTCTCTTTCTCTTTCTCTCTCTCTCTTTCTTCTCCTGCTTTTTCCGGTAATATTTAATTATCACTCCCATTTTTTCCTACTTGGAGCCTATGCAAACATTGTCCATTACAACAGGGATGTTTCCGCTCAAAGATCTCTGGTTACCAGCTGAAGAACGTTTCATATGTTTCACGATGATTTGGACCTTGATATTTGTGCTATATGTAAGAACAGAATGGGAGGGGTCATTTTGCCTGACAACCTGTCAAGAAGGACAGACGTTCATTTCATGCATGACTTATACAGGGACTGTTGGACACAGAAAATGCGTAGCGAAAACAATTGCGCATACTCACGCAAATTATACACCACCTTTGAAACCTGAGGAACATATTTCAACTTAAGAATTTAAATGAATCAATGGATTTGATATTTCATAAGTCCCAGCAGCACCCTCAGCATGCTGTAAGTGGTACATTTGAACATACTCTGAACATTATTTGCCATATTTTGCGAGTATATTTGCCCCCACCACAACTCAAGCCAAAATTTATCAGCTCACTGTTTGCCGTATTGTCTATTTACCTGCAAGCGTGTACGTTTTATTGCAGACAAACCTAGCGACTGGTTGTTTCTATTATTTGTTTAAAATGAGAATTTCCCTGTCACATGGATAAAAATCTAACGTCCACCTGTTTTGGTCACAATTTGAATAAAGAAGTCCAAAATTTACTCAAAAACTGAAGTAATTTTGCCTGTTTGTGGCCTCAATGTTTCTCTTCGACTGCCATGAAGTTTTATACTGCTGGAAAGCTCAGGATTTTGTCGCTTTGTGTCACAAGCTCTGTGATCGGTTGAAAATAAAAATTTCAATGGTTACCATTTTTATGTGGAGCGCACCATTGTAGTGACGGCCAGCGAACCAAAGAAGTACTTCACAGCTTGCCAGACATGGTTTGTCGAGATGAACGCTGGCGCTTTGAAGTTCAGCTCTGCTTCTTGCAAGATATGGCTGGTCAGGGACAGACGCTGGTCCCCGCAAGTGTTCGCTCCAGACCATGCCAGACGATCACAGATAATATCAGATGAAGAGCGCTACTGTGGTGCGTTCATTCGGGCCAGAGGTTAATGCCCAGAGGAACAATAAATGTGATACGGTCCCTTATGGAGAGTAAAGAGTTCGGACTGTGGAATAGGGTAATGACTACTAGGAAGTGGTTCTGGGCAAAAAGACACAAATACAATTGTGCCTTGTAAAAAATTACCACTCTATCTTTATTGTGGGTGTCTTCCTTGACACTGCTTTGCCTAAGGACTTCAAATTCATGAAAATTTAGGTCGGAATCTCCATCAATATAAGATAACAAACAAGTTGTCTCGAGTCATAGGAATATTAAATAGAGAAAAACCTGTTTGTTTCTTCCCCACCTAAACTATACCATAATTGCATGGGAATATCGCTGTGGTTGAATATTTAAACTTCAGAAAAAAGTTATGTCTGATGTTTGGTGCAACATAATGCACACACAGAACCACTTTATAAAAAATTAAAGACTCCTATGCCTAAAGATTTATTGCCCCAAAAAGCCTTGAATTTCTATTCTTGTTATAAAAATGAACTTGCTGAAAATTTCCAAAATAATTTATCAGTTTTGCCATCCATAATTATGCACAATGGTAAATTGGTATGTGTGCAATATTTAATGTCCTGCCTCTAAGCTTACAATGTTTATTCTATGCTTGATTCATACAGAGGGAAGGACACTATACTCTGGTGCAGATTCCTTGGCATCATCTAAGCATATTACAATGTATTTACAGGTGTATCAAATTATTCTGATTATATTTTCATTCATCTAGTTCAAATTAATCATAATGTTTTCCTTACTTTCTCAAAATTGTTTTCTTTCCCTTCCTAATGTAAACTCAGAGATACCACATTGATATGGTAAATCATATTGCATTGAATGTTGTGCGGGTCAGTTTCAAGTATCTTGCATTTCCAAATGTTTGAGTCCATCATAGGTAGCTCCAACAGGTCACATATCTGTGCATGCTTTGTTTGGGTTATCCTGACGCTTTAAATTTCATCGATAATAATTCAATGCCTTGTCATCTATGCAAAAGTGATATTTTCAGTTTATTACCATCTATCTTTGTACCACATCATTTTATTTATGTCAAATAAATATGACCTTAGTCTGAGCCAGTGGTAGTGGCTATTCTGTTCTCTTCATCTTTACATGAAGGGGGAAGGGTGGGTAGGGAAAATTTTGTCTGAGTCAATGTGCATGAAAGGACTAAATTTGGAAATAATGGCTGATCTGAAGTATAAAAATAAATGGGCTTCCTCAAGCAAAAGCCTGTTTACCCTCCCCCATCTCGTGCTCTTTCGTGTGCAAGAAAATGTTATGTAGCTGTAAAATAAAATATTAAAAGCTATCAGTTTGAAACATGTTCCACTGGGGAATCTGAAAACCGTATAGTACAAAAAATGGAGACAGTGTTTGGGTATGTCTTAGTATGTGTACATCATGAAGGACAGAAGAGATGGCCACTCTTCCTTGTTCCACATGTGAACAGCAAGCATAAGCACAACACTGATTCTCCTCTTGTCCTGACAGACCCTGGTCATCTGTGATCACTATCATTTCAATAGCCTGTCACTTGGTTTAAGTATATATCAGTAGGTGGAAGTATAGAACTTGACGTACAGATCTTTATGCATTCTCACCTCACTCACTCAAATACAACTAAGATTCTTGATGTAGGATGTATGAGGTCAGTGGAGGTACCCCCCCCCCCCCCCCCGACATTTTATTCTTCCTATTTGCAAAATTATTTGTCCTGAAATTTAATTGTAAATTGCTAATTTTTACGTTCAGTGGGGTCTCTCACACCGTCCTCCTCCTTAACATTTATTTGCATCGTGTACTCCTTACTTCTTCCTCGGCACCAAAAACCCAGTGGGAAAAGCATAAGGAAGGTACAATACTAAGAGATAAGAAAAGTCCCGGAGGAGATGAGGGTGGCGGAGGGCTACCTTAAGGGCCAGCCATAACTATTGTGTCAGTGTCCAGTCTGAGACCCCTGGCATTGTGCATGCCATGGAGTGTTCAATGGCACATACTTTATTTATAAATGTGTGGCTTAATTGGGTGAGGGCTAAGTTATGTGACACTACCACCCTGATGCCTACTACTGCACTGCAAGCCAACTAGTACAGGCAGCATTGCCCCATTCTGTAATGCACTGGGTGAGGGCTATGTAGCCACATTACCACCCATTGACATGAGAGTGATCATCCTCTACTGATGTAGGTGAGGGTTGGACCTCACTACCACCTGTATGCTTGAGTGCCTTAACAGTACTCTGACATAAATATGTACAATTGAGACTCTTGTGTCTCCCGTGTCTCTTAAGGGATACTCTGTGCCCAAATGTGTCTACTGACATTTATAAAGGATCACATGTATACACACCACAACTTGAACAATCAAATAACACTGAATGTTTCTTGAGAAGCAAAACTAAAACTGTCTTAATACCAACAATACAACCCACATCAATACATGGAGGAGAGAAAAGGGGGGAAGGGGGCGGAAATTCAACTTAAAACTAGACACTAAAATTCTGGTTGCTCAATCATGTCCTTGTGGTCCGAATATCTAAAAGGAATGAGGTTACGTGTGTGGAGATGCTTGACCCCCCCCCCCCCCATGAAAATGTAACAGAGATTGTGCCTGTGATTAGCCGATTGGCAGGGACACACATAAATATTTACAAGTGTGATGTTGCATAAATACTTTTGTGTATGCACAAAATACTTTTATGCTTTCACACTTCACTCACTCACTCAAAAACAACCAAGATTCTTGATGTGGGATGTATGAGGTGAGTGGAGGTACCCCCCATGACATTTTATTCTTTCTATTTACAAAATTATTTGCCCTGAAATATAGCTATTTAGCGAAATTTTTACGTTGAATGGGGGTCTCACGCCATCAGCCCCACTTTGTGGCACCCCCATAAGAAGGCCTTTCTTCCGATCTAAGCTGTGCAGCACTGGCACACAGCTGAGCATTGTGGGACAGCCCCTGACTGACTCCCTTCCCTGGCATTGTGGGACAGCCCCTGACTCCCATCTATCCTGTGCTTTAGCAAATGAAACAACTCATGATTTACCTGTGATTACCCAACATTCCATTTTATGTAACTTTGCCAAGCTATTGACAGCCTATGACTGACTCCCTACCCTGGTATTGTGGGACATCCCATGACCGACTCCCATTTAATCCTGTGCTTTATTGAAAGACCGACCAGTATCTTAACGTGATTACCCATTCTTCCTTCCTAAGGAACTCGGCCAAGTTTGGGACAGCCACTGACTGACTCCCTGCCCTGGCATTGTGGGCCAGCCTATGACTGACTCCCATCTAATTCTATGCTTAATCTAATCCTGGCCAAGTTAGGGACAGCCCTTGACTGACTCCCTTCCCTGGCATTGTGGGACAGCCCATGACTGACTCCCATTTAATCCCATGCTTCATCAATAACATTGTAAACCATCCAGTATCTTATCTGTGAGAACCTTGTTATGAAACCTGGCCAAGCTAAGGACAGCCTCTGACTGACTCCCTGCCTGGCACTGTGGGACAGCCTATGACTGACTCCCATCCAATCCTGTAATTTGATAGGATCAACTAACCAACTTCCCTTGATTACCTATTTTCCATCCCATGCAACCTGGCCAGGCTAGGGACAGCCCATGACTTACTCCCTGCCAAAGCACTGTGGGACCACGTCTAATACCCTTGCCTTATACTGCGCATGTAGACTGACCAACCACCTTGGGGACAATTTGTTACCCTTTGACTGACTTCCACTTAGTTTGTTGCCTAATTAACTAGTGACTGGTAAAGACAGACTCTTGTTGGTAAGCCTCCTGCTAAAAAGTTGAGGACCACCTGTGACTTAATTATGAATTTGTAAATATGATGTTGACAGTCTTATTTATTTCAGAAAGGCATCAGCTTGCCAAGGGCCCATGTTCCTGATCTCAGCATCGGAACAGCTCCTAGCCGCTGTTTCCGTGGCTGCCCTTATGCAGAAACTGTGCCCCTTATAGTATCGGGGATTCAGATCACAAAATTCTATAACCTCTTTCAGAATATATCTAAATTAATTGGCAGTGCACAAAATCTTATCCTGTAGTAAGAACAGTGGGCCAGGGGCTTTACCCCTTATTTTTGGGTATCTCATGGTTAGCCAGACACCGTGCGTACCAATATGTATGGACTGAGGGCCCTGTTTTGCACTGTGTTTAAATTTACGCAAGGTCACTACCATATCTCATGTTTTTCTTTCTGGTGCTTAGTGATTGTTATATCTGAGATTGCAAGCACCTGCTGGGCTCGATCTTTGCACTGTGCTACAAATTCGCCTACCTGGAGGAGAGCGTGAAATGCCAAAGTAAACATGGCTGCTACCATGGTCTGTTCATACTGTGACTGAATGACAGTGGTCAAGCTGCTGACCATCTTATGGAGGATGGGCAGCGTTATTGGCAATATCTGCTGACTGATGCTTATTGCGTATTCCTGGTACTAACTTTGCTATCAGAAAATGGCAAGTAGGATCATCAAATCCTTTGAGCTTGTGCCAAAAACCTAAAGCTGATAACTGAAGAGGGGGCCAATTTCTTGTGATCTAAGGCGGCAATGAACCAAACCAACTCTGACAGGGGTATGGTTATTTTGGCTTGCTTACCCAAAACTTGTGTGCAAAATTCCTGGTATTGGGCACAGGCTCTCTTGTATACCACCCAAGTGCTATTGGACAGGGATGCTTTTATCAAGCATCTAGCACGCCATTCAAGTTTTGGGGGAGGAGTATGCTTGGGATAGGAACTGGAATGTGTTCTGCACTTGGTTGAAGCCTTTGAAAGCATTGTAGATCTCCTCATGAGAAAGCACATGCCCGTCCGTTTTGGAGTGTGGAGACATAGAAGGCCTGAAAAATCACATTTAGTTCCAAGCATTTCAACACTAACATACACATTAAGTGCATGATCTTTTTGTCACAGCAGGTCTGTTTATTTATTGTTGACATCAAAGCAATGTTGTCTGTCATAAACAAGACTTTTTTGTTTTGCCACTGGTGGCCACAAACATGAACAGCTGCTACAATTGGCCAAAACTGTGAAAACATAATGTTTAATTTCAACAAGGCCAGACCCCCCAAAAGTACTGGTTTCCATGGGATGCTTCAAACTCGCATAAACTTGAAGCATCTGTAAAAAGCATAATTTGGTCTGAGGTGAGCCAAACTTTGTCATGGAACATGAATTTCCCGTTGAAATTTCTTAAAAAGCTTAGCCATAAGTTCAAATCGTGTTTTGTTTCTGTTGATATCCTAATGTGGTATTGCGGTTTAGTAACTCTTTTTGTGAGATCAATTAACCTCCTGAGAAAGGCGCACCCAGGCAGGACCACTTGGCATGCCCATGACAAGAGCCCTTGTTCAGACTGTATTTCCCGCAGACGGACAGACTTCTTCCTTAGTAAAATTGCAATTTCTGAATGGCACTTTTAAAGTTTTTACAGTGGTAAATGGGCCTCTTTGGAAACAGTGTCTAATTCTACACCTAGAAATGTTAACACCCTTGTTGGCCCCCTGGTCTTACCTGGTGCTGCTGGCACACCCAGCTGGTCACATAGGGCTGTAAATTTTGACCGGCTTGCTTGGCAGGATTGCTCTGACTGCGACGAAGAGAAAATTGTCTAACACTTTCACTATATTTATTATTCCCTGTTTTGTTTCTGTGATCCATTTATTAATAAGTGCTGTGCTAAACGCTTCGATAAGAAAACAACTGGATGAACTACCCACAGGGAGACAAGTGTCATAGTAGAAGTTGTTCTGCCATTGTATTCCTAGTAAGGGGTGATCTGTCTTATGTACAGGCAGATTTCTGAAAGCCTCATGGATGTCAAACTTTGCAGAATATACCAGGTCTTTCGTATCCACTATTGTGCTTATTGCATCTTGCACTGTTGCATATGTTACTGAAGCTAGTTCCTCAGGTATGAAGTTATTTACTGAATTGCCCTTTGGACATGGAAGATGATGGATCATGCAGTAAGTGTTAGGCTGGTGTTTGCGGACAACTCCTACTGGTGACACTTGAAAATAGTTCCTGAAAGGGGGTTCCTTGAAGGGGCCTACTATTCGACCCAACTTCACTTCCTTTTCTAACTTCTCTTCGATCACATCTGGAAACTCATAGGCTGATTTTAAATTTCTTGGAAACCCTGCTTTGGGCTGATGGAGACAACCTAGCTGAAAGCCATCCCGGAAACCACTAACTAACATTCTACGCTGCCCTTGGGGATATCTGTCCAAGAGACGGTTCAGAACGTCAGCTCCAACGGGCATGGTTACCCCTGGGCCACACGTATTGCCCGTTTCCCCTGCCCCTGCCAGGGCACCCCAGGATGGGAAGGGTTCTTCCCAGCTGACAGAGTCTGGCCTCTGCAATGCATCCCTGGGGGATGAGTCCCCTTTACATTGTTCGTAGGAGTGACGAAATTGGTTCCCCCTTCCCCTGTAACTGCTGCGTTGTTGCGGTTATCTGAATATGGGGTGGACCCCATTGCATTTGTAACATGTATGGGGCCAGTTACACCCTTCACATGGTTTACCGCAGTGGAATTTAAAGGGACATGCATGAATATTTGCAAGTGTGGAGTTGCATAAATACTTTTGTGCATACGCACAAAATACTTTTAACATTGATGAAATGGAAGTGTTGAAAGACATTTGACTTTGCAAAAATCAGCTATATTCCGGCATCCTGTGCTTGCCATCAGGTATTGCATTACAAAACATGTGTGCTTTTAATTTAACATATGATTAGCTGTATATTTGATGTAACACTGATAAAATGTGTATTTAATATAACACATGATTAATTGTGTATGTAGTGTAACACTGATTGACTGTGGATTTAATGTACACTGATCAACTGTGTATGTAAACACTGATTAAGTGGATTTAATGTACAGTGATTAGGGCAATGCCCCACTTGGCAAAGTGACTTCAATTCTGGGCCAAATATCACATAAATATTATTCTTATAATAAACCTGCATGTCTATACTTAATTGGCCACAAGGCTTTGCACAATCTGTCAGTACTAGAGATGGAAATCTACCTTCAAAGTTGTTGTATAAACACCAGCATTTGTCCTAAAAATTCGTTTTTGTGAAATTTTGGCCATTTCTTAACAAATAATCAGGATAAAATGGTCAGACTTTTGTTGTTATGATCTCAGTAAATGTATCTACAAAAGCATATCAGGGACTTTTCATAACTGCATCTGTTTTTTTACAATGGTGATACAAAATTTGCAAAATGGCTGATTTTGTCAAAATCGATAAAGTTGGTAGACTCTTCATGTTTGACACATTAAAAATGAACTGTTAATTTCACAGAAAATGCCTGGTATGTTTTTGCTTCAAAGAATTTTTAGAATAAATCAGTTTTTATTTGATCAAAATCAGATGATTAGTTTTAGATTTTTATCCAACTGAACTGGGCATTTTGGTGCACACACCTATTGTTTGTAATCAAGATTCAAGGGTTAAGGTGGTCCATTGATTATCATGTTAGGAACAAGAGTATTTTTCAGTTTCATGAGATTGTATAGGGACTAGAACGACCAAATTTGGACACCTGATTGACAATATATACTAAGAAAAATGTCCAAAAATCTTAAAATTAAAAAAGAAAATATGGAAACTGGTTGGACATTACCTTAATTCTGTATTTAATGTAACACTGATTAACTATATATTTAAGGTATACTGATTAACTATATATTTAAGGTATACTGATTAACTATATATTTAAGGTATACTGATTAACTATATATTTAAGGTATACTGATTAACTATATATTTAAGGTATACTGATTAACTATATATTTAAGGTATACTGATTAACTGCATGTGTATTTAATGTACGTACAATGACTAGGTGTGTATTATATAACACTGCAGGCCTTGGAGAAGATGAAGGGTGACTGGGAGACTGTGCACTTCAATTTTGTTCCCTACAAGGACACTGACGTCAGCATCCTGTCAGCCATAGATGATGTCCAGGTGTTGTTAGAGGACCATATCGTCAAAACCACCACAATGAAAAACTCGCCATTCATTAAGCCGTTTGAGAGAGAAATCACACAGTGGGACCTCAAGCTGGTGGGTCTTGCTGCAAACTGCAGGATTATTGCACAAAAAATATAAAGTTTTGTCAAATTTTATCTGTATTTAAGCAATTTTAAGTTTGAAAATGGCCTTTGAATTTGTTGAGGGACTTGGATTAGTGGCTTGTTTTAACTTGACAAACAAAGCCATGAAAGGCAACAAAAGGGTCTAAAATTACTTTGTCCTGTTAAAGTTTGAAAAAGAATTTTAATGGTATTATTTAACCCTTAAAGTGCTAATCACAGCTATAGTCGTTTTCACATTACCTTTAAACATACAATGGTTAAAAGATTCAAATTCCTCATGAAGATATCTTTCACTCAAATACCAGCAAGCCTAGTTATAAAGCAAAAGGTAGTCTTAGTCAACAGCTTTCCTCAGGACACTTTGCACACATTGTGTGCAAAGTGTGCTGAGGAAAGCTGTTGACTCAATCTTAAATCAGCACTTTAAGGTTTAATATATGTTCCATGATGCTATGATAAATAAAGCATTCCAGACTTATCATAGTCATGCTATAATTCTTCTCTATGACATTATTCAAATCTGATTGCTTAAATTTGTTATTATAAAATGATTACTTTTAGAATTATTTATTTAGACATGTAAATCACATACATTTTAATTAAAACTGAATAGTTATTTGTGGATGCTTGATGGTGGGTAGTATAGTTAATATTCAGTTCAAGCTGGCTGTCTGTTGATTTCAGCATCGCATGAAAGCCATCATGGACTCCTGGCTCAAAGTTCAAGCAGCATGGCTCTATCTAGAGCCTATTTTTGGCTCACAAGATATCCGTAACCAGATCCCTGTGGAAGGCAAAATGTTTGAAGAGGTAGATGGACACTGGTGAGTTTATTACCATTGTTTTGGTCAGTAATATGTTGTTGTCTATTCATTCATATTTGGGCGGATCTCTATAAAGTTTGTTCAAATGGTCATGGTCCAATGGTATTTAGATATTTTATAATTCTTTGGTTTGTTTTTTGCAAAATTGTAAAGTAACTTCTTATCTGAAACCGCCAAGCCAGGTGCTTTGAAATTGTATAGGGGCACTTCTGGTGACCAATTTTTTATTTTATTTTATTTTTTTTTTATTTTTTTATTTTTTTTTTTTTGCTACTTTCAACATCATCTCCAAAAGTGGCCTTCAAATTATGGTGAAACTTAGTGGAAATGTTTCTTGTGGCAAGGCCAAACATAGTTCTTCACTAGGTGGCAATACTAGGAATCCATGATTTTTAACATTTTTTTCAGCTCTGCTGACCAAAGGTTGCAGAGCTTATAGCATCACTCATGTCCATCTGTCCATCATTCTGTCTGTCTGTCTGTCTGTCCATCCATCCAGGAGCATATCTCTAGAACCCTAAGAGATAGAAGAATGAAATTTATACCATAGATGCATCATACCAAGGGCATGTGCACTGTATATTATTTTTTACCTTGACCTATTTTCAAGGTCACAGGGTCCAAGAACATGTCCATTCTGGTGTGTCTGGTAGTATATCTCTAGAACCCTTAGAGATAAAATAATCAAACTTATACCAGCGATGCATCATACTAAGGGCATGTGTGCCATTTATTGCTTTTGACCTTGATCTATTTTCAAGGTCACGGTGCCCAAGAACATATCAATTGATGTGCATGTAGACATGCTGGATACATAGTATACCTTTCTTCTGTATTCTCATGCTTTGATTGCTTACTTGTAGTGGTACCTGAATTATGGTCATGGAGAGAAGGTGCCCCTCTGTGTAGTGGCATCATTTAAAGCATGTACATCTTTTAACAACTTATAGCATCAAGCTAATCATGATATTTGCCAGAAATGTGCCTTCATATAATGGCTATTAAATGCTTCAAAACAAAAATCATATTCTAACAGGAACATGGCATTTAATTGCTACACTAGATCTCATCATCACAACATCATCCTGCAACTGTGTCCATGCTGATGTCTTCCCTTCACCATAGACAGACCATTTCATCACTTTTGTCACTTTAAACGGCAAGTACACATTCCAGCAAAAAGTTGAAGTACCATTGTATTGCCATAGCAATCCTATTTGAAACATGATTTTCCCTATGTATAACTGTCATATATTTTTTGTGTCCCAATATTATAGCTATATCATTTTTTCCATGTTCTTTGTTTATACCATATCATATATAAGGGAACAAACTTAAATGGTTTATGGCATCATACATATAATTTTATGCCTAGTTGGTGCATCCTTTCAACAAATGCAACAACTTTTTCAAAATATTATGGCAGGGGACTTACATTCTTTGAATCACTGTGCACTTGCTTAAATGGTCACAGTCCAGTGATTTTTGGATTTTTTATGAATTTTATTGTTGATTTTGGCAAAATATTAAGTCTTCTTCAAAAGCACTAGGCGAATTTCTTCGAAATTGCATAGGGACACTTCTGGGTACCCCAAGACTTTCTTTGTTCAACAGGTAGTGCTGCAATTCTTTCAAATTTTCTGTTTTTTTATGAATTTTTACGTTTTCACTATTTTTGACTATTAAAAAAAAACGTCACTCAGATTATGCTGAAACTTTGTGTAAATATTCCTTGTAGAAGGGTCACACAAATTTGTTCAGCAGGTGGCTTCGCTGTGGATCCCTGATTTTTAATGATTTTTTCAAGTCTGGCACTTATCAGTCAATGGATACATTATTATTGATTACTATATAAGTGGATGGGGATTGCTGTGGTAATTCATATTTTCCACTTCTCCAAAACCATCAGCCAGATTCACTTAAAACTTGGTCTTGATGTACCTTGGGTGTATGTTTAAAACGAATAATGTGGCAGTGGACATTGATCCTTTGGATCATCTAGTTGACCCAAAGACTTTGATTTGTACCACAGTAGTGCTATAGTGTTGTGACTTTTTTGTCTATTTTTTAAATTAAATTTTGCATGTTTTTGCTGTTTTTGACTTCTTCAGAACCACATGTGGAATCTCTTCAAACTTGATAGTACCATGACTCAATCTCCACTAAGTTGCTTCACCTCATAATGCTGTTGGCATTTTCTTATTTTCAATGAATTTTACAAAGTACAAATTAGCACTAAGGGTACATGTGTATGTGTTATTACTCTAAGGATAGCCTCAAAGCTTAATTATTGGCTTATGTCTTGGAAGTGGCAGATTCAAGACCCAATGTTACTAAAAACACCAGAATGGTAGGAAGTACATGTACCTGTGGGATTTCTTTTGGTGTTGAATATAATACATGGAATTTATTATTAAATCCCATGTATTATATTCACCCGGAATCTATGCTAGGCCATACCTCAACATTCCACACCTCAAATAGGAAGATTTTTCTAAATTTTAAAAATCCATGTGGGAGATTTGTATTTTAGAATATAATGAAAAATACAAAATTTTTATGCAGGAGATTCTGCCAAATTTGCAAAATTTTGCTCGTAAATAAAAAAAATTGGGGTGAAAAAGTGGGAGATTCCCACCTTATGGGGGAAGACTTGACAGGTATGCTAGCCCAAAGCTATACATTACTGACTTCAATACAATACATGGAATTTAATAATAAATCCCATGTATTATATTCACAGGGATTCACATCTATGCTAGCACAAAGCTATGCATTACTGACTTGTGCGGTACAAACAATGAAAAATTGCTGTGCTGTGTTTAAATAAAAATGGAAAACAGGGTTGTTTGTTTGTCTTTACTTTGCAACCAAGATTGGGGTGACCAAAATATATATATATATATATATATCAGTGATCATGAGCAAAGTCATTCAATACACATACACCTCAATGGATAAATCATCATCATAATATTAAAGAAAATTATGTCATATTGCCCATGAGTATAAAAAATAAAAGTATATTAATGATTAGTATAAATACAAGACACAAATTTCCGTGGATCCTTCTAATCGCAGTTCAACTGAATTCAAATTTTACATGTATCCCATTGAGTTTGCTTGTTGAGAGGACAACTGAGCGTTTGCCAGCGGTAGCCGGCGTTAGTCGGCGCTTCACAGCGTTTGCCGGCGTTGAAAGGGTGTCAAACGCTAGCAAACGCCGACTAACGCTGGCAAACGCCGACTAACGCTGGCAAACGCCGACTAATGCCAGCAAACACAGAGCCCCAAAAGGCTTAATTGGATTTTGGCGTTTGCCAGCGTTAGTCGGCGTTTGCCGGCGTTTGTAACGCTGGCAAACGCCGTCTCACGCCGGCAAACGCTGTGTAATGCCGGGAACCGACCTGAAACGCCGAAACGCACCCACTAACGCCGAAACAAGTTACTAGTGATGGTATCCACTAATTTAAAAACACTGCAAAAATGCTTGAATTTTTAGTTTTCTTTTACTTTCTCATCAAAACTGTTTGTGCTGAAAATTGCTTGTGTTTTAAAACAAGGAGGTCATTTTAGTAGAATCCTATTTGAAAACTATGTATCCAAGACTCCACAAATTTGCCAACTTTCAAAACTACCAAAATTTATCCGTACAAAAGTGAAGCAATTTCCATGATTGTACTGATGGACGTTGGGCATCAGAATCTCAAGTGCTGTACCTGTGATATTTGGTTGCAGGCAAACCATCATGAAGAATGCCATTGTTGATACCCAGGCCCTGGTGGTCACAGCGCAGGACCAGATGCTGGAGAAATTGCAACACTCTGAGGTACATGTACACCACCACTTTAACTTGTTTATACTAAAATGTATTTTTTTTAATGTAGAAGTAAAATAGACAATGGAAATGATGATTGTCATTTGTTTTAGGACCAACAAAACATTTTGATTTTAGTTGCTACAGTATAGTTTTTTCACAGAGTTAAACTTTGCAGGTTAAAGTTTCAATTTGTACAATTTGGCCAATTTAAGAGAGGTATTAATTGCAGAAAGCTGGAAGTTTAGATGACGGTGGCCACTGGTAGCCTCCTGGCTAATGTTGTCTGCCTGAATGCATTCACTTCACTTTCTTTTCATAAATGGAAAACATGGTAGTTTAACAATTGCAGACAAGCCACATGATGAGAATATGTCAACTATCTTTGGACTTCTGAACACTGTATCCCTGAACCATACCTAGGAAGCTTTGAATTCTGGTTCAGTCATATTGTAACTAGGGAATGGTTTGTTGTAGTTAATTTCGTGGAATTTTTATTTTTGGTGATTTCATTGATACCTTGCAACCATGAAAAGAGTTTGATGAAATATTTAGATTTGTTTTTCAGTGCGACAGCTTTTCTCGGTGCTGATTGGGCACTTTATAAATAACACTATTGAAAGACCAGTCTTAGGACAGCTCCACAATTAATCAGGTAAAGCAGGGGGCCTGTCAGTGGAGGTCAAATGACATGGGAAATAGCACAAGAGGCTCAAGAAAGTGGGTATGATTCAAAGGGTCTTTCAAGGAAGGGACAACACTAGCAGTGACAATTTCAGTGAAAGGTCTGAAAGCTGAAAGAAGTAAACAAATCATCAATTCCCTTGAAAAAAACTTGCACTCTCAATGTCAGGGGAGGCATTTGCCTCTAAAGCAGACCCAAACTGCTTATTTTTGTCTACTCCACTGGGATGTCCCCTCCTTTGTTAAGGCTACTGTTTTAGCATTGGAAAAGTGACTCATTTTCTAATTGGCTGAGTATGGTAACAGGCTTCAGTACACTAGGGACCAGAGGCTGCTACTGGCCTAAACGATAATGATGAACTTCCTGATTGGTGTCTCAGTCTAGGTGGAGGGTCACAGTATAGTTTTGTTTCCCTTCCTATAAATATAATGCTGTTGAAGAAGGGTAGACTACATGTAGCAACACGGAACTTGGTCTGCTTTGAAGGCAAGGCAATCCACGTTCCTGCTGAAAGCTTTTAAGATTTTGTACTGGGATGAATAATGCTTGAGGTAGAGATTCAAACAAAGCACTTGCATGATGCATGCTGTAGGTGGGTGGTCTAAAGGTACCGGCCAGTTTGTCCATGATTGTGTCAGTGCTGAAATGTTGTACAAGTCTTGTCTCAAGTACTTCAAAGGCCATCTTAGGTGAAGACGGCATCTTTGCTCTGTTACCATGGTTACCCTGTGTTTTCTTATGCTTAAATAATCTGATAAGGATAATAATTTTCCCAGTTAGGGACCCTTTGGTTACTGCAACACACATGATAAACCATCCAAGGCAGTGTTCAACCAGATGTTAGTCATTGCATGCCTGATTAGTTTAATTGCAACATATACCAATCTATAAAATTGCACCATTCAGTGAGTGATATACAAAACACAATTGAGTGATGTCACTGGGGTATATCATTTTCCCAGAAGCAAGTTGTTGGATATGATGAGGACAGTAACTTTCCTGTTCAAATTTGTATTAAAAATTCTCAGGACCTGAAATTGGAAAGTTACAAGCAAGTTACATGCAAAATATGTGTCAATGTTCTTGAAGTTTAGGGGTATTTGTGGTCAAGTTAGTCACCATTTTGTATACTGCCATGCCCATAGGGGACCACTTAAAATCCCAGTACCTTCAGTCCATGTTCATCATGCCTGCTCAATGACAAATGCAAATCACCCATAAGCCTAGTGCTCTTTACCATATTTAAAATCTACCAGATATATTATCACCCTTTAGAAAGCCTGACACAAGCAGCAACTTTCAACTATTTGGCACCTTGGCAGTCTGTGAGTGTGTATGGTGACAAGTGGGTGGTCAGCCACCATTTTTAGCTCAGTTGACTTGTCATTCAGCGGCACTGATGGGATGGTCCTTCTTCCATCGTCTATCGTCCACAATTCACATTTTTGCCTCCTCCTATTAAAATAGATTTACTTCAAACTTGGTGGGGATGTACCTTGGGTGGGTTTCTACCAAATTTGTTCATATGGTCATGCCCCAGTGATTTTTGGATTCTTTATTAATTTTTTTCTTCTTTTTTGGGGTAAATCGTGAAAAATCATATTCTCCGAAACTGCTGACCCAATTGCTTTGATATCACACTCTTATGTCACACAGGAACCCTCCTAGGGACCCTTAGTGCTGAATTTATTCAGTAGGTGGCCCTGCGATTTATTTCTTTTGTGTGTGTGTGTGTGTGTGTTATTGCTTTTTTTGACTTCTCCAGAACTTTCACTCAGATTAAGCTGAAACTTGGTGGATATGTTTCTTGTGGAAGTTTCCAACAAAATAGTTCACTAGGAGGCACTGCTGTTGATTCCTGAATTTTAACAGTTTGTTCAATTGGGGTACTTATCAGTAAATGCCCCTTTCCTATTGATTACTATTATAATACAAGTAAATGGGCATTCTAATGCTAACTCATATTTTTGACTTCTTCTCCAAAACCATCATTCAGATTGACTTCAAACTTGGTGGCAATGCTCCTTGGGTGGGTCTCTACCAGATTCATTCAAATGGACACGCTCCGGTGATTTTTGGATTTTTATGATTTTTATTTGTTCTTTTTTGAGACAAATCTTTTAAAAAGCATAAGGGTATATATGTACATTCCAGCTGAGCACAGGAGTGTCACAGCCCAGTTGTTTCAATTCAGGTACTTATTGGTAAATGCCCCTTTCCTATTGATTACTGTGTACAATTTATAAGTTAATGGGCATTCTAATGCTAACTCACATTTTTTACTTCTTCTCCAAAACCGTCATTCAGATTCAATGTACCTGGACTGGGTTGCTACCAGATTGTTCAAATGATCTTGCTCCTTTCATTTTTGGATTTTGTATTTATTTCTTTGTTCTTTTTTGGGCAAATCTTAAAAATCAAAAGGGTATATGTACATGTCAGCTGAGAACAGGACTGTCACATTCCTCTAAATTGGCTCAAAAGCATGTAACTGTTAACAGCCTCCCACACAAGATGTGACAGGTGAAACCTGGAGAATATCAAAGCTCCCCAACAAGGGCAATCCAGCCTATTATGAGGGAACTCCTGAAATAAAAGAAAACATCCATTAATTATAACAAGGTCACAAATTCAAGTTCAGATATGCTATCCACTGTTTTTGTCCTGAAGATGGATATATCGTAATTCTCAAGACATATTTTCTTACTGCTTAATGCAATAAACCAAACAGGCATTGTCGATATGTAAGTGTTTGTCTGGCAATAGCTATCAGAACGAAACAGATGGTAGATGTGTGAGGTCAGTCCAGTATCTATCATTGTTCATTTGCCTGTATGGTGAACCCTGTATCTTCATTGTGGAAGAGTTGCAGTGGGGGTACATGCAGACTTATGATTTTTTAAAAAAGGCTATCAAGCTGGTTCATGTTCCAAAGAACGTTTGGTTGGCTTCATCTGAAAGATTTACACTATCTATAAAATTATCATCATTGTCCTGCTCAATGCAATGTTTCACTATGCATGTGCCATTATTTGTGGGAAACTTAGTTACTGCATGTTTTACTCTTTGATGAGCACCATCCTTCTTTTTTTGTTGTCAAGAGCCCCATGATAAACTTCTCTTGGCAGCATGGTAGACCAAATTACCTGGGTGAATGGCATAGAGTCCTGTTTGGCCATGAGCAATTTATTCAGGTCATGGTGCTGTGTTCCTGTGGGTATTGAACCCAAGTCATTACTCCCTACATGCACAGTAATGACCCAAGGTGGGAAATAAAACTGCACCAATTGTGGCACTGCCCATCTGGCTCTGTCTACCCTTGCTCCTGATATACTGTACGAAAGTGGTTGAAAATTGTTCTCTGCTCTGGTTCAGATGACCCAGCTGCACAGATATCTTATGAGCAATGAGCCGACCAGCCACACTTGCCCTGCAAGAAATACAATTGCGGCAGTAAATGTTCAAATGTTCATTTTTTAAATGATTTTTTGAGTGTTTTTACTATTTTCGACTTCTCCAGAACCGTCACTCAGATTAAGCTGAAACTTTGTGGGTATGTTCCATGTGAAATTGTCAAACAAAGTTGTTCACTAAGTGGCATTGCTATGGATTCCTGATTTTGAACGATGTTTTCAATTCGGGTACTTATTGGTAAAAGCACCTTTCTTATTGTCAGATTACTATGCAAGTCAATGGGTATTCTAATGCTTTTTCACGTTTTGGACTTCTCTGAAGAAACTGTCTGTCAGATTCACCTCAAACTTGGTGGCAGTGTACGTGGGTCGTCACGCTCCAGTTAATGTTTTATGACATTTAGCTCAGCTGACCTGCTAGTCATCTGTTGGCAGAACATTAGGCCCATGGGTCTGTTGTTCAGAAAAATATCTTGATATGTTGGTCCTAAAAAGTGATCTCAATTTGGCCTGGTCTCTCAAGCCAGCTGTCACTGTATTCCCTTCTTTGGCAACAAATTATGAAAGATACAACACCAAAAACTTTAGAAAATGGAGAATATTCTAGAAGCACATCATATGCACACACAATTATGTGTCTACCAAAAATACCAATTGACCAACTGGTCAGTTTGCCGCCACAGATTACATTTTAGGCCCATGGCCTTGTTTATGAATTTTTTGGGTGTTTTGGGGGGCAAATTTTAAAAAATCTTTTTCTCCGAAACCGCTCACCCAATTGCTTTGATATCATACAAAAACACTTCTACAGACTCCTAGATCTTAATTTGTTCAAGAGGTGGTGCTGCATTTTTTTCTATTTTTTAGCTCAGATGATCCATATCACCTGAGCTTATACCATAGTCCCAAGATCCATTGTCGGTGGTAAACAATTCACATTTTCGAGTTCTTCTCCTAAACTATCAGCCAGATTCACTTCATACTGGGTGGCAATGTTCCTCTAGTGGGTCTCCACTAGGTTGATTCAAATGGTTGCAGTCTAATGCTTTTTGTATTTTTTTATGATTTTTTTGGCTCTTTTTTCGGCGAGACCTTAAAAAATCTTCTTCTCCGAAACTGCTCACCCAATTGCTTTGAAATCACACAGGGACACTTCTGGGGACCCCAAGTTGTTAATTTGTTAACCAGGTGGTGCTGAGAATTTTTTTCCAATTTTTGACGAATTTTTGTAATTTTCGACTTCTTGTCCAAAACCATGACTCCGATTTTGCTGAAATGCTGCAGGAATGTTCCTTGTGGAAGGCCCAAACAATTTTGTTCACTAAGTGGGGTTACTATAGAATCCTGATTTTGAAATGAATTTTTCATTTTGGGTACTTGTCAGGAAATACATACATGGATCCCTATTGTTTCATATGTAAATCAATAAATACATGTCGGCTTCTAATGGAAATCCACATTTTCCACTTCTCCCAAAGCATCAGCCAGATTCACTTCATACTTGGTGGCAATGTTCCTGTAGTGGGTCTGCACCAAGTTTGGTAAAATGGTCACAGTCCAGTGATTTTTGTATTCTTTATGATTTTTTTTGTTCTTTTTTTGGCCAAACCTTAAAAAATCTTCTTCTCTGAAACCACTCACCCAATTGCTTTGAAGTTACCGGACGTTTAGTTGTTGATTTGTTCACCAGGTGGTGCTGCATTTTTTTTCCATTTTTTATGAATTTTCGTGTTTTCACTATTTTCGAATTCTTCTCCAAAACCATGACTCAGATTTTGCTGAAGTGCTGCATGAATGTTTTTTGTGGACGGGCCAAATAAATTTGTCTGGCAAGTGGTGTTACTATGGAATCCTGATTTTTTATAAATTTTTCATTTTAGGTACTTGTCGGTAAACGCATATATTACCATTGTTTACTATGTATGTATATCAATTGCCATTTAATACAGATTCACATTTCTAACTTCCGCTCTGAAACCGTCAGCCAGATTTACTTCATACTTGATGGCAATGTTCTTGTAGTGGGTTTCCACCAACTTTGTTCAAACCGTCAGCTTAAGATTCACCTGAGCACAGGATAAGTTGTTGTCCTCTAGTTTATAATTTTTTGTGTGTTTTCACTATTTTGCACTTCATCTCCAGAACTGGCTCTCAGATTAAGCTGAAACTTGGTGGATGTGTTCCTTGTAGAAAGGTCAAGCAAAGTTGTTCACTAGGTGGCACTGCTGTTAATTCCTGATTTTTAATGATTTTTTCAATTTGGGTAGTTATCTGTAAACATACATTTCCTATTGATTACTATGCAAGTCAATGGGTATTCTAATGCTAATTCACATTTTTGACTTCTGTGAAAAAACTGTCAGTCAGATTGATTTCACACTTGGTGGCAATGTACCTTGGGTGGGTCTCTACCAGATTTGTTCAAATGGTTACCCTGCAGTGATTTTTGGACTCAGCTGCCTTATCAGTCAGCTGAGCTTTTGTGAGGGTCTGTCATCCATTGTCCATCCGTTGTCCATCCACAATTCACATTTTTCGACTTCTTCTCCAAAACCTTCAGCCAGATGCACTTCAAACTTGGTGAGGATGTGCCTTGTATGGCAAGCCAAACCTGCAAATATTCACAAATAGTAATATCTGTATTTCTAATTCAGATATGTGCATTTCTAATTCAGATATCTGCATTTCTAATTCAGATGTCTGAATTAGACTGGAAATACAGCTATCTATATTAGAAATACATATATCTGAATTAGAAATACAGATATCTGTATTAGAAATACAGATATCTGGATTAGAAATACAGATATCTGGATTAGAAATACAGTTATCTGGATTAGAAATACAGATATGTGTATAAAATGACAAATAGAGATATCTGTATTTCTAATTCAGATATCTCTATTTCAAAAACAGATACAGTTCCGCCCGTCTAAAACTTAACAGCCAAACGCGTTTGTGACGTTTGGCTGGTGTTTGGTTTGCGTTTGAAAACGTTTGAAAGCGTTTGGTTTGCGTTTGAAATTCGTTTGAGAAGCGTTTCAAACACTTTCAGCATTGCGTTTCAAACACTTTGAGCAACGCGTTCGGTACCCATGCGTTTCAAACGCGTTCGGTACACATGCGTTTCAAACGCTTACAGATGCACTTACAAAGTTTAGGTGTTATATTGTATTTTCCCCTTGTTGCTTAAGTTAGAGATACACAAAATGAATGTTTACATTACTTTTCTTCCACACACAAGTGTACATAAAATTGTTCACAAGAATATGAGTTGATAAAGATTCCAGTGGGAATCGAAATATAAAAAAGTAAAGAAAAAATATTTTAATGTAAATAAAAACCCCAAGTGAATGAATGTATTTAAACTAGGATGCATCTTGAAGGAACGACGTAAAGAAATAAGCAAACTTGGAACTCTGTACAATGTAACGCTATATGCCCCACATGTAGTATGAAAAAAAATACTTGGTTGGTGCTGTAATGCAGACGCTTTTTATTCCGTCAATTTTGTTTTCCTTTGTATAAACGTTGTACTGCTTAGGTACAATATATATATATATTTGATTTTCTTATTATCTACGCAGCCATTTTAAGAATCTCCTACAGTAATTTTTTTAAAAAATAGCATTCAGAGAACAGATTACCCTCAGCGCCAACAATCTTTTTTTTCCTCAATTCTGCATTTCTTGAGATATTATGGTAACAAGATTGTCCCCTTGTGCGCCACTCAGACGGCCTTCAAATGAAAACTTCAAAAGTTTCTTAGGTTTAAAAATAATAAGAAGCTAGTTTTCAATAAGAACGTGGTCCATTTAATATAATTTGTATCTCTGATAAAAATTTGTGAAGCTGCGATGCATCCTTGTTGAGATATTATGATAACGTGGTCCCCTTGTGTGCCGCTCAGAAGGCCTTCAAATAAATGCTTTAAAACTTCATTTAAAAAAGTTATAAATGCAAAAAGGAAGCTGGTTTAAATAGGTACCTGGTCCATCATAAGGTGCACCTCTGAAAAATAATTGGTAAAGTTGCGGTCAGCATTTTTTGAGATATCACGGTAAAGTCGTCAGGGTTGAGGCCACTCAGACGGCCTTCAAATCAGTGCATGAAAAGTTTCATTAAAAAAAAATGTAAAAATAACCAGAGGACGCTGATTTCAGTAATAACCTGGTCCATTATAAGACGCATTCCTGGTAAAAATTTGGTAGAGCGACCTTGAATAGTTTTAGAGATATGGCGGTAACATTGTCATGGTTGACGCCAAATAAATACATTAATAAAAAGTTTCGTGAAAAGTTGATAATTAATCAGAGGAAGTTGCTTTTCAATTGGAACCTGGTCCATTATAAGGTACATCTCTGATAAAAATTTGGTAAAGCTACGGTGAAAATTCAGATATCGCACGCGGCAGTAACATCGACAAGATGGACGGACGACAATATCATCCGGCACTTCATGTGCGGAGGGTAAAAAATGGGAATGGAACACTTACAAAGGCGTATGAGACTCCAATGATTATACATGAATAAAGACAATGCTCTTTCAAGTTTGATTTTATGTTGTTGGTTTTTTGTAATGAGTAAACAAAACTGAATTGCTTAAAGATCCAGGTATTATGTGTGTGCAATCACGCCCCAGGGCTTACAATGCATGAATTATTTCCTGATTCTCTTTTCTTATTTCTCCCCAATGGTTGCACTTATCTGCACGAGTTGTGTGTCAATTTTCTTTTCGTTTCTTTCTTCTTCAACTCCCTCGCCCCCCAATTCTAATGAGACCGTTCCGTGCATAGGAAATAAGGTAATGCTAACTATGTAGTGGTGTGCCCAGGACTGACTATACCACTTTTGTATTAGGGGTGTTGGCAATACATTTGACTGTGTTGTCATGTCACAGGCTTCCAATGGGGCTTGGGCTTACATTATCAAATGTGCCAGCGGTATTATATTTATATATAATGATATATATATGTATATATATATATTTACATATATGATATATATATATATATGTATATATATTTACATATATATATGTATATATATTTACATATATGTACATATATATATATTCACATTTATTTGATTTCTTACACATAGGGACCATGGTCTTTCATTTGTCTGCTCAACACTTTACAGACGAAAGGGTGCAACGAACTATAAATATGGACCAGGCAGCATTTAAATATAAGTGGTGTAGACATCGCCTACATTCTTCTTTCATTATGATTCAATTTTGCGGATTTGATGAAATCTATAATAGATTTCGACATAAAACTCAAATAAGAATGTGTATTTGCATCATGAAAACATGAATACAGAAAGGAACAATTTCCCAAATTAGTCTTTTATTATTAATTAATGATCCAAATGAGTATGCTAATGATTATGGTCACAAGGTGTTGCTGTGGGTGACACCTTGTGGCTAATCCTAGCAGTAACACATGTGCGGCAAACAAAATGGACACTGGTTGGTTTGACTCCTGTGAGGATTGCAAGCTTGTGACAGTCGGCAACGATATATATCCAAATAGATACGTATATGTATTTCCAAGTGTTTCAAGTAGGTCTTGTTAAATTTACTGGTGCATCTAGTAGGTTTGTACTTTTGTTGACCAACACGCAAAGGGATCCAATCTGATGGTGGATTAGAAATCGCATCAGCTCTCTTGTTTTGTTGTGTTGTTTTTCTGCAGCTAAGATCACTGATCAGTGCCGATGATCCACATGTGAAGGATACGTGTGAAAGACTTCACACAATTGAGATGGCAGTTGTCAACTCGGCCCTCTGTCTTAATTTTTATATTTGTGCTTATCTTCACTAATTAATTACACACTTTGGAAAAGGGTTAAAATGCGTAGATCACAAGTACGTAAAAAAAGACGTTTAAGTCGTTTATTTGTAAAGGACTTTTTTCTTTGAGCGTCGCATTTTGAATATTTATTTGGATTACCCCCCCCCCCCAAAAAAAAGAAACAAAGAAACAAAAACTGTACGATTGATTTGCAAAATATCTAAGAATCATAAATTTTTTTTGTGATAAAATCCAAATAAATAACGGTAATTAACGTCCGGTACAAACAGGATTCATGTTAAAATTTCAAAAATGGGTTTTCAACATATGACTAAGCCTACATGTATTTATAGCTGCTATAAATTGGGAGTTGTTTTTTTGTATATTTGGTCACCGAAAAATAATTTAGGTATGTAGGCTACCTGTGCATATAATGTCAAAATAATAAGCGTGTCAAAATAATAAGCGTGTCCGTTATTAAATGTGATTTCCTTCGCTGTATTTTCTGGTGTGCCTGTATTCAAAATGAAATTAAACTATAATTTTTTCAAATGTTGACATGAAGTAGCGTAATCAAATGGCCAGATCATTGATTTTGTCAGTGCAAAGCCCGCAACTATTGCAAATTTTGCTCTGGTCAACATCATTGAAAACTTGCATTCACAAACTAGTCCAAATTAAAAACAATTCACTGAATCTATTTAATTTGTCATTACGTTGTTGTGATGTATCGGCATACAATTCCTTCATTGGCGGTTCCTTGCTCATAATCTGTGGAAAGCGTCGGTAAAAAGGTAGGCCCTAATTGCAGAAAACCATTAGCTTCAATATTATCGTGCACTGAAAGATTTACAAATGTTGACCACCATTTTGACCGTGGGCGAGGTCACATGATCTCTGCATGGACCACATGACCCCCATGCCTGGACTTTGGCACACGTGGGGAACAGCGGTTTTGATTTTCTTTCATTTTTGTGAAAACGTTAATAATTGAAATTGATGGAGACCTACTACAACTCTCTAAACTTTGTTGAATGACAGTATTGGTTTGTTTACTGACAATGAAGAAATGGAGACAGGGAACAGAGCAAATACTTATTGCAATTAAAAATTTAAAATGACATGGTTGTTCAAAGTGGTTGTGGATGCCGGAGATTCAAGCACTGAAGCAGGTTCGAGAACAGGCCATTTCATGTTGAGACTGACACAGCAAACGATAGACTATCATGTTTGGACGGAGACAAACTTCAAAAGTGTTTTTGTAGTTACGCCGGTCATTTTTTCCTCTGAATACAAAAATAAAAAATAAAAAACATCGATGTTCATTATCTTTGATAGTGTTTTTACGAGAACGATGGCAGCTGCGGATGGTGCTGTGCCTCGTGAGCCTTTCCTTCCGAAACTGGTCATTCGTCTTGGTCAAACAATTCAGTACAGAGGGGCGATCAAAACGATGTGGCCCCTAAAGTCTTCTGCCCTCTTTACATTGCATTTAAGTGCATATACATGTACAAATAAATTTATTCAACCTGCAACTGAAGCTTTATTTCTGTGGTAGGTTTAAGTAACTGAACACATAGCTTGTTGAAGTGGGACATTTTGCCACTATCAAACATTTGGGAAATGCTTTAACTTGTAGGCCTAATAACTATGCGATGGAAAGTCATTGACCTGTTTGGATGTGTTTGAAATGCAATTGTGAAAGTGCTTGAAACGCGTTTGGTGAAGTGTTTGAAACGCGTTTGGTGAAGCGTTTGAAACGTTTTTATTATCAGAGCGTTTGAAACGCGTTTGTAACAAAGAGTTTGCAACGCATTTGCAACGCATTTGCTTTGCGTTTGAGTTTTCCCACTTGCGTTTGAGGATCGTTTGGGAAGCGTTGGTGCGTTTGGCGTTTGATAACTTGAACGCGGGCGGAACTGTATCTCTATTTCAACAACACAAGCTGGAGAGCAATGAATGCTCCCTTGTGCGGAAGTGCTACAGATCTAAGGCATGCATTTATTTAACCATGTGAGACCAAAGAACATGCAAATCAAAGCGGGGTGCATGCAAATCACATTTGATGTGGAGCCAACTTGGAGCACATTACCCTACACATATGATTCTGGGCCTGGGGTATTATTAGACCGGGTATGGGGCCTCCGGACCACTGAGATTGGACGGAATGCCCTGCCCAGCTGTCTGGACATGGTTGGTTGGCCCCGGAACTACTGTGGGCCAATGGTACAAAGGCACAAGCATGGTCATATCATGTGGCGACACTGGGAACTGTCCCTCCCTGTGCGTCTAGCGGTTCTTGTGCCAGTAGGGACCCTTGCACTGGGCTGATTTTTCACAAGACTGCCCTGTTTAGGCTTTGAGGACTCCTCAACCACCACAGCAGCAGCTTTTTCCATTGGCTTTCATTTTCTTAAGGCCTGAGGCATATCTGTAAAGACTGTTACAAAGGCTTGATCACCCTTGCAATATTCAAAAGTTCTCGCAACTTGTTAACTGTCACGAAGTCCAAGTTCGCCACCATGCTCAAAAGACATGTAGGCTCAATTTATCAATGCCCTATGATTGCTCCTGGCTGCACACTAAATCATTCAGCTTGCGATGTTCAAAGAAATCAGGAGTTTCCAAACAGTTTAAAAAGTCGACGGTAGAGTTTGTCAAGGACAAAGAAAAATTGTTAAAGTTGAAAAAGAAGCATGTGTGTTGATCTCCAAAATGAACCAAGCAGAATGGCATCTTCTGAAGATGTTTCTGAGTTTATACCAGCTGACTTCAATGTGCACATGGTCACAGATGTGAGTATCATTGGTTGCCTAAGCAGTGTGCCAATCAAATATGCAAATGAGGCTCTTAACTAAATGATGGAGCATACCTTGCACAAATACGCCCGGTGAAACAAAAAGTTGCACCAAGCAACATTGGGCCAACCATAATCTAAGTTTGTATTAAATGTATGTGGAAATATTTCTTTACAAGAGAACATACACAAGCCAGTTAATTCATTTGCAAATGTAATCACCCAAAAAAGCACACAAGTCCACTTGGATGAGACCCAACATGCAGACACTCTACCAATACCTTGTACTCAACTTGGTGCCCAGTGACATTGCACCACTGGTTTTCAGTAACTGCCACCAGATGTTAATATGTCAGTTTGTTCAGTGGTGCTTATCAGTGCTATGAGAGCACCACAGCATATCAAATATTGCATATTTTGTTCTACATGTAAGTTTAAAAGGATATCACAAGCATGAGAGAAATAAACTCCATTGCCATGAAATGGTTGCTTATTATATGAATAAGAAGAAATGCAGTCTGTCACCAGAGCTGACCTTGTGCCATTGTGAAACTGGATACAGATATCATTTGGTGTGTGAGGTGGACAGTTCCTAATGTGTGAAGTTTATCTCGTCTTTTTTTTTTTGTAGTCAATGTTGGATGACATTCAGAAAGGTCTCAATGATTATCTGGAGAAAAAGCGACTCTTCTTCCCAAGGTATGTACATCTGCCCATTGATAAAGGTACATGTACATGAGCTGTCCATTAAATGATATTTTTTCTCTTATTTCAAATCATTTTGGATCCTTGTGGTAAAAGGAAGTAAATTTGAGATTCATATTCAGTGCTACCTTAAGGAGACTTCATTAACGGTTGCTATGTTACAGATTTTTCTTCTTGTCCAATGATGAGCTGCTGGAGATTCTCTCAGAGACCAAAGACCCACTCCGAGTGCAGCCTCACTTGAAGAAATGCTTTGAAGGTATTGCACAACTATCATTCACCCCAGAAAAAATCATCACAGCCATGGAATCTGCTGAGAAAGAAATCGTAGAGTTCGCCCGCACCATAATCCCAGCTGATGCCAAGGGTCTGGTTGAAAAATGGTTGCTGCAGGTAGAGGAGGTGATGAAGTTAAGTTTGCGTGAAGTGACAGCAAAGGCAGTGCAGGCTTACCCCACCACACCCAGGCAAGACTGGGTGCTCCACTGGCCAGGACAGGTGGTGCTGGCCTCTAGCACTGTACACTGGACAGCGGAGGTCACACAGGTAATGTCACACATATCTGCATTTAGCTTTTTTACTCACACCAGTAAGACCATGCTATTATATCTAAGGTCTTTTTATTCACACAGGTAAGCCACACTATAATTGGGTTACTTTTCTGGCCTATATACACTGATATTTCAGTCAAACATAAGGTGACCAAAAAAAGATAATTGTGTTGAAAAATGATTGATGATTTGGCAATATCGCTAAATGGTTTAGGGATATCACCAAATAGGATTAAATGTCAAAATGGCTTGCCACACTTGCCTGGAAAATTTTTACTTAGTAGGAAGATAAACTACTTAATTTGCATACAAACTTTAATCTTGGCTTTCACACTCATACATTTCAGTCCATTGGAGCTCGGGAAATGTTGAATTTGTGAATAAAGGGGTGTGCACTTTGAACTATTGAAACTTGAACAGATAAAGACATTCGTATTGCATCAAAGGAAGCAGAATGTTTCTTGCCATTATAAATTCAGAACTTGTGCAGTAATAGTTGTGATTGGTGCATATGCTGAAAAGTTTTGTGAAGTCGATTGACATCGACAAAATGACTGACTTCAGTTTTGAGTTTGCAAGTTTATAGCAGTTGAATATGTAACTGACAATGACCAACAGTTTTGTTACCAACATGGAGAAAATAGAATTGGGCTGTTTGATTTGGGGTATTTATGATATGGAAGGGTTGCAGTACATTTGTGAGATAAAGATGTTTATTTGATGTACACACCAGAGCATCAATGAGGGGACACTCAAAGAGTACCTGACGAAGAGTAGCCAGCAGATAGACCAAGTGGTGGGCATGGTTCGAGGCAAGCTCACCAAGATGGCCAGGATCACACTAGGTGCACTCATCGTCATAGACGTGCATGGTCAGTAGTCATCATGTTAACAATGCCTTGGACGCCATTATCAATTTTGCACAGTTTCTAAAATTTATATTACCATGTGACTTTATGGCAGATTTTGTTAACTTGTGTTAGTTTATTTGTAGCGCGTGATGTTGTGGCAAACCTGTACGAGACAGATATAAAGAGTGCACAGGATTTTGCCTGGATAAGTCAACTACGTTATTACTGGGAGGAGGCAGGGGTGATGGTACGCATGATCACCACCACTGTGCCATATGGCTATGAGTATCTTGGTAACACAGGCCGCCTTGTTATCACACCATTGACTGACAGGTGTTACAGGTATGTCTCAGGCACTTTGCTGGCCACATGTCATTCTCTTTCTGATTGGTGGATCATATTTTTAAGAAAGTCTTTGTATAAAGACTTGCCCAAAAAATGGTCTGTTTGTATAATTACACAGACATTCTTAAGCTAACTTTTTCTGGTCTTTGATTGTGGATTTAAAATCTTCAAAAAAAGTATATGTATATATATGTGTGTGTGTGTGTGTGTATGTGTGTGTGTATAATATTATATGTACAGTTACGCCCGAGCAAAACGTTACAGAGAACACATAAACACATTCGTAGTCTGTTCGCATCCCATTCGCGTTCTGTTCAGGTCCCATTACATTTTTGCAGGGTAAAGGCACCCTTTGCATTCTAGCCCGTGCCCTCAGATTGCATTCTATCGCGTTTTCGTTCCCGTCCGAATGCGTCCTGTTAAATGTCGCTAACACACCATGTAATCACAGAACGCGTGTGGTTGCATTCCTACTACATCCCAACTAGTTCCATATGAGTTACTTTGCATTGCACTCATGCATGCTGTGATACGTCACATGTAAAGTATGCTTACCTGTTGGATGTGCAATCCCAACAAATGTGTGGATTCAGGCAAAGTTCTCAAACAACTGAATATCAAAATGAATATTTGATTTAAAGATGTATATTTATCCTGGATTGCCCAGGTAGTTAATACATTGATAATACCGCGGCTTCCCCAGCAAAGTAGAACAACAGTACTGCCGGAGTTCAACTTGACAGTCTCCAAACGCTTCCCAAATGATCCGCAAACACAAACAAGAAAACTCAAACTTGAAACAAACTCCTTCAAAATGCGTTTCAAACTCTTTCTTACAAATGGGTTTGAAATGCTTGGGCAATAAAAGCGTTTCTAACACTTCACCGAACTCCTTTTAAACACTTTCACAAATGCATTTCAAACACATCCAAACACGTCAATGACATTTATAGCAGTTACAAAGCATGTCCAAAATGTTTGATGCTGGCAAAATGTACCCACTCCCAGCAAGCTATGCATTCAGTTGCTTTAACCCAACACAGAAATAAAGCTTTATTTATAGGTGGGAAAAATTATTTGTACATGCAGCCTACATACACTTAAATGCAATATGAAGAGGGCAGAAGAATTCATGGGCCAAATCGATTTGATTTCCCCCTCTCTATCATCTTGTTTCACCAAAACGAATGGCCAGTTTCAGATGGAGTAGCCCGTGAGACACAGCACCAGCTGCAGCTGCCACCTGAAGAAGTCTTCCAGCCAGGAATGATAATCTATTGTTTGCTGGGTCAGTCTCATCATAAAATGGCCAGTTCTTGAACCTGCTTGAATCTCTGGCACCCACAGGCCACAACCACTTTGTACAACCATCTCATTTTGCAATTTTCAACAGCAGTTATAGCATTTGCTTTGCTCCTGCATGTTTCTGTTTATTTATGCTAACCAAACCAATTATGTCATAAAACAAAGTTTAGAGATTTGTTTTATGTCTGCATCAATTTCAGTTATTTACGTTTCCATGTTTCTACAACAGTCAAAGGAAATCAAAACCCTTGTGTGCCAAGTGTGCAAAATTCCTGGAAAGGGGTTACATGGTCCATGCAGTGATCACGTGACCTCGCCCAAGGTCAAAATGGTGGTCAACATTTGTAAATCTTACCGCGCCTAATATCAAAGCTAATGGTTTTCTGCAATTACCTTCTTACTGACACTTTCTACAATGTTATGTAAACAAATTTTAATAGAAAGGCCAAATATGAATTGTTTATCATTAGGAAAGATATTAGTTTTATGTTGGTAGCCTGACCGCGAGTCACAACGGTTGAAGGAATGGGGGCTGAACTTTGAAGTTTGATGTTGCCAGGTGTGTTCTGTCACGTAGGTTGGATTGTGTGACACCTTACACTTTTTGCTTATCTCAAACATACGATTGATTGTTAACAGGCAATGATATAGCTAATGAATGAAGTAATTGTACATATGTACATGTATGTAGTTGTACTTTAAAGAAGTTTTATGTTATCAAATTATTGTCACTTGATCATCTTTATCGTGTCTTCAGAATTTTTAGGCTCATTATAGGCAATCCGATTCAGTGTTATTAACTTTTAATTTAGGCCTACTAGTATGTGACTCATAAGACCTCATATTACTTACCAATGCCGCAATGAAAGTTATAACAGTTTATTGCATCATGAACGTGTTAGGCCTACATTATATTTCATTACTATTTTGACAGAGAACTGAATGGCATTTTTATGCAGTGAAAAATTTGTGAAAGCAAACTCTAAGTGGAATATATCTTCCACTTCCACATAATTATGTAGACGTTTTTCTTTCTTTCTTTCTTTCTTTCTTTCTTTCTTTCTTTCTTTCTTTCTTTCTTTCTTTCTTTCTTTCTTTCTTTCTTTCTTTCCTTCCTTCCTTCCTTCCTTCCTTCCTTCCTTCCTTTCTTCCTTTCTTTCTTTCTTTCTTTTTTTCTTAACTTTTGTTGCATATACTAAGACCATTTCATCACAGTGACTCAGAGCATAGTCCAAAAAGGGACTGGGTATCAAATTGTCCAAAG
>OZ026622.1:4897888-5018356 GCA_964020975.1 Hermodice carunculata
ATCTGGCGGGTGCCAGGGGGCAGTCATAAACCCATGTCAAAGCCGGCAACAGGTCAGAAGTTGGGATAAACTGCCAGATACTGTTTGAGATTAGGTCTTCTAGGCACGAAGCCCTACAAGGCCCACTAATAAATGCGCTGACCTATAGGCCCAAATCTGATCGACCACAAGAGTGCCATAAACTAGAACACGGTGGCAGTTCTGATGGGATCTGGAAAGGCATAACAGACCAGTATCGGAACCTATGCAAAGGAGCCTGTTATGCCTGCAAGGCATGTATGCCCTCCTCGAGCACTATCATGTCACGCAATTAGTGTTCAGCAAAAGTCGTAGACGATCGCCATCAGCAGCCCCACAGAATGTCGACAACTGCAGTGTTCCATGGGGCACGCTAGGAGGCATTGAAGGCTCTAACCTGGTGAGCTCTGGCAGATACAAGCTGTAAGGTGTCCTTCCTATCCAGCGAGGTCTCATGGGCCTTAAAGATAGTCTGCTTAATCCACAATGAAATCGTTTTTCTGCAAACTTGCTCCTTGCATGGGTTACTCAGTGGTAGAAGGAGGGCAGACCTCCATCCTCTGAGTCTGTCCATGCAGGAAAGGTACCAGCGAAGAGCTCTCACTGGGCACAGGGCTCTGTCCTTGAAAGGAAAAGTGGCATCTATCGCACATAGGGTAAAACCCTTAAAGGCCGTAGCCAGATCCCGAGCCACTTGGTTCTTAGGAAGGAAGCCCAAGTGAGGCCTCAGAGTCACCTGGGAGTAGTCAGGTGACCATTGGAGACGGTCATAAGCTAGAGCATGGATCTCATTTCTCCTAGCCCCAGAAGTGGGTGTTTATAGAAAACAAGCTTTTGACGTCCAGTACTTGAGGGAAACCCGCCTGGGGTCTTCAAGGCACTCAAAGCGCCACTTCTTCAACATAGCTAAAACCCACTTAGGTAGGACCTGTCGCGTCGCTGGCCTGTTGGTGTAGAAGGACATGATGAGGGCCGACATATAAGGATCGCCACCTATGTGCATGTCCAAGACAATGGCAAGGGTTGAAGAGATAGCTGATAGAAACCCCTCCACTGTTCTCGAGCTCTTGCCTAAAACTTCCCACTGATACACCAGGAAGTCGGCAATGTCGACCGGGGCTGCCAGGGGGTGACCAGGATCAGATTGCAATCGTGGGACCAAACCTTGTGCAATAACTTTGGAAGGATCTGCCAAGGCGGAAAGCTGTATGCTCACAGGTTGCTCCAGTCCATGGCTAGAGCATCCACAGCTAGGGCTCGGGGGGGTCTTGGACAGGTGAGACGTACCCTGGTAGTTTTGAGTTGTCGCGAGTCGCCAACAGATTCACATGTGGAGTCCCCCAATGTGCCCACAAGGCAAGAATGACCTTGAAGTGGAGTCCCTACTGGCTGACCTCTCCTCGAGAGTTGATCAGCCAGGACATTCGTGTGTCCTGGGACTTGCCCATGTCTTGGACACCGTGGTCTTAACACTGTCTGATGATGCATCTGGCCAACTCTGTCAGCTTCTTGAACACGTCCCACCCTGCCTGTTTTGGTAGGCTATCGCAGTCCTGTTGTTGCAGGTTATGAGGACATGTTTGTGCTCCACCAGGTCTCAGAAGTGGAAGAGCGCCAAGCGTATTGTCTCCAGTTCCAACCAGATTATGTGGTGAACTGTGAAGGACGTCGGCCAAGGGCCTGACCCTGTCCGACTCTCCACGTGGGCTTCCCATCCGCACCAGAAAGAGTTGGTGTAAATGGTGAGCTGGGCCTGAAAAGGCTGCAGCGTCTGTCCTCTCATGACATTCTCCTTGACAGTCCACCACTGAAGGTGCAGGAGGTCCTCGATGAGGACTGGCACCTGTGTGAAATTGCCCTGTTCTCTCGTCCATCTGCAGGGAGCAGTGGTGGAGCCAGCATAACGGGACCTGGGAGTCCATCGAGGACAGGGAGTACTTGTCCAGCAGGGCTAACCATTTTTGCGCCGAGCGGACCTTACTAGTCAGAAAATGCCTGAGCAGAGACTGCCTTCTGTCCCACCTGTCCTCCAAAGGAAGACAGATGTAGGCTACCAGATCAAACTGGATGCCGAGGAACACAAAGATCTGGTCTGGCTGCAGTCAGGACTTGGGTAGGTTCACTATCAGGCCCAACATTGGCAGAGCTCCAGGATGGTCTGTGTATGGTGCTGTGAATCTAGGTGCTGAAGCGCCCTGATAAGCCAATTGTCCAGATACATGTGAATGCGAATGGCTGAGCTGTGAAAGTAAGCAGCCACTAGCTGTGCAGACCTGGTGAACACCGGCAGTGCCATGGTGAGACCAAACGGAAGCACCCTGAACTGGTATATTTGGCCCTCAAATGCAAATCGCAGTAACTTGCCTGAGGACACCGTGATTGGCACGTGGAAAAATGCATCCACGAGATCCAGGTACATTGTCCACTCCATGGGCTGTAAGACTGCTGCCACTGACTGGGGTGTCTCCATCCGAAAGGACTGGACTTCCAGATAAGTATTTAGCATCGACAGATCTATGATTGGGCACCATCCTCCATCCCGCTTGGGGACCATGAAGAGTAGGTTGTAGAAGCGGGGAGAACCTGGGTCCTCTACCAGCTCTACGGACCCTTGCTCCGAAGCGTTAGGACCACCTCCAGAAATCCGATGCTTTGGGTTTCCGAGGTGGGTGGCACAAACCACCGTGGTTCTCTGCTTAACTCTTTCATTGCCGCATGCTACTTTAGTCGAACAACGGTGCCAGACGCGACTTTAGTCAAATTTACTTTGTAGAATATGTGAGTCACCTGCCATATACTGTGGAACTTATACTAATGCTTAAATATTAGTTACTGTGAAGTGAACAGGGAACATGGGTGCCGATTTTTGCATTACCGTACAAAAGAGTGCAAGTCAGGTCACATGATGACCTCAGAGCATTCTGGTAACCTTGACCCACGACCCAGACATCACCATGGCGAGTGGAAGAAGCACTGGGAGTGGGGGATCAGTCGAAAGGTGGCAAATTTTTACTGCTGCTGAAGTTGCGGATCTTGTAATGCAGGACTCGGGCTCCGACGCGAGTGCTACATGCTCTGATGATGAGGAAGCAGGTGAAATTGTAAATGTAATGGACAAAAGCTAAGATTAACAGTGTTATGCTCCGTAAATTACCCCATTATCGCTCGATGCATGTGATTATGTCGTCCTGCAGGCAGTTGGCATGCATTGCTATTACAGTAAAGCCACCTGTGTTGAAATGAATAGCACCAGGCTCTTAGAAACTGTTATTTTTTATGATGAAAAACTGCAAGCCTATGGTAGAATTTTATCATTTTTTATTAACCACCACTCCAGTAAGGATAATGATAAGTAGGCCTATGCCTAAAGGATTATGAATATTCAAACCGAGGCCTACTATATATGTTTCAGTATAGTCAAGTTTCGTCCTCTGGCTCTGCAACGGCCAATGTCCATGTTTCATGAACAAGATAATAGCTTTATACTGTTGAGTTGCATTTGTACAGATGATAGCAGCTGGAAAGGGGGGGAGGGGGGACAAATCCCAATTCTGTCAGATATTTTTGTGTTTGGGTGGTGGAGGGGGGGTATGTCTGTTTTGAAATATCAAGGAACTTCCTAGCTCCATGGATATATAAGGGCTTTGAATCTACCAAGATCCATCTTAAAATACATTAAACATAAAAATCAGCAGACCTGCGTGCTCTACAGCTATTATTTGTTCACCATTGCACATGCTTCTGTGTATAAACATTGTAAAGCTTGACATCTTGAAGGAGTCAAGACGTAATCTAAATTCTAATTCACAAATTTCATTTTGGAATCAAAGAATGTGTGTAATGATTCTGGTCAATACAGCCTAATTTTAAATGAAAAGGTGGAAAAAAGTATGCTGAAGGTTTTACTAAATTTACCTTATGTAGGCCTACATGTAGTCAGTAGCAACCCATCTTTCCTTTATGCATGCCCTGCCTCGAATGACACATAACAAGTGATGTCAGTTTAGAATGAAATGATGGAGAAAGGCTAAGGTTTTCAACACATTCCATACAAAATGTATCCCTGGTATCTGGGGGCAGTTTTTAGGAAAAATGTACATCTTCCTAGTGTATTTCTTTGTAAAATACCCACACCCTTGCAGGACATCAGGTAAGACTACTGGGGCGTGACATGTGTATTCAGTTGTTAACAGGCCAATTAAACCATTATTCTTGTATACTCACACCTAGGTTATTGGTACATAAGAAATGTTGATTTTCCAGTAACCAGAATTATCAGACTCATATTCCTGTTTTATAATATAATGTGCCTGTATGTGTACACTTGTTTCTTTATAAATCCACTCCTAAGTCAATGCTGCATAGGACCTCATGAACATACTTGCATTGTCACACCAATAAGCTGATTACCGTAGTCTGCTGTTCATTTTCAAGGCAAATTTGTGTCATCAATGTCAAATAACTGCCAATTTGTATCTATTCTGCCTGTTCAGGCCGTTTTTTGATGGGTTTGATGCATATATTACTATTTCAGGGACAGAAAATAGAAATTTTTTCATAAAAATGCCCAATAATCCAAGATGGTGGCTAAGTCACGTGACTTTGAATGACCTTAAAGAATTTTTAGCATCAAAAATCGAAAAAGCGACTTATACCTTGGCTGTGGTAAAAATCTTAAGAGCATTTTTTGTCAGGTTATGAAATAATGTACCTGTATGTGTTCACTTGCTTTTTATAAACATACTCCCAAGTCATTGCTGTATAGGACCTATTTAACATGTTTGCATTGTCACAGCAATAAGCTGATTACCCCAATCAACTGTTCATTTTCAAGGCAAATTTGTGTTATCAATGTCAAGTAAATACCAATTTGTATCAGTTCTGCCTGTTTAAAATCTTTTCGTGGGTTTTGAGGCAAACAATTTTATTTCAGGGACAGTTAACAGCAGTTTTTTCATAAAAATGTCAAAAATCCAAGATGGTGGCCAAATCACGTGATCTTGAATGACATTGAGGTATATTTAGCATCAAAAATCCAAAGAGCAACTGATACCTTGACTGTGGTAAAAATCTAAAAGCAATTTTTTTTGTGTGGTTATGAAATGATGTACATGTACCTGTATGTGCTCACTCGCTTTTTACAAACCTACTCCCAAGTCAATATTGCACAGGACCTCCTTAACTTATTTGCATTGTCACAACAATAAGCTGATTACCCCAATCAACTCTTCATTTTCAAGGCAAATTTGTGTCATCAATGTCAAATAACTACCAATTTGTATCTGTTCTACCTCTTCAGAAGTTTTTGGTGTGTTTTGAGGCAAATGATACTATTTCAGGGACAAATAGTAGCAATTTTTTATGAAAATACCAAAGATTCAAGATGGCGGCCAAGTCACGTGACCTTGAATGATCTTGAACTATTTTTAGTGTCAAAAATCCAGAAAGTGACTTGTATCTCTTCTGTGGTAAAAATCTGAAAGCATGTACTTGTCCAGTCATTGGATAATATACATGTATGAACCCACTTGCTTTCTATGGAAATGTAGCCAAGTAAAAGCAGGAAATATCCTCATTTACTGAGTACATTTACTACCACAATATGGTAATTAGGCCACTCCTATCTGTATTTTAGATAAAAAAAATGAATAGTTAATGGCAAACGGTTGCTAATTGATATCTATCATACATTTTATTGAAGTTCTGGGTGGGTTTTGAGGTAATCAATACTATATAATGGACATTTAAGCCAAATTTTACCAAAATTCATGAAAAATTCAATATTGTGGCTGTGTCGCATGACCTTGAATGTCCCTAGCCTCCTTCCCCTGGTCACAAGCGTGCCTGCTCCTGCCATGGGAGGGTGAAGAAGAGGAAGAGGAGTCTCCAGAAGGAAAGGTGCGGTGTGACAAACAGGCACTCCACCTTCTGAGTCTAGGCCTCAACTCAGACCCCCTACTTCTGGAGGGTGGAGGGGATGGTCACTCCACGGTGGTGCTCCAAGCAGCTAGCTCCACCGCAGGGACAGTTCCTGCAAAGATGGTGTCTCTTCAGTCTGTCCCTTCCCCAGTGGAGGTCGATCCTGTGGTTGATCAGGCTTCTGTCGGGGGGGGGAAGACATTGCCACTACAGTGACCTATGCTACGAGGCGGCGGGCCTGGATGCATCAGCGGTTGAGCCTGCCCTTGCCGAGGCTCTGGGTCTCTTGGGTTTGTCAGCCATCCAGCTGGTGCAGGAGGCCGCGACAGTTGTTGCTCCTCCAGTTCCATCATGGCCTAGGCCAATTCACTTCATGTATTCCAGCCGGTCACTGTCATCTCCTCCCAAGCATGAGCTGCTTTTGGCCGTCTTGCCTGTGTAGACTGTCCATGGGTAGGAGGAGTTGCAGACGCAGTATGGTTCTGTGTCTGAGACTCCAACAACACTGGTGCCTGAGGTCACCATGTTGACAGAGCCTCAGACTGTCATGTGGGCGACGATTGAAGAGGAGCGACTCAAGGATATACTCCTTGGCTCTAGTGATGATCTGGAGAATTGTTCTGCTTCCACGGATATCCCTGACCTTGACAGTTTGGATTTCCCTTGTGAGGATTCTGAAGTGGAAGAGGAAGGGCTTTGCTTCTCTTATTTGGTGGGGGAGCTGAAGGCCGCTGAGTCATGGCCCCTTCTCAACAATGCCGTGCTGGTGAAGTCTTCTCTTCAGTCCGCAGCTTCAGCCGAGGAGGTGGCAGACCAGGGTGACTGGTTTCCCTCTGAGACAAAGAAGCCTGGCACACTGTCCCTAGTGAATATGTCCTTTTTGTAGGAGACCCTCCCTGGGGAGGCGGTGCTACAGCCTGCTGTGGCACAGCCCATGGCTGTGATCATATCAGCCAAGAAGGTTGAGATGGCCCCGAAGTTGGAGGTGTCGTTTTCCACTTTTGTGGGAGGAAAGTTCTCTGAATTTTCTTCCAAGCTGGCAGATTAAGGTGACATTCCAGACAGTGTGTCCACCAGGGATGGCTGAAGTCTAGGTTGGAGCTGTATCATAGCAAGTCCATGTACAACTTTGCCCCTGCGACAGTCAACACTCCCTTGTGGGACTGCAATGTCAAAGAGGCGGAGTCAGTCTCTCTGCCCCTGTCCATGGTTTTGCATTTCGAATAAGATGCCCGGGTGATGACCATCATCAGCTCTTTCCTCAAGTGTTCTGGGTGTTTGGCCATGCAACTCCTCGAGGAGGCACATGAGGACCTAAGAATGCCAGCCTCCACCAAGCAGTTGGTGGAGACCTGCTGGACCTCAAGCAGTCTTGAGGCCACACTGTCGGCCATGTGCTCAGTAGAGCCATTATTTGGATGCCAATGTTAAGTTGGTGCACCATAATGTGCTCCTCTGGGTGGCCGCCCTGCCCACAGCTGTAAGCAGAGATGCTATTCAGCTGCCCCTGGATTCAGTGGGTCTGGGACTGTTGAGCCAGGGAATTACCCCGTCCGTGAGAGAGCGTATAATATGGCCAAAGAGAAGGGGCAAAAGATTTTTGATTAGGCTTTGCTACAGAATGCGAAGTCACCCAAGTGGCTGGATTCCTTCTGGCAACACACTGCAGCTGTGCATGGCCTGCAGCAGCAGAAGCTGCAGAGGTGGAGGAGGAAGAAGCTGGTGAGGAAAGGTGGCCAGCCTTTGAAGCTCTTCTGGTCCTAAGGGCAGCCAGAAGTAGACATCTTGCCCGTAATGATATGCGCCAATCTTCCAAGGCCTCTGTGGGCCCACTGATCTGTGATCCCTGTCCATGTCTTGGCAGGGATCAGTCGGGAGCCAACAATGTCGTTTGCCAACCAACTGGATCGCATCACAGACAATCCTTTCGCGAGAAACATCGTCCAGCAGGGCTACTCATTGGAATTCATCGGAGGCAACCCCCCTCAAGAGTTCCCTTTTCTCACAATGTGCCTTGTGAGGAGGTGGGCTGGGAACTCTTTAATGAGGCCATCCAAAAGCTTGTGGACAAACATGTTACCAAGCTATTGTTAACGGATGGATCGCCAGGTTTTTACAGTCGTCTCTTTTGGGTGCCAAATAGAGATGGCAGACAAAGACCTCTCATCAACTTATTGCTTCTCAACTCTTATTTTGTCGGACAGCACTTCAAAATGGAGACCTGGGGCACCATCATGGCCGCAATGCAACAAGGTGATTCGGCAACCTCAATAGACCTGAAAGACACATGCTTCCATATTTCTGTGGCCAAGCGGTTTCAGAAATTCCTGTGCTTTGTGGTCCATGGTAAGGCTTTCTAGTTCCCAGCCCCAGTCTAGGGCCAATACCCCCGGTCTTGACCCGAGTCATGGGTGAGGTGACCACATTTGTGCACCAGCAAGGGATCCTTTTGTATATTTACCTGGATGATTGGCTCCTGCGGTCTCCGGACAAAGGCCTTCTTCTGAAGGACGCACAGTTCATATGGGAACTGTGTACAAAGTTAGGCCAAATTGTGAATCTCTCAATGTCAAGTCTGACTCCCTCGAGGGAGTTTGGGTTCTTTGGGGATTCAGTTTTTGACAGTCTTTTTTATATGTCAGTCTTTAGAGGACAGATGGAAGAAACTCTTCTTTCTTGAAACAGTTCAAGAGGGCCTCAGCTCTGTCATGTCTGATAGGGATGCTGACGTTGATGGACTCTCAGGTCCTTATGGGGATCTCGAGGCTGCATCTTCAACCGATCCAGCTCAGCTTCAGAGATTGCTGGGACCAGAAAGACAGCTCTTGTCTCAGCGTATTGGAGTTCCAATGGACGATCAGGTGATTTTGGTGAGTTTGTGGTCTCACCCGGTGAGTGTGAGGCTGCTCAAGCAACCAATATCCAACAGTTTCCACCACAAGCCCCAATTTCTCAGGCTCAATGCAGCAGCATGGTGACCGCACTGGATCCATGGAACTTTTTGTAGGCACTGTGGCAAAGCACCTTAAGTGCATGGAAACTGGATTAACTGACCTATATTGAGTACTGTTTTTTCTTAGTTTCCTTCTGCATTTCTTAATAGTAGTTTTACGCTGAAAGTCTTCATATATATATATATATATATATATATATATATATATATATGAAATCATAAGATGTGTGTCAATGAAACTGGGTGATGTCAATGGCAGTGGAAGATATGGAGTGTATTTTGTAAGTACATGTACAGTCAACTGCATATTAACCCATATCCCCCAGGAGTTCTGACAACAGTCTCACTTTGCACATGCAATGTTGGTTCAGCCATTTGCTGCTGGGGTAGCTGTTGACTTCTGATTGGTGATGATATGAAAATGTAGATTTTCACGTGACTAAGCATTTAAAAACAAAATGTATGAACATTAATCTTCAAGACTGCAAACAGAAAATACACAAAGTTGGAATGATATTGTGAAAGCATTTGGCATATAATGAATTGAAGTGATAGGAAGCAACAGTAGAATTAGTTGAATAAATTCAGTTCATAAATGCATTGTATAATGATGGACAGGTGACAGGGACAGACTTTGTGGACAGCATAAGATGTTTTCCCAGTTTTGAGAATCAACTGAACCATCAAGATCAACCCCTGGCCTGGGTGTCCTCTGGGCTCCCCAAAAGTGCACCCAGGAAAGATGTTGACTGATACGCTGGCTATATCCTGTCTACAGCATTGCACCATGGAACAACTGGTTCATGAATATGTCCCTCCTGTGGGTGTGGCCTCACTAACCACTTGTATCTCAATAGTTATTGAGGCCATACACTCCTACACTTGACAAGAGAACAAAGCCAGGAGACACCCACTGGGAGGTATTTTGTGCCTGTCTGGACCATGCTCATCCATGCACTTCCACCTATATGGGCAATCATGAACTTGAAATGAATGTACAGTGTGAATGGTGAATGAGATGAATGTAAAATGTGAGTGGTGAATGAGATGAATGTACAATGTTAGTGGTGAATGATAATAATGAGATTAATGTGCTTTTTGTCATAACTATCACACTCAAATAATCAGTATAGTTTCAGCTTAGTTGATGCCCAATGATGAAATGGATATTTTTCCTGTGTTGAGGACTCTGATGGGTGCCCTGTTACTTAACCTTGGAGGAGCACCAGAAGGCCCTGCAGGCACCGGCAAGACAGAGACATGTAAAGACCTTGCCAAGGCTGTGGCAAAACAGGTCAGAACTAGTCAGTCTTTTATGCTGTAAAGGCAACATGTGTGCTGAGTATGCCTGGAGTACCGTTATAGAGCACATTGTGGTAATACTTCTACTCTGTGTGAAACTTTGAACAAATGTGAATCATATGTGGGCAAGCACGAGATGTTATTGTGACTGCACTCCTGCCAGGACCCTATATGCAAAACAGATAGACACTCCATTAATCTACCTGCATTGTACATGAGTATCCAACAAAAGCATTCCTTCAATTATTGAAAAATCACCTGTAATTTAGTTCTGTGTTTGTGTTACAATTGGGGAATTAAGTTTGATTCATTGTAGCAGTATTTCTTTGAACATGATCTCATGAGTGACTACTAATATAATTGCTGTTGCAGTGTGTGGTGTTCAATTGCTCTGATGGCTTGGATTACAAGGCCATGGGGAAGTTCTTCAAAGGACTGGCTCAGTCTGGGGCTTGGGCATGTTTTGATGAGTTCAACAGGATTGAGCTGGAGGTATGTACTGTCTGAGACCAAACTTTAGTGGTTAGTCTGCATATACTTTTTGAGCTTTGAACAATTTTTTATTTTGAATTGATTATGCTATTATGTAGGTCACTAGGTCAAGTATCTGGGTCACAGTGACATACATGTATCTTTGTTAAATTGTGTGTGGGCCATAACTCCTCAACTATTTAACTCAGTTTCATGAAACTTCACACACATAAATCGTGATCTAAAGGTGTGTCTTAAAAACAAAGTAGGTCAATAGGTTAAGTATCTGGGTCATGGTGATACATTCATGTGAAACTACATTACACTTCATGTCAGGGTTTCCGCCAGAGGGTAAAAAGGGTAAATTGGCATACCCTAAAAATTCTGAAGGATACTTTTGCTTACCCTTAAATTTTAGCCCAAAAGTAAAATTTTGGATCATATGTCCCAAAAATACCCCATAAAGTCTTTATTTTCAGACTTTTTACTTTAGAATATGAGTATCTGAGTACCCTAAATTTCACTCTGGCAGAAGCCCTGCATGTCCAGGCTGTAATTCTGTTGTCCTTTGGCTTAGAATCATGACACTTTACACACCTGTGTATCTGGATGCAAGGGTGTGTCATGCATAATGTATGTCACTGGATCAAGGATCTTGGTTATGATGATAGACTATGGTCATTCCAAAATTATAAAGAAATGTGACCAGCAAGGTTATAAATTAGGTGAAGGAGGCATGGATCCCGCAATCTCTGATTGCATTGTGATTAAAACTGAATGAAACATAACAAAGTCTGACCATTTAATTACATTCATTGCCGTCCAAGAAGTTATCAAAAATTTAAAACGTTTGTAAAAAAAAATAATAATAATATATACTGTATAAGCCACGCCAATTACTTTTATTATCTTCTCAGCCTACTTTTATTACCTTCTCAGCTATTGCTCCCATTTTCTCTCAAAATGAACCAAAAATGAAATATTGTTCCTTGTAGAAGGGTCAAACAAAGTTGTACACTATGTGGGAATGCTGCGGATTCCTGATTTTTAACGATTTTTTCAATTCGGGTACTTGTCGGTCAATGCAGCTTTCCTATTGATTACTATGGAGGTCCATGGGCATTCTAATGCTAATTCACATTTTCGACTTCTTCTCCAACACCGTCATCCAGATTAACTTCAAACTTTGTGGCAATGTATGTTGGGTGGGTTTCTACTAATTTTGTTCAAATGTTCATGCTCCAGTGATTTTTTTATTTTTAGTGAATTTTTTTTTGTTTTTTTTGGGCAAATCTTAAAAAATCTTGTAAGTCAATGGGCATTCTAATGCTAATTCACAGGACAACTGACACGAAATTTACTGTTCACTTGATAACTTGAGATCTGTTTTGAGTTAGCTACACATGTTAATTATTCTGTATGAAGGTCATGCTGAGACAGTACATGAATGACCTTGACCTCGTTTGTGGGGTCACAGTGCAACATACATGAATTTTACTCTTCATTATAACTTGAGAACTACTTGAACTTTGATGTTGCACATGTAAGTGTTCTTCTATAAAGGTCAGACTTACTCAGAACATGGTGTCCTTGATCCTTTCCCAATTGCAAGTTCATAGAGCTGCAAGTGTGATGAATGTCAAGATCAGCTGAGGCACGGGCTGTTCACACAGCCCTCTTGTTGTTTTTTTCACAGTTTTGTACCATCAACAAAATGAGCAAAAACAAGAGTACAGCAAATTAAAGCAATAGGGGTGATCTGGGTTGGTTTAATTTCTTGACACACAGCCTTTTGTTCCTGTACATGTGATGCAGGTTTGTGACACCTAGCAATCCATGCCATTTGAGGTCAGGTGGGTCAGCAAAGCCCATTACATTACAGTGAACCTAAAAGTTTCACCCTGCATATGAGGATGATTTTTGGAAGTACCATCTTCTAATCTACCTGAAGTGCATATTATTATCTTTCAAATACACCCAGGTGTAATAGAATGAAAGTTTAATGCTTATTTGGTAACATATAGAGAGGTTAGATTTATGTCTGCTAATTCCGCATGTTAATCTATGGAGAAAAAGTGAGGGTCATGGAAAGTGACCCCAAGATGTGGGCGGTCACCCATGAACAGGATGGGCAGCACCACCTTTTGGCGAAAGTAGAACTCACCCAAATATAGACTATTTACAGTGCTTGATGTTGTTGTTTTTACCCTCAGCACATAAAGTGCTGGATGGGATTGTCGTCCCCTGCGTCATGCGTCTTTCTTGGCAACATTACCACGATATCTCAAAAAATCTTCAACATTGCTGTACCAAGTTCTTGTCACAGAAGGACCTTATGATGTACCAGGTTCCTATTGAAAACCAGCTCTCTCTCTCTCTCTGTGATTATTTTTACACTTTTTATGAAACTTTTAATATATGGCATCAACCCTGATGATGTTACCAAGATAACCTAAAAAAATATTGCAGCAGCTTTACCAAATTTTTGTCAGAGTTGTATCTTATGAGGGACCAGATGCCTATGTAAAAGGAGCTTCCTCTGATTATTTTTAAACTTTTTATGAAACTTTTAATGTATTTATTTGAAGTCTGTCTGAGTGGCATCAACCCTGAGAACGTTACCACGATATATCCAAAAGTACTGATTGCAGCTTTACCAAATTTTTGTCAAAAATGCATCTTATGATGGGCCAAGTTCCTTTTTAAAATCAGCTTCCTCTCTGTATTCATAAACTTTTTATGAAACTTTAAAGTACTTATCTTCAAGGCCCATCTGAGTGGTACACAAGGGGACAATGTTACCATAATATCTCAACAATGATCCGACACAGCTTTACTAAATTTTTGGGGGAGATGCACATTATAGTGGACCACAATCCTATTGGAAACCTGCTTCCTCATTTTATGTTTGAACTTTTTATGAAACTTTTGAAGTATTTATTTGATGGCTGCCTGAGTAACGCACAGTACAGTGGTCTCTGTCAACAGAACTTGCCCCAAGAACACTTATAAAAGTACTCTTGCATTTTGTAGACAACACTATGGAAATTGTATATAAAGTATTCAACTGTGAAGTCTCATAAAAAATGCAGAATTGAGGAAAAAAGATTGTGGGCACTGAGGGTAATCCGTTCTCTGAACACTGTTTTGTATGTTTGCCATTACTCACATTGTAGTGTAGTTCTAAGGTCCATGGTACATGAAAAAATAGCACAAATCACTTCTACGGAAGCCCAAGTACTGTAAGAAATGTAATACTCATTTCTATATGACAATCAAACAATGTGATAAGAAGTAATTATTTCTATATGACCCTAACAATATGATAAGACTTTTGTACGTTTTTTTTTTTTTTATGCCTCTCATCGATTAATGTAGCAGCACCCAACTGGATGAGTTTTTCTCCTCCAGGAGCCTTGTGCACCATCTGTCTCTAACATCATTGTATGTACTAATTGGGAATAAAGTTCAATTCAATTCATTAGAACAACAGGCTTTTATGCTGCCTTACAGCAGATTCCCCTTTAATTTGGTGACACTGGTCTGTCATGTATGCAGGACCTCCCTATCCATAATCACAAATCCATAAACACTTAACTTGGGACCAGCAAGTGTCCGAAGTCTGCTAGAAAATATGTGCAAATCTTGCTTTGCCAAGAAGAATCCGACATTTTCTGCCATTTCATATGCACAAGATGTATGTAATTGCTTAAGTCTTGTCCCATCTTGACCACTGTGTTGGCATTTGTAGCAACTGTATAAAAGAAATTTGTAAGAAAGTTCAACATCTCCACAATAGTGCTGCTTTACTGGTTCTGAAACCACAGGGGGAATGGATACATGTAAGTTAAAGGAAGGCTCTGGCAAAAGTGAACTAGATAACACTTGATGAGAGGATGATGTATAGAAATGCTATTGTGGTGTTTAAAGCCTTACATGGACAGAGTACAACATACATGCAACAAATGTTTATTCATGTGAAAGACAATGGAGATAACCTGCGTTCTTCATCATAATGTAATCTCTGTGTTCTCAAACCCAAGAAAAAGTTCTTGAAATGTAGCCTAAGTTATACTGGGGTTGTTACATGGAACTCCTTACCTCTCTCAGTGAAGACTGCTGTAAACTTGCCTAAGTTTAAAAGAACTTGTACCCATTACATTTTCTCTCACAGAGCTATTGGTAATATGTAATTAATGTTCTTGCTTCTACTACATGTATTGTTATTATATTGTACAGTTTTTACCTTTCACACTGTAAACTTACATGTATATTGTCATGTTTGCCTATGTTTTACCATATGTATGCTTTGTACATTATATTCTGAGGGCCCCAGGGGAAATTAGTGCATCATTTGTGCTAACTGGGCAACCATTGTAAAATAAATTTTTGTGTATACATTGTATATATATTTCCAGTCGGCTAAGTGAAGTGGGCAACATTTGCCCATCGTATGAAAGGTGACGATTTTAAAGATAGAGTGGATTCATGTGGTGGTTGGTGTAACTTGGCAGTGATCTGTGTGGTGGCCAGTGTTGGCAGTGATCAGTGTGATGGCCGGTGTTGGTAGTGATCTGTGTGATGGCCGGTGTTGGCAGTGGTCAGTGTGATGGCCAGTGTTGGCAGTGATCAGTGTGATGGCCAGTGTTGGCAGTGATCAGTGTGATGGCCGGTGTTGGTAATGATCTGTGTGATGGCCGGTGTTGGTAGGGATCAGTGTGATGGCCGGTGTTGGCAGTGATCAGTGTGATAGCCGGTGTTGGTAATGATCTGTGTGATGGCCGGTGTTGGTAGGGATCAGTGTGATGGCCGGTGTTGACAGTGATCAGTGTGATGGCCAGTGTTGGTAATGATCTGTGTGATGGCCGGTGTTGGCAGTGATCAGTGTGGTGGCCGGTGTTGGCAGTGATATGTGTGGTGGCCAGTGTTGGCAGTGATCTGTGTGGTGGCCAGTGTTGGCAGTGATTTGTGTGGTGGCCGGTGTTGGCAGTGATCTGTGTGATGGCTGGTGTTCACAGTGATCTGTGTGGTTGCAGGTGTTGTCAGTGATTGCCCAGCAGGTACAGACCATACAGCGGGCCGTGGCAGAGCAGCAGCAGAAGTTCATGTTTGAGGGCACAGAGCTGTCCCTTGACCCGTCCTGCACCATTTTCATCACCATGAACCCTGGGTATGCTGGTAGGGCGGAGCTTCCAGATAACCTCAAAGTGAGTACCAGGCCAAGGCTCCTGACAAGGGCCTTGTCAGTCTTATATTGTCTGTATCAGATGTGAGAAACGCTGTTATGGGGTCAAAAAAATGCACATGCTTGTGATTGCTGATCATGTCAGATCTGCTATATCAAAAGGAGACTGGCCAAGATGGCACCTTGTTGAAGCACAACTTTCCCATCTTGTATAGCAGTCTGGCCTGTACCACTGTTTCACACATAAGTAACCTTGCCATAGTTTTCAAGGTCACAAGTTGTTTGTTACATGACACTTGCTTGTACCTTAGTATGGTACCAAACCAAAATAAAGGCCACATGGAATCAATGTATGATTTTTGCTGAAAGATATCTTCTGAATAGAGCATGGTGGTATCCATGATATTTTGGAACACGGTCATGATAATATTTATAAACATGAATTAAAAAGATGAAGACATTATATGTGGCCGAAGGGTGCTTAGTGCTCTGCACAGTATTTTTTATATTTTTTATGAATTTTTTGGTTTAAATTTTTTGCAAAATTTTCAAAAAACTTCTCCAAAAACTACTCAGCCAATTGCTTTGAAGTTGCATAGGGACACTTGTGGGGATCCCCAGACACATAAATGTGCAATAGGTGGCACTGAGATTTGTTTTATTAGTTAAAGAATTTTTGTGCATTTTTTCCCATTTTCAACTTCTCCAAAACCGTCACTCAAATTGTTCTGAAACTTAATGGTAATGTAGCTTTAGGAAGGGTTAATCAAGTTTGTTCATTAGGTAGTGACTCTCAGGATCCCTGATTTTTATAGATTTTTTTTTTTTACTTGTCAATGAATGCATGCATACCTATTGATTGCCATGTAAGTCAAGGGGATTGCAATGGGAATTCACCTTCTTGACTTCTCCAAAACCATCAATAGAGTTTCACACAGTTGACACAGCCCTTTTGTTTTTTTCATTTTTTGGAAAATCTTAAAAAGTCTTTGCCAAAACCACTGTGCCAATCATTTAAAAATTGTACAGGGACACTTCTGAGGACCCCCAAACCTTAAATTGTTCAACAGGTGACAATTTAATTTTTTTATACACATTTTTGCATGTTGAGGATGTTTTCAATGTCTCCTCTGAAACCATCCCTCAGATGGTTCTGAAACTTGGAGGAAATGTAACTTGTTGGAGAGTTAAACAAACATTTTCACTCTGTGGTGATGCTCTGGAACCCTGATTTTGAATAAATTTTCAATTCAGGCAGCAGTTGGTTAATGCATGCATTCCTATTGAATACTATTTGATACAAAGAGAAACTTCACAAACCAAAATCTGTAAGCCCATGTACCGTTTGAATGCTATCAAGTCCGATGTTCTAAGAGCAAAGTCCTATTCCATACCATTCACTGAAAAATTGCACAGTTCTAAATCATTATAGCAGATTAATTTGTGAAAGGAACAAATCATATTCATAAAATTTGAAATTTAGAAGAAAGTTTTAGGCTTTGTTAGCCTTTATAAAATCGGGTCATCAGGGAACCAGCACAAGACTTGTTTCAGTGCCATTAATCCCCAGACAAGTCATTCTGCTAAGTGGCGACACCATGTTTACATTTCCAATACAAACATCCTGAGCTGATGTGTTACAGAATAAAGCAAGTTTGATGCTCCTTTGTTAATAGGCCTACTTAAAAATGTAGACCATATTACATAAATATAATGAAACTACTTTTATAAAGCATAAGTCTTCACCTAACATTCATGATTAGGCCCACCAAAGTTGAAACATAAAATCAATTTAGTATAATAAACTCCATCTTTACCTACCACGCTTGGTCTTGGAACAGACCCGACTAGGCCTACCTGATGGAGTGATCAGATAAAATAAAAACAAGTACTTTAACTTCAAGTAAAATGCAAATATAATGATGTAACGTAGAAGAGTCACATAATTGATTGCGTCACACCTGAAAACTGGTCAGATCAACCTTGTTGTGTGTCAGTAATAAAAATAGGCCTATTTATTGTAAACTGGCTGTATTTCACAGCCAATGCAATCACCAGTTATGAATAAATCTGTATTAAAAGGTTTAAAGAGCCAGATGAATTTAATAAACGGGTCATCTATGGGAAACCTTTAACTGCAATTTCCTTCATTAGGAATGTTATCTTACAGTTTCAAATCATCTGACATGCATTACAGGTTGGGGGTGGGGTTGGGGTTTGGGTGAGGTGGGTCGGGGGTGGGGGTACCGTACCTTTTGAAGCAACAATTCGTGCAATTTTTTCTTTATTATTTTGATTAAAAACCTTACTAATTATATCTGAAATCTAGACAAATAAACAGTCCTACGTAGATATCTAAATTCCTAAGTCAAGCTAGAAAAATTTGATTAAAATTGAATTCACATGTCTGATACCCTTTGCAGCTGGGCCCTAGCTCGAGGCATTCTCCCAACCCATAGGTAGTTTTTACTCCACACAGGTGAAACGAGGCATGTAGTTATTAGACCATAAAGATTTATTATTTAAAAAAATAAATTTAAATTATGTAGACCAATGTGGAGAATAAAAAAACAGATATGACCAAAAAAAAACAAAACTATTTTATGTTTGGAACGAGCGGGACTTGATCCTGCAACCTGTGGCACCAGTCACCTAGCTGAAATGGAAAACGCACATATCCACTCGATCAAATCCCCATTCCTAAAAAGAATGGTTCAATGGAGGTAGTTATGTGCGAGTGCCATATCAACACGGTAATGCAGTATAATTACTGAGTCGGCATTTATTTCCAGAATCGGGGACTTAAATCCACCAGCATTAAGGAAATGCCGAAAATATATTTTATGTTTGGAACAAGCGGGACTCAAACCTGCAACCTTTGGCACCAGTCGCCTAGCTGAAATGGGAAACGCACATATCCACTTGACCAAATCCCCATTCCTAAAAAGAATGGTTCAATGGAGGTAGTTATGTGTGTAGTTATGTAGTATGTAAGAAACTTTTGACATTTAAATTATCTATGATGTAATTAGAGTGCCAGAATGTATTATAATATGGAGAAGCCATATCTTTTAATAAATTCTGGATGTCTGCAACAGAAAGTGTTAAAATATTTTTTTCAAACATTTTTTTTCATAACTCTTGATATGAGTTTATTGTAATTAAATTTAACTCTAAATGCAAAATCTATAAATTTATCCTAAACACAGCTGAAACGTAATATTTGAGATAAAAAAGTATTATAACCTAATTTTACTGAGATATGACTTTCTGGGAAAAGGATAATTTACAACTTCAAAATTGAAATTATCTATTTTGTGATATATTTTGGTCAGAAAATTATTGTCAATTATCTTAATTTCTAAATCTAAAAATGTATCTTTTTTTTTAAATGTATCATGATAAGGATCAACATCATTGCTCTTTAAAGGAATTTCTTTAGGGTAAATTTTATTTAAATTTTTTAAAAGTTTCAACATTTGGGCATGCAATATCATCAATATATTTTGAAATATAGGACAATTTTTTAGCCAAGTAAAAATCTGTTTGCAATAGATTTTGCATAAATTCAAGTTCAAGCCGTGTTAAATATAGATCAGCAAGTAAAGGAGAGCAATTTTAATACTACCCACAGGTATTCTGTTTATTTGTTGAAATGTGAGATTCAAATATAATAAAAGTATTATCTGAAAGAAAATGAATTACATCTTTAAATTCTCCTATGGTGTAAGATTTTCAACTGTTTTCCTTCTTCATTTTTTCTGACCGAAAAGATGTTTGTTTTTTTTTAAATTGATATTTATATATTTGTGAGCCGAATGTTTGAACATTTTGATAATTATTTTTTTCCAATATTAATTCTAACTTTTTCAAGAGGTATATTGGGATAAAGTGTTAAGAAATCAAAAGTATGTATACTCTTAGTTTTCAAATTTTAAAATTTGGAAATAAATTCTGTTGAATTATCAATACACCAGAAATAATTAATACCTGTGTACCTTTGAATTGCAGAACAGTATTTATGAAAATGTTTTCTGATTGTAATTAAACAAAGAGTTACTTCCACTGATTATTGTTTAGTGCTACAATTAGATGCACCTGCTATAAATCGTGATTTATAAGGATTTTTATGCAGCTTAGGAATCCAGAATATGAAAGGAAGTGAATGATCTTTATTATATGTTTTGATATTGCAATTTTGTAAAAAGTAATTTTCATGAAAATTTAATAGGTCATCTTTATGTTGGTGTACTGGTAAGTTAACACCAGTACCTTTTATACCTAAATTGTTGTTTATACCTAGTTCTTTCTTTATGGTGGATATGTTTCTTGTGGAAGGGTCAAACAAATTTCTTCACTAGGTGGCACTGCTCTGGACTCCTGATTTTTAACGATTTTTTTCAATTCGGGTACTTGTCGGTCAAACCCTGGGTTTTGTGCATAAAATCCACATTTAAAGAGGAAAACTCTGAGTCCTGTGGCTGAAACCTTGTTGCTCCAAACTTCAAACCAGCAAAAGTGCCCAAATGATCTTATGGATAACTTGGATAATTATGTAAGAGGGAAAGTTCCATCTGGTGTACATTATGATATTCCTGACATGGCTATCTCTGATGTCTGCAGCACAAGAAATCTGGTATAGATGGCTTTCATGCAAAATTTTTAAAGATGGTCATAAATTATATAGCAGGTCCCCCAATGACAATTTTCAACCTTAATCTCAGATGCCATATTTTTCCAAATGAATGGAAAATGAGTAAGGTTTCAGCTCTTTTCAAGAATGGTTCCCATATGCAGGTAGATATTAACAATTATCGACCAATCTCTGTACTGGGTGTCTTATCTAAAATTCTGGAAAGGCATGTACACTCTCACTTTTATAAATTTCTGGAAACCTATAAACTACTATGTGCCTGTCAGTCTGGATTTCGAAAATGTCATTCATGTGAAACAAGTCTCAGTAAATTATTAGATGAATGGTATAAAGCCTTCAACAATAACGAGTTGGCAGGGTCTGTCATGCTCGATCTATGCAAAGCCTTTGATGTAATCAATCATGATGTGCTATTTAAGAAACTGCAGGTTTATCGTTGTTCTCCGGGTAAAGTGATTGGTTCAAGTCATATTTAACAGAAAGGTCCCAGTGTGTACGTATTAAAAATGAACTCTCGGAACCTGTCAAGTGAAGTATGGAGTCCCCCAAGGTTCTATTATTGGTCCTCTATTGTTCCTGATTTACATTAATGATCTCCCATTTTACCTAAATGATGCAAAGATTAACATGTATGCTGATGATACAACTTTTTACGCAACTGGTAAAACGATATGTGAGGTAGAAAGACAACTTAATTGTAAAGCTGAGAAAGTTGGTAATTGGTGTTTATACAACAAGATGTTCGCAAATGAAGAAAAGTCTAAATCAATGTTAATATCCAAGCCTAATTTCCATAGAAATAACAAGGATAAAATAGTGGTTTGTTTAAATAGTGCTGAATTAGAGGATGTTGACTGTCATAAAGTTCTTGGGGTTCAAATTGACAAAACACTAACATGGGATAAGAATATAGCCAGTGTATGTAAAAAAAATTGCCAGTAAATTAGGTATTATCAGAAAAATATGCCACTATTTGCCTTTCCATATCAGGAAATTGTATGTAAATACATATATATTACCTCATGTCGATTATTGTTGCATTATATGGGGAAACTGTCGCAAGGGGCTGCTGCGTAGAGTTAGGTCACTACATAAACTGCATTAATTCTAAATGCATCTGGCAGAAAAAGTTACAAAGCTCTCATGTTAAGATTGGGATGGATGACCACAGATCAAAGAATTATTTTCAAGAAAGCGGTAGTAGTATGCAAATCTTTAAATGGTTTATTACCTTGATACATGCGAGAAATGTTCAGTTTCGTTAGTGATGTGCATACCAGGAATACTTGGTCTGTGGTCAACAGAAATTTGTACCTTTTGAAATCAAAGTCATGTAACATGAAGAAAACTGTGAGTTATTCTAGTGCTGCTGTGTGTAACTCTCTGCCAACACCCGTGTAAGGACTCAAGTAGTTTGGCAACATTTAAAAGAAAACTCACAGCCCATATTGTACATAATCTTTAACATATGATGGACATTGTGTTCTGTCTATAATTTCTGTATGTCATTTATCTAGATGTATTTACCTATCTGTACTTAGAGGGCCCCAGGGAAGATTAGTGCCTTCATGTACTAACTGGGTTACCCTCGCAAAATAAAGTATTATACATGTATATATAAAACTCTGAGCCCTCTGATGAAAAACTTTGGGTTTTGGTATTTTTACATCATATTTAAAAATCTCCCGAAAATATGAAGCCACACCCCCTGAAACTTGGACCCATATTCTGGCCCCCAAACACTCTTTGCTATCTATATATGACCAAATCTATAATGCCACACCCGGAATATAACTGACTACGCATGTTTTTCATATTTTCAGGTTTCAAATCTACCCAAAATCAATCATTTCTTACATGCACACGTCACATCTGATGACGACCCACATTCTTCACATACCGAAGTGATTTGACATTGAGGGGAGTAAATGAAAATTTCCCACAACCAAGTGACCACCCTACCAAATACTGAAATGGCTAATCTATCAGACTATATTTGTGAAACTTGCTTTAAAGACTAATTTATGTCCTTTTTCATCGCTTTTCATAACATTCCTTTAACCCGGCCGCCTGTCAATCATTGAACTACCGGTTAGCAGGCCAGGATAGCTTTGTAACAGTGTGACGGCTGCACACACATTGAGGTGATTCACGAATTTTAGAAACTATAAATGCAGTATGCACGGATATGTTAATATTATTGTATTAGTCATCCAGAAGAGGTGGAGAGCATGATAAAAAGTGATAGAAAATTAAATTTTAACACTGAAAGACATGCGTTAGCAGGCTGTCATGTGGCAGCCATCGTAGGGTGTGCCTAATTACCGGATTGCACTGGGTTTCACCAGATTGTACCGGATTGAACAAAATATCAACATCATATTTGTATATTAAAGTACAATGACGTAAAGAATGAAGAATAATACAATAGATGTTCCGTATCAAAAGGAAGTAATTTTTAGTTGGTAACTAATGTGTTTAAGGCATATGCTCTACTATAGGAACTTTGACAATGCAAATATCATGAAATTCAATAATAATAATAATAATAATAATAATAACAACAACAACAGCAACAACAACAGCAATAAAAATAAAATCCTTATTTCTCCTAGAATTATTATGCAGTGAAAGACTTGTTCAAACTTTAAATATTTAATACCTTGACAGACATAACAGAGATGAGTGTAATTCCAACTGCTGCTGGCATGTAAATGCGGTATAGTGCATCTAATGTCATTATGTAAACTTGTTTCTTTAAAAAATCCATGGTTTTGTTCACAAAAGCCTGTTTTGTGTAGAAACCCTGGGTTTTGTGAAATAACAGAATAAAACCCAGGGTTCTGTGAGATAGCAAAACTCTGGGTGTTGTGACATCACAAACCCCTGGGGTTTGTAAGAGTGCAATACCCAGGGTTCTGTAACCTATCCATCAGGACAGCTGGTATTTGGTAGGCTACTCAACTTAAAATTAGCCCAAATTTAAATGTGGCTCAGTTTGTGTGATCATTAATATCATTTTGAGTTACCACTTATATAGACCAGTAGGCCTAGTCAGCTTGTTTTGATTCAGAACACTAAATCACTTATTGAAAGCTGTATTGTGAGTGGTTGGTGTATCAATGTTCCCAATCTGGTGGTAAATTACAAAATAATCGGTCTCGTGACATCACAGTCACATGACAGGGTTTTGTGTGCTGTTTGAAAACATGGGATTTGTGACATCACAAAACTGAGTTTTGTAACCTATTGAACAAAACAACTGCAATAGCCAGGTTTACCATGACAAAGCACATGGGTTTGCAAATTACATAGATGATTAAAGCATAAAACAAAACACAAAAAGTATTGTGATGCCACAAAACCCTTGGTTTTGGAACTTACTGAACAGTATGGCTGCAATGTCTGGGGTTATGATGACAAAACTCTGGATTTGGAAACAAAACCCATAGTTTGTGAAATGATAGATAAAGCAAAATCCGGGGTTTCAATACAAAACCCAAGGTTTGATCTACAAATCCCTGTGTTTCATAAGAAAACCCAGGGTCCTGTGCATATTTTTTATCAAAATTTTTTTTAATACTTATATTTTCACAAAACTGGGTTTTTTGGAACAATGTACTGTCTATGCTTATTTTTCATAACAAGTATCACAGAATGTATAATGTTTGGAGCAACTCAATCTCTCCCATTTCACAGCTGCTTCACATCTTTAAGGGATACTCAATTAATATCCCTATATTTTTATAATTATTCAAGGAATTTCTCTTTACTGTATATCTCTATACATGCTTGAGTAAATACCCCCTCTCTGCCCCAGCTTTATTCCTTTATAAAGTGGGCAGAGGCTGGTCACTAGCATATGTTACGACATTAACAGTGATGCCTCCTCCCATAAATACATTTGGGAGACAAAAGCACCCAAAAACTACATGCAGTTCGCATTTAGGTTGCCACACCATGTCATTAGACAGTGGAGGGATGACTATAAATAGTCTGAGCAAACACCAAAGCTCACCCCAAACGTTAAGCTTAACTCGGTGTTAGCAGCGTCTATTGTTGCAAAGGTACTGAATTATCACGTAACAAACGTACGTTACGCTTTTACATGTACCATGCTGCAGCCGTTGAAATTTTCAGTCCCTGACGAGCCACACTACTGGCAAAACTGGTCAGACTACACAGGGCATGATAGAACGAAATTTGCTTCGTGTTACAAATTTTTTTTTTGAACAATGTTGTGTCTAGATACAGATATAACTACATGTATGCTGCAAGCAGAGACAACCTCTGTTTATCTATATTTATTTATTCTGCTCAATGCAAACACTCTTTATGATTGTTCATGCATGTTACTGTATAACTTAATAAGAAATTACACTATTCAGTATGCATTGTTGATCATGAGCAACTCGTTCAGTCTTCATGTAGACAGTACAGCCTTAAGTGTAGAATCACATCCTTTTGCTTGATGCTTTTTTCTCCAATTTAAGCAGCATTTGTCAGTTTTTCCCCCTAAGCTTCAATATGACTTTATAGACCAGGCTCACTAAGCTATGTGACCTATGTGATGCACAAGTTGACACTACTGGCAGCCAACCAAGCACTTGTTTCCAGCAAACAGCCTCCTCCATGTCTTGGCTGTGGGTCCCATGCACCTGGGCTCACAAGGTCAACATCCCTGATTTGCCTTATAAGTAAAGGCCTTTGGCTATCTGAACTCTAGAGATTATTATTTTGCAATCAAATCTGGTCACCCACATTACGTGTAAATGCGTTTAAACATTGTACGTACCTGAACTATTTTTTTCCTTGGAACATAAAGTGCCGGAGAGTATTGTCGTCCCCTGCGTCATCCGTACATCTTGTCAATGTTACTGCAATACCTCAGAAAAAATATTCACCATAGCTGTACCAATTATTAGTCACAGAAGGAAATTATGATGGACCAGATTCCTATTGAAAACCAGCTTCTTGTGATTATTCTTATACTTTTTATGAAACTTTTAATGTATTTATTTGAAGGCTGTCTGAGTGGCGTCAACCCTGACAATGTTACCGGGATCATATCACAAAAAATAGTGACTACAGCTTTACCAAATTTTTGTCAGAGATGTATCTTATGATGGACCATGTTCTTATTGAAAGCAGCTTTCTCTGGTTTTTTAAAAAAAACTTTTATGAAATGTTTAATATATTTATTTGAAGGCTATCCGAGTGGTGTCAACCCGGATGACATTGCTGCGATACCTAAAAAAATACTGACGTCAGCTTTACCAAATTTTTTCACAGATACATCTTATGATAGCCGAGGTTCCTATGTAAAACCAGCTTCGTCTTTGCATTTATAAACTTTTTGTGAAACTTTAAGATATTTATCTTCAAGGCCGTCTGAGTGGTGCACAAGGGGATGACGTCACCAGATCTCAGATTTGCACTGTGTACATCAGACACAAATTTAAACATGTTTTGCATATAGTCCAGTAGTAAACCATTTAGAGACTTGTAGACTAGCAATGCTTTTTTGAAATCAATTCTTTCTTCAATACTCATCCAGTTTAATCTGGATATCAAAACTTTGTAGCTTTGTCCACCATGTGTGTTCAAAATCAGATATGCTGCTAATTTGTGCAGACGCTTGATTTTACTCACAAAATCTTTCCGGCAATTACTCCATATTGTGCAACAGTAGTCAATATGTGGTAGGACATAAGCATACAGTTTTTGCACATGTAAAGGTAAATATTTTTCAGTCTTCTTCAAAATCCCTATTTTGGCTGACACTTTTTTACATACAGATGCTATATGCCTCTCCAAGTCAAACGCTCATCTATTTGCAACCCAAGTATTTTGTGATGATCAACATTTTCAACAATGGCATTATACTCTAAATGTAAAGTTGTGTGACTGTTACATGTATACCATTAATTGCCTCTTTATCAACCAGTGACATGGACCAAGAAAAGTTCTGCTTGATCAGTGCTTTCAACTCCTCACTTCCACATATCAAACAGAGTGATTTTCATAAATGATTTGCCTCTGTTTCTCAATGGGGCTCATGTAAATATGACACCATGTCGTTGGGAAATCTCTCCTTGAGATTGATTCCAAACTTAACTAGAAAAGAAGATTTGCTTCACGGCAAATCTATCTGGGGCCTTCAAAATGAGAACAGTTTGAAATGCTACATTTTGCCATTGTTCAACATAATCTAAATTTCATATGTTAGCCTAATTCTTATAAATTAAAATGTTCTTGGTTCAAGGGATATGGCCATGTCCCAAACTTATACTGTGTTGTTTGAATGAAACTACTATCTATAATAGTTCTGAAGCTATTCAACATTTTAATTTTGTATATTTGCCTAATTTTCATGAATTATAAGCCTAGAAGAACTTTGGTTTATTGTTCATTGGATGGGGCTATTCCACAAACCCATAAATTGAAGTAGGAATGGCACCTCTATAATAGTTTTAAAGCTATTAAAGATTTACATTTTGCATATTCACCTAATTTGCATAAATTAAAGCCCCACAACTTTGGTTCATGGTTCATTGGATGTGGCTCTGCCACAAACCTATAAATTGAAGTTGGAATGGCATCTCTATGTGTATTAGTTTTGGAGATATTCAACTTTTAAATTTTTCAATGCCCCTTATTAGCGTAATTTTAAATTCTACGACTATCCTGTCAATTATAGTGACAAGTGTCACAAGGTATATATGCACATTGAAATTTTGAGTCCATCTGCAATAGTTTGGAAGATATGGCGCTTTCAAAATTTTTGTTGCCTTTCTTTCTTTCTTTCTTTACCAGCAAATTTGTCCGACACTTTTCTCAGGCACTATTCTTTCTTTCTTTCTTTCTTTCTTTCTTTCTTTCTTTCTTTCTTTCTTTCTTTCTTTCTTTCTTTCTTTCTTTCTTTCTTTTTTCTTTACCAGCAAATTTGTCCGACACTTTTCTCGCGCACTATTACACATAGAAACTCCAAACTTGGCATGATTGTACCTCCATACAAGGAGTTTGACTGTTTTACACAGAGGAATGAAGATGTTTAAAATTATGCAAATTAGGGGCATTTGAAATTTTAAATCTTGAGTATCTTCAAAAGTATAATAGATAGAGATGTCATTCTAACTTCTAATCGGGGGTTATTGACCAGTGTGCATCCAATGAATTTAAAACAAACATCGTAACAATTTAAATTATGCTAATTAGCAGCATTTGAAATTTTAAAACTTGAATATCTTCAAAACTATGATAGATAGAGACGTCATTTTAACTTCTAGTAGGAGGTTATTGACCATTGCGCATGTAATGAAACTAAAGCAAAAGTTGTAGCAATTCAAATTATGCTAATTAGCAGCATTTAAAATTTTTAAACTTGAATATCTTCAAAACTAATTTAGATAGAGATGTCATTTCAACTTCTACTTGGGGGTTGGTGACCATTACGCATGTAATGAATCTAAAACAAAAGTATCAATTTAAATTATGCTAATTAGCAGTATCGGAAACTTTCAATCTTGAATATCTTCAACACTATAATAGATAGAGATGTCATTCCAACTTCTACTAGCGGGTTGTTGACCGTTGCGCACCTAATGAATTAAAAATAAAAGTTGTAGCAATTTAAATTATGCTAATTAGCAGTATTCGAAATTTTAAATCTTGAATAACTTCAAAGCTATAATAGATAGAGATACCATTCCAACTTCTACTCCTGTGTTATGGAATAGTTGTACATTACCATACCAATATGCTTTGAAGACACACACACTGATTTTTCTATGCAGGAAATCATCTTTCCTAGTTGTACATTGTATTTACTTTCATCTTGAAATATATGAATATTCACATTATACTTTTGTGTGTACCTACTAATTATAAAGAGGGCCCTGGGATAAGTTAGTACTTATTATTACTAACTGGGTCATGGTCACCCTCTCAAAACAAAGTTTCATATATATATGTGTATGTATATATATATATATATATATATATATATATATATATATATATATATATATATATATATATATATATATATATATATATATATATACATACACACACACACACACACGCATACATGTAGATCCAGAAACACTGGGCAGCTGTCAAAGCCAAATGCTGAAGCTTTATTTAGCAGGTGATTGTAAGTTTCAAATAGATGGACAGTCTATCTATCAAGTCAACAGCTTTCCTTAGCACGGGTTGGGCACAGTTAGTGATCTTGATAGGTCTTTTCTACAATTCTCCGTGAAATTATTTTTGTCTCGTCAGCATAAGCTTTTGGGGAGACCTAGCAGTCACTTTCCGGAAGTCCGGACGCCTGTCCATCCATCCGTCAACAAAAAACTTCGGAGTGGCTTGAATTACGCTGGTGAGACATTCATGCCCCCGGGCTTGGCTCTAGTTCATTACTGTTGAGATTACCCGGTAGTGAAAACACTAAAGCAGATGATATTTGCCCCCCAGTCAGGTCACAGACCCTGACTGGGGGCAAATGTTGTCTGCTTCATTGTTTTCAGCTAATCTCAACAGTAATGAATGGTAATTAGGGGACCGCCAAAGGTATAGTGCTATAGTGATTGCAGGTTCCGTGCGTCCGTCCGGATTATAGTCCTCTATAAGGCCAAGGTTAAGTTTGAGCATGAGGAAATCTGTTCTAATTCAAGGAGGCAAGGGTATTCGAAAATTCCGTTGAGTCACATTTGACCATGACATTCACTGTTACAGCAAGGCCGAGCCCCTGTACAATTGCAATTGTGTGTTTTACACAGTGACAGGAAAGTTACCCCTCAGTTTATAAACAGGTTGTATGTCAGTTACCCAACAGTTCCTGACAAGTTGTGACAACTTACGAACCTGGTTGAAACTTCATCCCTTGTGACCCTTCATTCTTCCTATTGCTCATATTGTTATATCAAGTTTTTGTATATATTGTATTGGTGTCTTTTTGCCCAGAACAACTTCCTCGTAGTCATTACCCTATTCCGCAGTTCGAACTCTTTACTCTCCATGAGCTAACCTGTCCCTGTCTAACCTATATACATCTATATACATATGGAATTACTATTGTCCATATTGCACATGTTCCTCTGTAAAATTTTGGCATAGGCTGTATCAGCCAAAAAAATTAAAGGGTCTTCAGCGGGTAACTACTCCACATGTTTCGGAGCCTATTACCCGTACATGTCTCTCTGAGTAGCGGCTCCTTGTCTGAGCTAAATATGTAGCAAAGACAACCAACATAATAATGAATAAATATGAACGTGGCAAATGATGAATTAGCTAAATACGTGAAGTTTTGCTTATATACGTTTACTGAAGCATGTTGAGATTTTAAAACTCATATTTATATTTTGGTCCATGGAGGTCTATATACTGTGCTGGTCAATAACTGTAATCCAATCTTTGCAGTGCATATGCGGTAATAAAATTGATGGTGTTTGAAGGTGCCTGATATGTTCGGTAAGTTCTTGCTGGTTTGACCCTGCTGTTGGCATAATGTAGGCCAAGGCCTACCAAACAACACAAATGGTCATGGTTTCCCACAGTCCATTTAATATACAAAGAGATCTGCACCACTGTACAATAGTGGCTAGTGAACATTGAGAGATTTTTTTTGTGCCACAGGTAAGCAGTGATAGCTGATGTTTTTTTGTGTCACAGGTATTGTTCCGGACTGTGGCCATGATGGTCCCAGACTATGGGCTGATTGGAGAGATTTCTCTTTATTCCATGGGATTTGTAAATGCCAGAAGTCTGTCTGCAAAAATTGTTGCCACATACCGATTGTGTTCAGAACAAGTAAGTGAATCATATTAAAACTGTTTCAATCAGGAATGAAAACATTCAGATATATTCTGTGGCTTGTAAAATCGGTTGAAAGATAATAGATAACACATTTTTCATTCATTTTCTGATACATTGGTCCCATAATACATGTATATATAAATGTGTATTGCACTAAAACATCTTTGGGAGCTAATTACCAGATCTTGTGCATATTTTCAATTTTTAGCTCAGCTGACTTGTTAGTCAGCTGAGCTTTTATGAGGGTCTGTCATCCGTCATCTGTCTGTCCATCATCTGTCCGTCCACAATTCACATTTTAAACTTCTCAAAAACCGTTGGCTAGATCCACTTCAAACTTGGTGGAGATGTGCCTTGGGTGGGTCTGTACCAAGTTTGTTCAAATAGTCATGGTGCAGTGATTTTTGGATTTTTAATAAATTTTTTGGTTCATTTTTTGGGGAAATCTTAAAAAATCTTCTTCTGCCAAACCGCTCACCCAATTGATTTGATATCCCACAGGAACACTCCTGGGGACACCTAGGTCTTAATTTGTTCACCAGAGGGTGCTGTGATTTTTTTCTGTTTTTTTTTTTTTTTTTTTGTGTGTGTGTTTTTGCTATTTTCGACTTCTTCTCCAGAACCGTCACTCAGATTAAGCTGAAACTGGGTGGATATGTTCCTTGTAGAAGGGTCAAACAAAGTTGTACACTAGGTGGCACTGCTGTGGATTCCTGATTTCTAACAATTTTTTCAATTAGGGTACTTGTCGGTCAATGCAGCTTTCCTATTGATCACTATGTAAGTCAATGGACATTCTAATGCTAATTCAAATTTTTAAACTTTCTCCAAAACAGTCTTCCAGATTGACTTCAAACTTGGTTGCAATGTACGTTGGGTTGGTTTCTACCAGGTTTGTTGAAATGGTCATGGACCAGTGATTTTTTGGATTTTTAATGATTTTTTTGTTCATTTTTGGGAAATCTTAAAAAATCTTCTTCTCTGAAACTGTGTTGCCAGTTACTTTGAAATTGTATAGGGACACGTCTGGGGACCCTCATACCTTTATTTGTTCAACAGGTGTTTCTGCAATTTTTTTCCCTTTTTTATTATGAATTTTTGTACGTTTTTGCTATTTTTGACTTCTCCAAAACAATCTCTCAGATTCTGTTGAAACTTGGTGGATATGTTCTTTGTGGAAGGGTCACTCAAGGTCCATTTGAATTACCATTAGAATGTCCATTGTCACTCCAGGTGGCGTTGCTGTGGATCCCTGATTTTTAACGAATTTTTCAATGTGGGTACCTGTTGGTCAGTGCAACATTCCCATTGTTTACAATGCAAGTCAATTGGAATTGCAATAGTAATTCACATTTTCGACCTCATCTCCAGAACCGTTAACTAGATTCACTTCAAACTTGGTGGGGATGTGTCTTGGGTGGGTTTTTACCAAGTTTATTCAAATGGTCATGGTCCAGTGATTTTTCGATTTTTAATGAATTATTTTGTTCATTTTGGGGGGAATCTTAAAAAATCTTCTACTCCGAAACCCTGTTTCCAATTACTTTGAAATAGGATGTATTCATGTCTAAATGCGGTCCTACTCTAACACCTGTTGAGCAAAAGAGGGAGCCACCTGCATCAGGGGAGATCCATGTATTCAGCATGGTCAAAAGTACTTCTCAACAAAATGAACAACACAAAGAAACAATAATCTTAAGAAAATGTATTAACATATATTTGAAACATAAAGGATGCCTAAAATTATTAGAAATGGGCTCTCTTTTGGTTGAAAAGGTGTTATTTATGGATGTTTATGTAGTGTATAATACAAATCTGCCCTGATCATGGTGGAAGCATCAGTCTGTTGCCCCCGCAACACAGGAAGTGAGCAGGATCACAGTTAAATATGAATATCTCCTATTGAATGGGGAAACTTCTGGAGACCCCCAGACCTTAAGTTGTTCAGCAGGTGGCGATTTTTTTCTATTTTTTTTAATGAATTTTTGTGCGTTTTTGCTTTTTTTCGACTTCTTCTCCAAAACCATCGCTCAGATTGTGCTGAAACTTGGTGGATATGTTCCTTGTGAAAGGGTCACACAAGGTTGTTCACCAGATGGCATTGCTATGGATCCCTGATTTTTAACAAATTTTTCAATTTGGGGGTCAATGCTTACATTCCTCTTGTTTACTATGTAAGTCAATGGGAATTGCAATGGTAGCTTACATTTTCAACCTCATCTGGAAACTGTTAACCAGATTCACTTCAAACTTGGTGGGGATGTGTCTCAGGTGGGTTTCTACCAAGATTATTCAAATGTTCACGGTCCAGTGATTTGAAGTTTTTTTAGGAATTTTTCTTTTTGATTTTACATGCTTATTGATCACCCTGCAAGTCAATGGGGATTGCGGAGTCATTAGGGTTTGCAATGCTAATTGACAATTTTTGACTTCTTGTGCAAAACCATCAGCTAGATTCACTTCAAACTTGGTGGGGGTGTTCCTTGGGTGGGTATCTACCAAGTTTGTTCAAGTGGTCACAGTTCAATGATTTTTTGATGATTTTTTTGTTCATTTTTTTTTTGCCAAATCTTCAAAAGTCTTTTTCCAGTTGCTTTGAAATTGCATAGAGACACTTCTGGGTATGAGGAGGATACATGTACGGTATATGAGTGACCTTGACCTCATTTCCAAGGTCACAAGGCGAGGTGTATGAAACTCGCTGTTTATAGGGTAACTTGAGAACTATTCAGGGTAGGACATGCATATTGCACATGCTAGTTGTCCTTAATAAGGGCCAGACTTAGACAGTAGAAGAGTGACCTTTACCTCATTCCCAAGGTCATAGGGCCACTTGCTCAAATTTTACTGTTCACCTGACATGTTGAGAGCTAATTGAACTTGGACCTTGATGTTGAACATGATGGTTGTCCTGAGCAAAGTCCAGACTTAGACAGTACATGGGTGACCTTAACCTCATTCCCAAGGTCACTGTGACCCAGACACTTACATGAATTTTACTTTTCATTTTGTAACTTGAGAACTGTGGAAGGTAGGACCTTGATGTTGAACTTGTTGGTGGTCCTCTATTTAGGAAAGATTGATACTGTACATTAGTGACCTTGTTGTCAAGGTCACACGGCCACTAACATGGATTTTACTGGTCGCGTGATAACCAGAGAAGTATTTGTACTGTGACTTTGATCTTGCACATGGTGATGGCCCTCTATTAAAGTTAGATTCAGAATAGGTCAATGACCTTAACTCCATTTCCGAGGTCATAGGGTAAGTTAGTCAGCTGAGCACAGGACTGTCACAGTCCTCTTGTTTTAATGGTAGTTTTTCTTTTTTTTTTTCACAAGTTAGTATTGGTACATAATTCAACCTATAACCTGTGTTTGATGTCCATCTGCATCTTGAGAGCTTTACAATACTGTGATTCAGTGAAGATGAAGTGCTTAACATTTAAATGCACTAGTAACCACTGGTACAGTTGTATTTGTCTACCATTACAGCTGTCATCACAGCACCACTATGACTACGGCATGAGAGCTGTCAAGTCCGTGCTTACTGCAGCCGGTAATTTAAAGCTTAAATACCCTGATACAGAGGAGGACATGTTGTTACTTCGCTCCATCAATGATGTCAACCTGCCCAAGGTCAGACACATAGATCCTGTAGCAATTGCTAAGGATTTCATATTTTCAAAACATTTTATTTTCATGTGCAGTTTTGAGATATGATGTGAAAAAAGTTTCTAAATATAGGAAAAGAAATCTTGAATCAAGTCATGTCATAAATCTGTACACAAAACAAGAATTTTACAAAAGCTGTAAGAGTTTGCATGTGCACATGTTTATATATCAAAAGTCAAGAGTGTCAACACTTACTTTTGGTCATACTAATAATTCAGTAGCCACAAAATAGGAATAGCTAAGTATATAAGGATTATTTTTTCTATTATACAGTTGTACATATTACTTGAATCCTCAGTGTCAGAGTAGACAGTTGGTTGAGGGATAATACACTTGCCTTTCACCTCTGTGACCTGGGTTTGATTCTTGGCCAGTTAAGCTAGTCAATGGAATTCTTACCACTCTGACAGCACACTCTGGTTTTTTTCTGAGTCTCTCAGTCACACCAAGGGGTAGGAAGTACATATCATGGACAGTGAACCAATAAGACAGTATTGGACTTATTTCAAAAATCCATGTAAATTAAAGAGGTGTTTTCTATTCTACACTTGTCAGGATGTGTACCCGGCACAGACCGTCCTTGCTGTCAGTACTTAATGACACTACACCTGTCCAGTCTGTAATCTTATTTTTTTTTTCATCTTATTTGACCTTTATTGATATGCAACCTTGCCTCACATAAAAGCCTTAAAGCCTGGCTAGGGGCTGTTCTTTTGAAGAAGGGACTATTCTGTATTCCTGTGTTGGGCTGTCTCTTGTCATAGAAGTTAACCCTTAAATTTATGACCTTATTCACTATTTTGTTTCAGTTTCTTGCCCATGACATTCCATTATTTGAAGGCATCATCTCAGATCTGTTCCCCGGGGTACAGCTCCCTAAACCTGACTATGGAGCTTTGGAGGAGGCCCTACGTACCAATCTGAAGAAAGATAACTTGCAGTCAGTGCCTTGGTTCATTGAAAAAATCATCCAGGTGAGAGGAGGCCACATGCTTCATGTTAGTAAAGCATCTGCATGTAGGTATCGACAAATGCATTCTGTAGCCTGGTTTTACTAGTAAATGTATGTTTCAGGTCTATGACTCTATAATGACAATGCAGGTTTGATTATAATAATTATGACTGGTTAATATAAACGTTGTTAGTACTGTATTTAAATATGCATGCTAAAGGAAGGAAAAACTTTTTAAATTTAACTCTTTTCTTACCCTCATCAAAACTAGTGGTCATAATCTCTCATGCAATCTTGACTAATCCCCTTGAGGGGCTCCAAGATGTTTTTACTGCACAGCGAAGATGGTTGCCTCCATATACAGTATGTAGGATCCCTCTAAGCTCTATCTCTGAGGAGTCACAGAGGTTACCAAACTGGTCGCACTTTTTGCAGTTTGGTTTACTTGTCAGTACTGGCATAAGCCAATAGTAGTTTTTGCTTTATTCACTATTTTTTTCCAGATCTATGACATGATCTTGGTTCGGCATGGTCTCATGATTGTTGGGGACCCCATAGGGGGCAAGTCGTCAGCCTTCAAAACCTTGGCCAAAGCTTTAGGAAACCTCAACGACAAGGGCTTGATGGAAGAATTCAAGGTCAGCTGTCAATATTATGAAGGCACAAAGTCCTCTATTTATCAAATGCTCAGAGTCATGTAAAGTGCTAAAAATTGATTGTGTTGTGTTTCAGACTATAGCAATGACGAGGGCTCCATTTGATCAGCTACTTATAAATAGGCCAGATTTTTTCTCCTATAGATATGCATTGGGGAAAATAAAGTTGGTATTCTTGAACAGTGCTGCTGATTTTTTAACCAAAAGTGATGAAAGAGCTAAATCCATTTGCTCTTGTTAGAGTTTTTTATCCAATCCAGCTCAATCTAACAAGGTGAGTGACCAGAATTCTGTTCATAGCTTAATCATTAAATTTCCTAGGAACAAAAGTAATGTTGTACCATTAATTGGTAAAAAAAGCAATGGCCACACATTGGACAGCTAATGTATTAATATGGTGTCAAATTCACAGCAGTGGAGCAGCTAAAACATGTAGCTTTTTATGAAAATGTGTAATATATCTGTTTATAGGAGAAAGAAAAATCCACATGACAGGGTCATGAGGAATGGATTGAGATGGCACTCATTTGAAACAGTTCACTGCTCGCAAAGGCTTGGGGGGGGGGGGTAAGGGGGAGTTTCGGTACGCTGGTACAGGTAATTATTTTTCTAGAGTACGCAGTACGGAAAATAAAAATCTTTCAAAAATTTTGGATAGTACGAAGTACGTAAAACAAGAGGGCTTCCAGTATGCCAGTACGGTAAATAAAAAGCCCCAGTACGCCAGTACGGGAAACCCCTTACCAACCCTCAGGCTTACAGTGAACTGTTTCAAAGTCTGATGCAGTCTAAATCCATTCCTCATGACTTTGTCATGTGGAATTCTACGTACACTTGATGCACAGCTTGTACTAAACAAAATAAGGCCCAGGCTGTAGACTGACTGACTGGGCTTCTGGCTAAAGCTTTCTTTTTTCCATGGTTCTTGGGCTCACCATTGAAACTTTGCTTGTACTAAACATAGAAAAAAATCCATGAAGGCTTTATTCCTATACCGGTATTTGCTGACCAAATGGTAAATGTACAGGGCTATATGTCTGCACTTACCATATGCTAGATCTGAATTCAGAATCTATGCCTCCACTAGCACTTGCTGACCATAGAACAATCTGTAAAGGCTGCATACCACAGACTATATTGTTCTGCGTGTCTGACTGCACTCCACAGATAGTCTGCCAAACCCGCAGACCAGAGTCATTTCAAGGGGCAATTAGCACTCTTAATTGATGCCAAATAACGTTACTACGGGCCTCGGTGGCCAATGACAACTTTGTTTTTGCTGGTTAATGGTTGATTGCCCTCTAAATATTAATGAGCTCTGCTCCAGCCTATCAGTGTCCTGTATGACTTCACATTCGACACACTTGTGTGAGCACATTGCAAGCCAAAGGCTGTGTCTGCTCAGGGTGTGTATTCCACAGAGATCAAAGAGCTAATTTGGTTTACTGGAAGTGTAACGTGGTTCTGGTATTCCCTCTGTCAAAATCATGTCCCTCCATTTCTTATTCGTGATTAAGGACAGGTAAGACACCAAAAATAAATCCCACTTTGGTCAATCATAGCTCAAAATGTATTTGCATTAGGATAACATATCATATATGTGTGTACTGCATGGTCATACTCATACATAAAGAACTTATATGTCCGGTATTTGGGTGTCTGTGATGTTAATTGTTGAATAAACAATTGAAAGTTGACCGCGAAGCATCCACCCCATAAATGTCGATATAAGTCACTAATTACTTGGGATAAAATCAGAATTACACTTGCATCTTAATCCTAACATATTGGCAACAAAAAACAATCCTGCCATTTTGTTTTGTTTGGTTTCGTTTTTCTGTTATCCATCCTCAAAGTTTGACATTTCAATTTTCCCTTTGATTTTCAGCATGTTCATTTTCTTCATTTCATAGAAAAATAACGAAGCAGAATTCAGAAAATCACTGAAACGTTTTTGCAGTTCAGACATTACAAAATCAAAAGCAGTTAACCAGATTAAATGTCACCCAGCCATTTTCTTGGAATAACCATTCCTAGGTGGGGTTCTCGGCCTATTATCTTTTCTGAGAAAACAAGCTTCAAAGACCTTTGATGTTGATCATTAGCCTCTGAAACAATACCATTTGCCCCAGTTGAGCTGATATTTGTACAAAACATAGTAAACATCGTCCCTTAACATTTGGGGAGGTTGTCAATCAATTCTTGGCCAATCACATGAATGAAAGAGCCTTTAAAGTACGGAAAACATTATTCAGCGATCTGTCAAACGGCGACACTGATAGTCTTGTTTCAAAGTGTGACGTCATGGAGGCGGCTCTTCGGGCCCTGTGACCTCAAGCCTAGCGAAGAAAGTTGTGTTGCCTTGCTTTGGTGGGGCAGCCTACGGCCGCTCGTGGTCAGTTCACGGATGGCGGGTTTGGTCGTCCGCCCCCTACCTCTTTATCCTGTTTGGGGGGGATAGTATTTTATTGTATTTACTCCTATCTGTATACTTTATGTAGTTACCTTGTTAGACTTGTCTGTACACTTTACGTAGTTTGTCATTATTTTGTTCTTATTTTCTCAATGAGTTTCATTTCGCTTTCCAACCTGAGTTTTGTAACGCTGTTTTGTGTGTTTTCTATGCTGTCCACGTTTATGCTTATTTCGATATGTTTATTTGTACTTTAATTTTCTCATCCCTGGGTTTCGATTAAATATTATTATGTACATGGGTATTGTTGATTAAGGTGCCAGTCTTTTTTCCCCGCCTGTCCTTGGTGTGAAGCACCACTGGGGTAGTCCATCGCGGCACGGCCTTTGAAGTTTGAAGGGACATCGTCTGACGATTTCCGCTCCTCTTTAACATTTAAACTTTCCCTTTATTAGAACGCAAAACAAACAAGATAACTATAAAGTAAACCACTAAGGCTATGATATGTTTGCATGTTTGCATCTTTTCCGTGCCCACAAACATACTTTTGGCATGCCGCCTTAAATTGCATTGCCGCCCTGATACCACTCTCCTTTTGCCATGGGCCGTTGCTACCTGCAGCCACATGACAGGCTGTTAAGTATGATTGACAGGTGGCATTGTTCCGTTTGGTGGCTGAAAACCAAAAGAATGACACATGGACGTTCAGATGTCCACATGACTGTGTGGTTTTGGGCGTTTTTCTGATATTTTTACTTTAGTTCAAAGCTTGAAATTTTGACAACTAATAGAAAGGACATTCATCTTGTAAAAACCGTTAAAATCTCAAAATCGGCCATGCAAAGGATTTAGGTGTCTTAACTGTCCTTAAAGACTTGTGACTTCCCATAATAACTGGAAATGGTCCTGCTGGCAGTTCAGCCTCATCGTGAGAAGTATCCCCCAATATACATGACGATATCCCCAGATGATCGAGCTGCCATGCCTGGTACTTCATCTTTCTTTTACACACACGTGCATGGAAATAAAATATGTTTTTCACTGCATTATTCTTACTTATGTTCAATAACTTTATCAAAAAGAAACTTCATTATACCAATCATGGTCGCTGTGTGATCTGTAAAGTTTCAAAAACAAACCTGTGCAGTTTCACAAGTCCAGTGAGTCCATTACATCAGCTCATAGATCAGAAGCATCCTATTTGATAATGATAATCTGCATAAGTGGTTGTCAAAACAAAATGCTAGCGGTAAAATTATGTTTTTGAAGCTGTTGTGCTGAGCATCGTCATATTTCACCCTGCCTGACGATGTGGCCGGTTAAATGTTTGGCCGCAAACAAATTCACTCTTCTAGTCTTGGTTCAATTTAGTCATAGCGTGATGGTAGTAATCCTGAAAAACCTGTAATAATTCTAATTTAATCAAATATGAAATAAACAGCAAACAAAACACCACCTGTATACATATCCGCCAGTGGTTGACTCGGCTCAGGTCAAGTTGATCAACAAATCTGGGAGCATGTGCATGTCCGGAGTTTACAGAAGTTATGCAAAAGTATTACTCTTGGGTCAATAATTTCATTGTAGTATGATGGAAGTAATGCTAAATTTAAGACCTGTAATAATTTTAATGTGATCAAATATAAAATTAAACGGCAACACAACATGTACACCACGTGAATATCTGTGTTTTGCTTCTCGACAAATGTCAGACCACGTGCGTCAATTCCCAATTTTACCAGTTGCTGGTCCCTTTCTGCCAGTGGTCTGTCATGATATATATATATATATATATATACCTCAGTATATTTAGCATTAGAAAAATGTCTGTGCATGGGAAGAATGGTCGTTTTGTCCAGGTGGTCGCTTACCACGGGGGTCGCTAATGGCATGTACTACTGTATACACAAGTGCTAACTACTGCTAATGAAAAGTACACTTATCAAATAACTCATTTAACTATCTGCATTCCAATCTTAATTGCCACTCGCTGATCCTGTAATTGCTGGGTTACGAAATGGAGGGAAGATAGCGTCACTATCCCACGGGTCAGTGCAGGTTAAAAGCCACTGACCTATCACGGGCTGCAAACATTTTCCGTCGCAAAAGGATGAAAGACAGCCGGCCAGTAGCGGTTCGGCAGACTAAGTGGAGGGCCCACACAGTAACGATAGCATAACTTGGTCTGTCTTAGCAGGCAAACCAGTACTTGCTGAACATCCCATGTGCTTTTCCTTGTAAGACATTGCATGTATTGGGATTGTGGTAACTGTTGTTACAGTCATAGATGGGTTTTACTTTCAGCACTCCATTGCAAGTTCTGGTATGCAGTCTTTCCACGTACATATTTCACAGATATATCAAAATGGGACACATACAGCTCCACATGTTAGTTTTAGAAATAAAAGAATATTGTGCTAAATGACAACAGAGACTGAGATGCTGTTTGTATGATGGGGTGTACAAGATACAACAGTAACTTAGGGCTGAGTGCAGCAGATCCAGAGCTATATGTTAACCAGCACTCTCTTTGAAACAAAGAAAAATATACGGAATGTTGGTATATGTCTTGTCTACTGAACACAGCCTAAGAGTACAATACAGTTTGAATAGGTTGCTGGAATAAGAGAATAACACACTCAGCAAGACTTTGAATGCTTGTACAGGGACTCTCAACCTTAAGGCTCGACTCAGACAATGTGGCAGAGAAATACAGTCAAGTAGGTATTGGTGACAAAAGGCAGGGGCGTGCATGTACACTGCCATGGATAACTTGTGTCAACTGGCAATCCCTGGCTGTTCGACAAGCCTGCGTGGTTGCCGCTGCATGCAAACATGTATATATACCTGAAAATCCCGGGCAGCATGGTGTGGGACATAAAAAAATAGGCTAATTTTATTTAGTGTGGTGTGCAACATAACTTAAAGCAATGTACAGAGGGTGTAGCCCCCCCCCCCCCCCAGCAGAGCACGAATTAATTGAAAAATACCTGAAGTCTAGCACTGTATATGGTTCTTTCAGTGGTCCTGTTATTAAACGTTGCATGTTGAGGGTGTATTTCCATGGTCATCCCACCCACACACCCACCCATTTAGCATATTTTGAACTGGTTATATTTTCCCTCATGTTTAGTGACATGTCATGTTAAAAACATAGGCGTAAACCACACTTGTCAAAGGTAAGCCACTCCAAATATAGGACTAAACAAATATTGAAGTGTAGAAATAGTTCCTAATTGTCTTAAATTCTTCATGGAGAACATAGACCATGCATGTGTATATGTTTTCAGTATGTTTATGTATACAGTGAAATTTCTTTTATCAAGACCTGGCCATAAAGACCACCTCCTTGTTACAACTACCTTATTACAGTGCCATCTTTGTGTCATAGTACATTCCCTATCCACTACATTTGGTATGATCTCTTTTAGATCATATCTACTCGGTAATTTTATCCTATAAAAAACATTTTTGTGGAAATGTTGCTCAGAGCTGGAGATCAATGGCATGCCCTCTAGCTGGTCACCTCCTTGCCTCATACTTAACCTGCAGTATTGACCAATCACATCTGTTTTCACCCTTGGCACAAAAATTGACGGAGGGTATTGTCGTTCCCTGCATCATCCTTCCATCTTGCTGATGTTACCGCAATGTCTCAAAAAATGTATTTACCATAGCTTTACCAAATTTTTATCTGAAATGCACCTTATAATGGACCAGGTTCCTATGGAAAACCAGCTTCCTCTGATCATTTTTAAACTTTTTCTGAAACTTTTAATGTGTTTATTTGAAGGCAGTCTGAGTGGTATCAACCCTGACGAAGTTACCGCAATATCTCAAAAAAAAATTCACCGGTAGATTTACCAAATTTTTATAAGAAATGCACCTTATAATGGACCAGGTTCATATTGAAAACCAGCTGCCTCTGATTATTTGAAACTTTTTATGAAATTTTTAATGTATTTATTTGAAGGCCGTCTAAGTATCATAAATCCTGATGACATTACCTATATATCTAAAAATGTTGACAGCAGTTTTACAAAATTTTTGTCAGAGATGCATCTTATGATAGAGCAGGTTCCTATGGAAAACCAACTTCCTCTTCGTATTTATAAATATTTTAAATTTTGAAGTACTGTAACTTGCTGTAATTTTGCTGTATTCGTATTTTTACTTCTTTAGCTGATGGCACAAAACCGTGAAAATATAAATACAGTGAAACAGTATTTTAACATTGTTTGAATGGGAATTTGTCCAAAACAGTAAAATTAAAACTACAGTAAAATGTCAAAAATACAAAAACCGTGAAAATAAAGCAATTTACAGTATTTGTTTCAAGGCTTAGTAACACATAAGGGGACAATGTTATCGTAATATCTCAACAAGGACGTATTGAGCTTCACCAAATTTTTATCAGAGATGCACAAAAATGGACCACACTCCTATTGAAAACCAGTTTCTTCTTATTAAACTTATGAAACTTTTGAAGTATTTATTTAAAGGCCATCTGAGTGACGCACACAAGTGGACAATCTTGTTACCCTAATATCTCAAGAAGGATTCATCACAGCTTCCTAAAATTTTTGGTGCAGTTACACTGTATTATGGCACCCGTGAACCCTAAAAAAATGCAAAATTGAGGGGAAAAAAGATTGTGGGTGCCAAGGGTAATCCGTTCTGTGAATGCCATTTTCTCTCTTTGGCTGCTTCTGCATTAATGTCATTTTTACCCTTGGCACAAAAAGGGTATTGTCATCCCCTGCATTATTTGTCCATCCGTCTTTATGGTGCTAAAAATTGTATAACTATTTACCTGTTTATACCAGTGTTGGTATGGTGGAATAGTGTATGAAGCTTTTTAGTTTCAAAGGAGATGTCTGTCCATCTTGTCAAGGTTACCGCGATATCTCAAAAAATATTCACTGTAGCTGTACCAATTTTTTTTCATAGAAGGACCTTGTGATGAACCCAGTTCCTATTGAAAACCAGCTTCCTTGGAGTATTTGAAACTTTTTATCAAATTTTCAATGTATGGCGTCAACCATAACGACGTTACTGCAATATCTCAAAAAATATTGACCACAGCTTTACCAAATTTTTGTCACAGATGCATCTTATGATGGACCAGGTTTCTATTTAAAACTGGCGTCCTCTTTGTATTTATAAACTTTTTATGAAACTTTAAAGAATTTATCTTGTAGGCCATCTGTGTGGTGCACAAGGATATGCTATCTAATCCAGGATCTAACACAGCTTCCCCCAATTTTTTTCAGAGATGCACATTATAGTGGACCACATTCCTATTGAAAGCCAGCTTCTTCTTATTATTTTTAAACTTGTTATGAAACTTTTGAAATCTTTATTTGATGGCAGACTGAGTGATGCATAGTACAGTGGTCTCTGTGACCAGAACTTGCCCCAAGAACACATCCAAAATTGCTCTTTCATTTCATAGACAACAATATGGAAATTGTATAGTAAGTCTACGGCAAAGTCTGAAAAAAGTGCATAATAGAGAAAAAAAAGATTGTGGGCACCGAGGGTAATCCACTTCTGAATGCTGTTTTCTACTCTCTACAGCTTTTTATGTGTTTTTGCCTCTCTTCATGTTTGTCACATCGTCAAACCTACCTTAGTTTGAAGTTTATGGACAAGTGCACTATTGGACTAAGGAATTTTGGAGTTCATATAGGATGCTTCCTATTCTGTGCACACGTCAACTTGGTGGTCCTGTGTATGCCTTGTCATCTCCACCATAACATCTAGTCATGTTTTTGGTAAAAGGGATGCCAAAGTACACGTCATGGCTCGCTGGGACAGTCACAAGCACTGCCGTTACTGTTGTGAGTTAATGAGAGGGGCCAGATGCTCCAGCCTACATAACAGTCACTGGCCTTTCAACTTCCATGTCAGTGCCAGTGTCAGAGAATATTGGTTTCCCCCTGGAACTAATATTCATTTCCTTAAGAACAGATATTTGGGAATATTTGGGAACATTTGTTCCCCTAACAAATATTTCTTCCCCTACCATACACTTTGTATTGTCACTTAATTTGATTCTATACATAGGTGCTATTCGCACTTGGGAATATTTGATACACATTTACCATGTTCAGTCTATGTTCAGCAGAACTGTATAAGCTTAATGGAAGAAGAATTTGAGCTTAAACTGAGCAAATACTAAGCTAACCTTAGCTGACCTAAATTTTGTAAGCTAAAAAAAAAAAACAAAAAAGCAAAGAAAAGGACAAAACAAAAACACCAGCAAACAATGAATCAATGTTCACGCAGAGAATTAATCATCAGTTAATGGATGGAACAAATATTTGCAGAACATTAGTTCCGCATACTGGTGGGCGGGGGGGGAACAAATATTCATGGGTGGAAACGAGTAATCGTTCTCCCAAGGGAACACATAGTTGCCAAATATTCGTTGCTGGGGGGCACAAATATTCCTTTACTGTAGCTATTGTACCACACCAACTACACAAGTAGCCAGATGCAACCCAACTATATATACAAACAATTCAATGGTGCAAGCCCGGCCTCTGGCAACAGGCCCTGCCACACCCAGTCTGGATGAGGTGTCACTCAAGGCATCCGTAGTTGGCATCGTCAATAGACAGGTCCTGTTGCTATAATGGCAGCTCCATTTAGTCACCCTCATGAAATAAAGTTTTATATATGTATGTGTGTATATATATATATATTATAGCATGCTTTGTTGACGATATGAAGTATATCAACGAGCACTGGATACTATATAGCAGAACGAGTGAGCGAAGCGAACGAGTTCTGCTATATGGTTTCCGGTGCGAGTTGATTACTTTGTATCGTCTACAAAGCATGCTCTAAAATTTTTATCTCATGTTTGGGTCGATTTGTACATTTCGATACACAAAGCAAAAATAAGATCGACATTTGCAGAAGGTTTTACTCCTCATCAACACAATTACCGATGAAACTGGAAGAGTACAGATACCACCGGAAAGGTGCCGATACCACCGGAGGAGTACCGATACATCATATCGCGGCACTGTAGCTTTTAGGCTAATGATACGGCATTTATACAAGCCTGTTATAGTACTTAAATCGACCCAAACATGAGATAAATATATATATATATATATGCTTCTCTGAAGGATGAGGCACAGGCCCCAGAAAAAAAAAACAGCCTTCACAGGTTCCCAATCTTTATGTCACAGACGATCGTGGCTCCTCAGTGAGTACTTTCCATGCCGTGCTCCAGGAAGACCAGACCCAGGAAAGGTACAGAGCAGACAGTACTGGCCCCATAGCAAGCATAGGAAAAAGAAACAGATGAGTTTCCACACCCAGTCTCACACCCCCACATTTGCAGGTTCAGTGATCTTTGCCCTGCTCTACTTGGTCTTCAAGTAAAGGGCAGGGATCCCACAGGCTTAGAGGACCAAGGAACATCACCAGACCATTGGGTGGACCTCATTCTCACATCTCGGTTGACACCAATAGGAAAACATCACAGCACACCCTCGCCAACTTCGAGGATTCCCCGGGGAGGATGGGGGGGGGTACTCCCATTATTTACCATTATGGATAGGCTGCACAGGCAAGACCCTCATTTTTTTACCACTTGTCGCTCTGAAAGACCCCTTTTTCAAACTATCGATCCTTAAGGGCCCATGTTTTTAATTGTCACCCCCCAACACTCTCATAAATTGTACTTGAGTTCACTTATGGCTCTTTCCCCCTTTTATGATGTGCCTTTCTACCATGGACTTTGTCAATATCACCTCCCAAAGACCCTTGATTTTCTTATTGATGCAGCTCCCTTAGGGTCTGAGTTTCATACCCTCAGTGGAGCCTATCCACCCTAAAATATGGGCAGTGGGGAGGGGGGGGGCGGATGCACTAAGCAAGCGGGAGAAAGACTATTAAGATCACCAAAACCAGACCCCTTCCCCTACTCCAACTTTACAGCCCACAAACCCCAGTGTTGACGGACCATCTTCAGTGCTGGCTATTGATGGATCAGGCTAGGACCACCCAGCTCAGGTTATTTTGGCTGCTGATCCGCAGGAATAGGATATCATTGACAGTGATATTGCTTCACCATTAGCAGATATCCCTTAAGGCATGCAGCAGCTGGCACAACTAACCACATTCCCTGTCCTCCATGTTGTCTGATCAGGAAGATTCAGACAGGGAGGAGTCGTGCTGACCACATACACATTTTCCGTGCACAGAGTCCAAGCACTTCTTCCAGCATCAGCAATGTCCAGTAGTCAGCCTGAGCACTTCTTCCAACATCAGCAATGTCCAGCAGTCAGCTTGAACACTTCTTCCAGCATCAGCAATGTCCAACAGTCAGCCTGAGCAGCCCAGAGGGGCAGACAGTAAGGGAGATGCTTAGAGACATCACCACTTGCCATTGCATGAGGAAGAGGAAGCACAAGGATTCCAACATGGAAGATGGGGAGAGGCGTGTGGACAACACCGTCACAGTCACAACTTCAACCTGAAAGTGGACCATTTCTGGAGCCAGGGTCTATGACTGCCAAAGAAGCTGTGACCTTCGGCTCTGAAGCAATGTCCTAAAGAAAGAACAAGAACAGTTAGTGAGCCCCTCCTCAATGTGCATCGGGAATCAGACCAGTATGATGATCTGCAGTGTATGGTCACCATCTGTCCATGCACAGTACACATTGAACTTACCAAATGCAAAACTCTGCAATGCCTAAACAAGGAATCTGCAATGCATTCAGAGAAATAAAAACACTGTCAGAATGTTTTAGAAACACTTCACCCAAGGGTGTTTTGTTCTCCAAAAGTGAATAAAAACATGTTTTCAAACACATTCAAAGTCATTTTGTGCTGCAAATGTGTTTAAATGTTTCAAACACATTGCCCCAAGTATTTCAAACACTTCTGCAAAAGAGTTACCAGCACTTTGTCAAAAGCCTAATCCACTACAACTCTCATTATTCTGATGTTGAAACTGCAAACTGCTCCTTCAGATTGTCAGGTCTCTATAGGACCTTTGGGGTGCCACTCATATAGACTTGTTTGCCACAAGAGACAACCACAAGTTATCAACTTTCATCTCTCCAGTACAGGACAATTGAGCTTGGACAGTAGATGCCCTCTCCAAAGAAGGTGGAAGTAATCTTGATTGGTACATCTGCTGTCCTTATAACCACTCCAGGTTAGGCTGGTCAGAGGACGCACAACCTTTGTTCATAATTAAAACACATATCTGATTGGCCGAGTACTGCATTTATGGACTTTTCCATCAAGCCTCTGTCTGCCAAGCTGGATTGCCAAGATCCTGACATATTACAACAACATCCCCCACACTTATTTGAAATATGTGTGTTGGGGTATTTTGGAACATGAAAATAAGATATGGATTTTAATATCAATAGGGGTATGCAAGTCCCACAGAAAGACTTTGAAAATAATGCATATTCGCCCATAGTCTTGTATTAAATCTTGTGGATTGCTTAAGGTAATCAGGTTTAATAAGTCACAAAAATCAGAAAAGGTATGCAACACCACCTGCTTCAGTATTCATGTACAGATTCACACAAAATGGGAGACAATGGAAGCTGTGGCTTGGGGAAAAGAAGACAACAAATACGAAAAAAAATGTATGTAGTGAACTACATCTACACCAAATTTGGTGCTTTAATATCACAAAAGAACTTTTCAGTTGAATTTGCTGCTTAGCAACTGCACTTACATAAAAGCTCACCCAGCCAACCCTGCACCAGATCATGCTGAGGTTAGTCTGTTGTGAAAAACTGATGTGATTGGTCAGTGCTGGAGGTCAAGTACAGGGCAAAAAAGGGAGTGCATCATTGGCCTCCTGTCCAGACAAATGTTTTCTGATGGGGTCAACTTTTGGAGTACAGCGTAGATACAATCTCAAAGATATACCAAATTCAGTGGATAGGTAAGTGTTACTAACAAATCTGGAAATTACAATATATTTCACAGTTCTGTCTATATCTAACATTTTATGGTTTTATTAAGACCACTGCTTTATTAAGATCTATTTTCTCCATTCCCATGGGTAGTTTTAATAGACTCTACTGTATAGGTGTACATACATATATATAGTTGATAATACCACTGCTCCCACCCCCTATCTGGCTTAAATGCTTTCACTGGAAGAGACTGGGCTATTGTGCATAGCTTTCTCTTGCAAAAAGCTTTCAACAAAGATGACATTAATGTGAATCCATGTAACTTTCACTTGAATGTAAATGGTAATCGAATGATATACTGTGGGACCTCGTTAAAATGGCACCATCTGGTCCCTAAAAAAGTGTCAGATAACTGAATATGTCAGATAAATGAATCAAGTAACAACATGAACAAAGAAAATGAACTTCTTCCCATGAAAATTTAAGTCATAATGAATATGTGGGATATCAGAGTGTGGTTATAATGAGGTTTCACTGTAGATGATTGAGTAAGTATACCTATTAGGGAGGCTACATCAATTGTCAGCTGGCAGCCATGGTATTGAGAATTGTTCATAAAACACATATTTTCCCACTGGCCTCCCAGAAAGGCACTCTCCCTCTTCCAGACCAAATTTTTTTCAAGCACTCCCACCCCCACCCCGTCAACAAACATGAAAGAAATTGTCCACAGCACTAAAGCTGAACACACTACACCATCAATATGCTAGAGTGGTGCATGATAAAGCATCCCTCTCTGTGACATAGATATAAAGCAAATTTATCATATGATAACATTTATTAGTGTGCATTATGCACTAAGTTGAGACAGTCAATACATTTCCCTATAATGCAGTGAGTGTTGAAATGATAATTATAATTTTTTACACATGAATGTGATTGATATAGAATTTGATCACTGATAAATCAGTCTTGTATACAGGTAGAAAAAAAAAGGATAATGGCTGTGCATATTATGATATTCTCATGAGATCCCCCCCCCCCCCCCCAGCTTTAAGTACCATCCCTGCATAGATATTTAGAACAAAAAGATGCCAGCCCATACCGCCGCGGTGGCCTTTGCCTTTATTTGTGGTACTCAGCGTGATGTTGCAGCCATGCACAGTCTAACTGCAGGTGGCGGCAGATTGCAGGAAAGTTGTCTTTTTGTTGCTGTGTTGCTGCTTTTCATGTAAGTTCGCCATTCAAATTTATTTTTAAGTTGGAAATCTTCAAAACTACAATAGGCAGAGGAGCCATTCCAATTTCAGTTTGTATTTTTGTGCCATGGGCAAATCCAGTGGACAGTGACAGAAAACTGTCAGATTTTGATTTAAGTCAATTTTGGAAGAGAAACAAAATTGAATTGGTGAATATTGATGACATTTCTTTGAAACAATTTTAGATAGAGATACCCTTCCAACTTCAATTTTGATGTTTGTGCTACATGTACGTGTACACATGTATATACAATGAACAGAGACTAAATCATTCACATTTTGGTTGATGCAACGTTTGTCCAATACACAAAATTGAAGTCCTGAATATTGATAAATAACTTGAAAGCTATTCTATATAGAGATCTGATTCCAACTTCAGTTTCTATGTTTGTGCTACAGATGCATCTGATGAACTGCGACTGAAACTGAGATTTAGACTTATGCAAATTTTGGTCAATGTACAAAGTGTGGAATATTGATGTATTTCTTGAAACTGTTTTAGATAGAGGCATTATTTCAATCTCAATTTATATGATAGTGCTATGGGTGCAGCCAATGTACAGGGACTAAAAATTCAGATTTTAGGTTTTGCAAATTTTTGCCAATACACAAAAGTACAAAGTGGTGAGTACTGATGAATATTTTCAGAGCTAGGACAGTTAGAGGTGCCATTCCTACTTCAGTTGATAGGTTTTTGCTGTGGATGCATCCAGGGGCAGTGACTGAAAATTAGATTTTAATTTATGCACATTTTGACCAATACACAAAACTAAAGTGTTGAATAATGTTGCATACCTTGTAAATCTGATATAGATACAGATGCCATTCCAGCTTCAATTCGTATACAGATAGAGGCGTCATTCTGGCTTTAGCTTAGATGTTTGTAATATGGATGGATCTAATTAACAGAGACTGAACACTGTCACATTTTGATTTATGCAAAATTTGGCCAATACACAAAATTGAAGTGTTGAATAATGATATTATGTTCAAAAGTTACAGATACAGCTATCATTCCAGTTTGAATTCATATGTTTATACTGTGAGTGCATCCATGACGAATTTCATATTCTTGTAACATTGACGATTTGAAGGAAAATCCAGGGTTGGGTAATATCTTAGATGTATCCCTAAGTGTTTGTTTATGCTAATTTATCTGATAAGGCGAGTAGTTAGCCTCGGGTGTGCTTGCTGGTACTTTGATTGTATCTTGAAGAGAAAGTAGTTTCCTTTGTTGTCACTATGGGAGGGACTTTTTGAATCAATCAATGTTTACAATTACTATTAATATGAGATAACAGGTTCACAAAAGGAACCTTCACTTGCTGGACAGTGTTTTAAGGTAGCTGTTTTCAGCATGTCCAGTGAACACTGACTGAAAAATGTCAATCAGATTCTGATTTATGCAAATATTGGTCAATACACAAAAATAAAGTGTTGATTAATGATGAATATTTTCAAAAGTATTACAATTAGAGATGCCATTCAGATTTCAACTCATGTTTGTGTTGAAGGCACATTGAATGAATTGTAATTGAAAAATGTGAGCTAATTTTGGCCAATTCACAGAACTGAAGAGTTGGATGTTGATGAATATCTTTAAAACTATTATAGATAGAGCTGCCATTCCAAATTCAGTTTACATGTTTGAGCTATGCACACATTCAACCCTTCTTCAAAAATGGAAAAAAAAATCGATGATCCTTGACAAGCTTAAAAAATGTTGACAGCCAGCCCTGTCATCAGTTAAATATTTCCTGCCATTGCCCTCAAAATACTCCGTACCCCCACTGATAATTTTTGAACCCTCCTTTACCTGTTCAGAGAGCGAGGAAAAACTTTCATAGAGTCACATAATGTTTTGTGTATTTCTTGCATTCTTAAGACTTTTTAGTCATTCTTTAGTAGTGCAATGCTTTGATATAGTTTTTGTTGAAGTTTTGCATGTAGGGTTGCTCCACAAAAATTAAATGGCGTTTTGATGTTTCATGAGTATGTCTGTTGATACTGTCCAAGTAAACTTTTTGTTGTTAGATTATAACTCAATGGTTTTTTCTTGCTGCACGTTGGGAGTATTGTGGCCAACCCACACCAAGAAAAGCCATTAACCTGCATGTTATCAGATGTGTCTTATTCACAGTTCTCAGCAAAAATGTTTTCCATTAACGTGAAATTTAAATTAAACATTTAAGCAGATGACAACAGACATGCAGGGATTGAGGGAGAAAGCTGAATGGAATTTTGGGGAAGGCATATTACTGGAGAAGATTTGCTCAATATGAAATATTAAATCTCTCTCTCTCTCTCTCTCTCTCTCTCTCTCTCTCTCTCTCTCTCTCTCTCTCTCTCTCTCTCTCTCTCTCTCTCTCTCTCTCTCTCCTCTCTCTCTCTCTCTCTCTCTCTCTCTCTCTCTCTCTCTCTCTCTCTCTCTCTCTCTCTCTCTCTCTCCCTCTCCCTCTCCCTCTCCCTCCCTCTCCCTCTCCCTCTCCCTCTCCCTCTCCCTCTCCCTCCCTCCACACACATGTATATGATATATTTATTTAGTGCCATTTATGCTTGTCCTGATCCAACATCACCTGCACGTGAAAGCACAGATGCCGGGAATTAAGCTGTAATTGATGCTTGTATTTACTGTTTGTAGGTACAATACCGAATTATAAACCCAAAGGCCATCCTGATGGGTGAGCTGTATGGCAGATTTGACCCTGTGTCTCATGAGTGGTCTGACGGTAAGTAAAGGCATTGTATGCAAAGTTATTGTGAAGGTGCAAACTTAGGGAAAATACAAAGCAGACATGTGGAACTACATGTACATGTGCATATGAGTTTGCTAGTCATAGTTTCTGAGTAAAGTGTTACAGTGTACTAGGTATACATTCCTGGTCAGTGTACAATGTAAAGTTGTACTTGTATCGGGGTCTGTTTCATAATAGCTATGTTAATCCCCAGGTATTGTATTTTTTCAGGTGTACTGGCAAATACCTTCCGAGAATTTGCCAGTAGTACGACAGAGGACCGCAAGTGGATCATTTTTGATGGACCAGTGGATGCGGTGTGGATTGAAAACATGAACACCGTACTAGATGACAACAAGAAGGTAAATAAAGACTGTTTATTTTTTGGACCTTTACCACTTTTTTGTACCCACCCAATCATTTTTTATTGCGATAGAAAATTTGTTCATGTAAGCTGCACATATTTTGACTGGATACAGCATGCCTGGACTGTGAGATCAGGCTTGTTGGACAGTGGTCATCTTGAGTGGCAATTGATTGCCTGACAGACTTTGCATAGAACACAATAATGCTCATTTGCATAACACAGGAGGTGGGAAGATTTAAATGATATCATCAACAAAAGAATGAGCCTGTTTGCAGTGGTCTTGTGTGCGTGGTTTCAGTGAAAAGTCTGTTGAGCATTGTGGAGATTTGTTGCATGATAAATGGTGATTGTGTGATTTCGGTTGTATCGTGTATCTGTGCCAAATAGATGACTCTGAATCTGGTCAACTATTCTCAACTAGGTGAACCAATTGGGACAAACGGTCAGATGGTGTGCATGGACACTACATCGATCACCCCCTTGTCTAGCAGACATCAATGTTTTGTGCTACATTGTAGATAAGGCTTGAAAGGCCAAACTTGCAGTTTTATAAATGAAGATACATGTACATGTATTTAGTTACAGCTAGAAAGCAAAACAGCTGTTGTAGGCACATAGAATAAAAGTCAACCTCAGTTGCTGTGAAATACTAGTAAAAATGAAGTGCATTCTTCACATCATGCAGGGCAGTAGCTTACAACAGGGAAGGGTCTGTCAGCAAGCAGATCAACCCCTTATACTGAACATATGCAGGCTTCACACACAGACATGTCCTTGCAATCCCTCAGGTAGCTGCTGATTTGATGGAATAATATTTATTAACACTTGTAATATATTTTTTTTTTAAATTATGGTCTATCATAGAAACTTACTCCTGGCTACACTATATTACAATAGAGGGGACCCCAACCCGGGATCCCTTGCTTCCATCACAATACTCCAAATTTAGGCATGCAGGCAAGTTTGCTTGTTTACAGTCCTTGGAGACTGCAAGATCACTGGAATTACCCAGTGATAGTGCATCAGAACTTGTGACGTCACAGGTACAACATGGAAGGCACGTGCCAATTTGGACACTGCTTTCCACACCACGTCACTGGACGGGTGGACCGATTCTCAAATGAAGCCAACTAAACGATCAGCGTTGACGTAGGCCTATTTACGTTAGCAACGTCAATTGTTGACACCTCCATATAAATACCAGGTAGTCTCGATAGTCCAACAGTCCCTGATGTTGCCCCACGAGAGGCAAAACCAGTCGGACTAACTGTGTTGTTCACTGTCAGGTATGCCTGGTTTTATTCACTTGTAATGTTATGTTTGCTATAGGCTGAAAGTATAGGCTTCATTTTAATTATTTGTGACAATTGTACATTTCTGATATACTGGTACTTATCAGCTCAAGATAAAATATCTTATCTAAATAGGTGCCATTAATAACAGTATTCCTGTAGCTTTCATTGAAGCAAGTGCAATAGTGCATGCTGAAGGTCCATGCATTGCATTTATAAAAGCTACATGTATATGAAACATTATCACTGTAATTGTGATTTGTTCATGGTAATATATAAGCCACATTTATAATGAATATTGGACATTGGTGGTTTTCATTTGAAATTTGTATCAGACATTGATTGTTTGTATTTTGAATTTTTTGTTGGAAATGTGGTTTGTTTAACTTATTTGCATTGGTTATAAAGGATGGTGATTGATTTCAGCTGTGTCTAATGAGTGGAGAGATCATACAGATGAGTAGCAAGATGAACATGGTGTTTGAACCTCAGGATCTGGAGCAAGCCTCACCAGCCACTGTCAGCAGGTCAGTGCCCATGGCTAGATTAGACTTGAAGCCACTGCCAGCAAGTCATGCAGTGCCCATGGCTAGTTTACATGGTTTAGACTTGAAGCCAGTGTCAGTAGGTCAGTACACATGGCTAGCTATGTTTTCACATGTACCTGTGGAGCTCATCGTGTTTTTGTATCAGTGTCTATTTCTTTGTCTTCTTCTCTTTCTTCTGCTTCTTGAACACTTTGAGGCGAACACAATAACTCCAGAAATTTTTGAGGTGGAGCCTTCATATTACACAAGAGTATAGCCCTTTAGAAGAGCTAGATCAAGTCTGAAGATTAGTGACCTTGACCCCATTCCCAAGGTCATAGAGTCACGTCAATGAATTTGATTTCTGCATGGTAACTTAGCTTGGGCTTTTATATTGCACGTGATGATAAGTCCACAGTGTATAGAAGGGCTTGGTCAAGTTCAAAAATGGGTGACCTTGACCCCATCTCCAGGTCACAGAGCCACATAGTGAATTATTCAACACATCAATGTGAACCATAAGTTTTGGAGTTAGGGCTTTCAAATTGCACAGGATCAAATTTGAAGATATATGACTTTGACCCCCATATTCGCAAGGTTGTAGAGCCACATTGGTGAATTTGGTCTCTGCATGATAAAAATAAATTGAAAAATGTTTGAGCTAGGGATTTCATATTGTGCATGATGATAGGAGTCAGCTAGATTCAAAGAGGGGTGACCTTGACTTCATTCTCAAGATCACAGTGACATACATGTAAGTTCTTCAACACATCAACGCGAACAAAATAACTCCAGAAGTTTTGTGGCTAGGGCTTTCATATGTGTAACGTGCCAATCCTGTAGAACAGTATACTTTGAGCGGCATGCATTTATTTTACTGGCCTAGATCACTAGCTCTAGGTGGTAAGACTGAGCCCGCAGCTGTAACGGCCAGTAGGCAAGTGATTTCCTACTTGTCTTCAAGCAGTGGTAATGTTGATCTGTTTTCTGACAGTCTTAGCCATGGCCCATTTACTTGACAGAACCATCTCCAGGCCAGTTTGTTCCCAGTTGTTGAGGAGCTTTTACAATCCTGTTTGTGGCAGCAGTTACAATTTTGGCATTGACTGCCTCCATTGTCCCACAGGTTACGGGCATACTCACAGACTTCTGCATCATATTTTCCAAGTAGTACAGGGCAACCCAGAGGTTTAACAATAATTTCAGACACCATGCCCACTTGGTCACTCTTCATTATAGCTGTGTGGGCTTTCTTGAAATTTCTGATGGTGCTTTCGTGCACACTGAATTTTCTGGCTGGCAGTGCCTTATTCAGGCCGCTATTGACGGCAAATTTGGCTCTCTGGTCTGGTGAGTAAATCGAGTATGTACATGTATGTGCCCTGCTTGCATTTTCTCCCTGTGCCTGGTGGAGTGGTCAGCCCCGCAGCTTCAGTGGGACCTGAAGACTTAGTCAATGTATCCAGGCTAGTACTTGTCACAACTTCATGCACTTCCAAGTTGGCACTTTGACACGTTTACATGCAGAATTGATTCATTTTTATGCCCCCACCTAGAGGGAAGGCCATATAGATTTGCTTGTCCATCCATAGAACTTCAATTGTTTAGTGAGGGACTTGTAGAAGTCTACATTTGATACTCTATAACAGTGATTCAATCACTTAACTTATTAATTAGATAATATTCCAGATTCATAGATATCACAAAAACGATATAGGCCTACTTTCTACTTTCACTATAAACACAGCTTACCAACTTGTAAGAAGAACTAAAATAGTGATAGGCCTATCAATTCTCCTTTATCTTTTACAGAAGTAATAAAATTTGGATTTTGAGTGGTTGGGCCTGTAAATATTGGAAACACTATAGTCTGTATTTAATGAAGAATATTTCAAAGGTTGACAGGGCCGGTTTAAAACCACCAGTTGCCCTTTGTGGGTGACTGCCTGTCTCAAGTCAGGAGTGAAATTTGTTTCCTCACAATGGTATTGGAAGATGACTGTTGATGCTTTGGTAACTCTGGAATCTCTTTGCTGTCATTGTTGGGTTTGATATTTATGAATATGGATCATGTTTTTCTACATAAGTGTATCATAGTAGAGACGTCTGTCGGACATTAAAATTGTCAGATTTGTGTTGCGCATATCTAAAAAAGCATTTGAGGTACAGCCATGAAACTTTGTGGGAACATTTATCAATATATGAAAGTGTGCACCTGCGGTTTTGTTTATCTCTTGGATTAATTATCCTCTGAAAATTAATCATTAATTAGTGAAAATGTTGATGGGACATTGGACTTGTCAGATTTGTGTCGCACATGTCTTAAGAAGTTTTTTATATGCGGCTATGAAACCTAATATAATAATTTATCAACATATAAAGATCCGTACCTGGGTTTGTTTGTCTCTTGGGTTAATTAATCTCGTTGTTTTTCATTAACTTAGTGATGATGTCCGTTTTTTTAAAATGTTGGCTTATGTGAAACTTGTGTCGTGTATTTCACAAAGTGTTTAAGTAACAGCTGTGAAACTTGATAGCAATATTAATCCATATGTGAAGATTTACCCTTGGTGTTTTGTCTGTCTCTGTTGATCAGTGTTGATAATCATTAATTTTAACTTGGTGAAAATGACAATTCCAGGAAAATGACTATTGGTTTATGTCAAACTTATGCCATGTGCAGCTCATGAAGTATTTCAGGTATAGCCATGAAATTTGATGGGAATATCAATCAATATGTGAAAAGTTTTGTGCGTATAATTATTATCCATGTGAAGATTTCACACTGAATATGTTTGAAGTCCTACACCAATTACATGCTATTCTTCCCAATGCTGATGGGGGGCAATGGCAGGTTGGGGCATCCATGTCATTTGTACACTTTTCTAGTTAGCCAGGTGCTGGCTAAGGGCGGACTGCAAGCAAAGTAAAAATTGCCTTGGTTGGCATGTGACACAAGGCGGTAAAGAAGTGGCAATTTCCATTCAGGGTGACCCAAGTGCAAATTCTAAACGTCGTTAATCTTGATAATTGTGAAGGGTGCCACATGAAAGGTTCTTGGAGGGGGTAGTCACTTTGCATACCATGGGTGTGCATTTTTAATTTAATGCTACCATCAATATGTGCTGAATTAAAATGAACTAAAATTTACATTTTTTCTCCTATTTTTGAATTTGTGCTAATTATATGCAAGTGTGCACTCTTGTAAAACTACAGTAGCTGAAATCTAAAATGCATTCTAAAATCCATCAAAAAGTTACTGTTGAATATACAAAAATTGCCAGGATGATATTATATGTCTGTATATGATTTACATGTATTGCCTTGTAGATGTGGCATGATTTACATGGAGCCTATGCAGCTAGGATGGGAGCCACTAGTTACGTCCTGGATGGACAGGGAAGTGCCAGACTGCCTCAACAAAGACCAAAAGACTATGATAGGGGTATGTCAGACTGACACCAAATGCTAGCATAGATAAAGTTCGATTATAATTTGCCGCAATGGAAAAGTATATATATTTGTTTTTTCCAAAAACAAGAAGTTAATTTAGTTAAGTTAGTTTTGCATGACATATTAAATAGTATAAGGGTGTCTTTATACCTAATCACTGGGACTGTGGACTTCATAACTGTATTAAACCTTTCCCCCTTGAATCAAAAGTGAGTCAACAACTTTCCTTGGCATGTGATCTTCATAGGTCTTGTCTACAATTCTCAGTGAAACTGTTTTTCATTATTGTTGAAGTTAGTTGAAAACACTGAAAGGGATGACATTTGACCACTGGCTGGCGTGGGTCAGTTTAAGGGAGGCAGGGCTAATGCCTGAAGTTACACATATTAGTTGCATGTACATAATATTATTCCACAGAAATCTTATACTCAACTGTGAAATTCTGTAGCAAAATGGCAAACTTGTGAGGAACTTCAGTCTTTTCTATTTGTGCACAATCATTAAAATATTTGGTGTCAAAAATATAATACATGTATGTCTTAAAAATGCAAGAGAGCCGTGGAATCTTTCATTGTGAAGTAAATGACATAATGAAAAGAAGGACGTAACATTATTTCCGAAGTAGGGATAAAATATAATATTAAAAATGTGTACCCCTATTTAATCATTCTGCAGCAAATTGGAGCAAAAACTGTAATTTTAATTTTTAATTTTTAATTAGGCACATGGAGAGATGTGAGACCATGGAGATGACACGTGTATAACTACCTGATATTTGTCATTATTGTGATGGTCTGAGGCATTGCTGTTCTTATACTGCACTGAGCATGTTGGTGTTGGTGTTGGTGTTTGGATGTTGCTGCCTTGAAAGGTTGAGACACAATGTTGCTGTTTCAGATGTTTTTTGAATGGCTTCTTCCACCATGCCTTAATTTTGTGTCCAAGTACTGCAAACCCTTTGTCAAATGCCATGCTATGCATCTGACCATGAGCATGCTTAGGCTCTACAGCTGTATGATTCAGGAGGTCAGGTGAGTGCACTTCTAACAGCTAATGGAATGAAGCTTTGCAATTGAGAATACTAATATTTGTGTCATAATACATCACTTGTATGCTACATTTGGTCTGATCTCTCTGAGATTGTCATTGCCGTGTAGTTCCCGCCTCACAGTTTCAACATCCTGGCATCCAGTGATGGTTTTGGCAAGAGGGGACCGAAGAGACCTGGCATGGCTACCTGGTACACACAGCACTACCAAGGTGTGCCCAGGGTGCATCATGGGGTCAGATGATCAGGGGACAACCTGTGCAGTATCTGTCGGACGTGGCTCCCAGAATACTGACAGAAGATGGCTAAAGTTGACTTGAAGTCAGACCAAGAAGAAGAAAGAAGAGGCCAGGATGCAGGTGACAGCCTCGTTTTCATCACTGCAGCCTGCCTCTGTCTGTGGGGCCAGCAGGCCTCCCCCACCGGCCACCAGACCATCAAACTTGTTCATGTTAAGTCCAGCATCAGCACCAGATACACAAGGCTCCAGATCTACATGTCACATTTGTTCAGTCAGGTCCTCAGCTTCCAGCTACTGTTTTCTGCTGCTGCTGGTGTGGATGGGACTTCATGATGTCATCAACAGGCAACTCCCTTAGTTTTGATGGTGGCTCAGTTCCAGGCCCCCATGCAGGAAAGGTTACAGACCCTGGCACAAACCCAGTCATCTCAGGCTCCCATTGTCTGTCTTCCTTCTGTTGCTGAGTACCCAGGTTCTGCAGTCAGATCTGCCTGTGCATCCCTCTGCGGAGGACCAGTCCCAGGAGAAAGTACAGAGGGGGAGGACTGGAATTGAAGCAGTCATAGCAAGAAGTAGAGAAATTCACACTCTGGGTACTGCTGCCCTGTTCTGTCATCATCTCTAGGCCACACTGAGACTTCAGCTCCAGCAAAGACTCTACTACACTGGTGTGGCCAAGGGCATAAGACTGCATTGTGCACATATAGCAGGAGTCTTCAACATGAATGAAAGGCCATCTATTGCTGAGCCAGCACCAAGCCGTTAGCACTGAATGGTCATTGCATCAACAGGTAGCAAAGTCTCTTTGGAACCTCTGGGGTATGCCCCACATAGACCTGTTTGCCGCAAGAGACAATCACAAGTTACTGACCTTAGTCTGTCCAGTTCAGAATGGTGGAGCCTGGGTGGTAAACACTTTCTCCATGAGTTGGAAGAACATGTGGGCTTATGCCTACCCTCTGACTTCCCTGATTCTGTGACTCTTGGGGAAAATCAGGGACAAGAAGATGGAACTAATCTTGATTGCTGCTTTGCAACCCAAGAGGCCATGGGCAATGGAGATTCTGGACCTTAGCCTAGAGCCCCTTCATGCTCTCCCATCTTGGCCGTCACTACTGCAACAACCCAGATCTAGCATTTTCCACCAGAATACTGCTGTACTTCATCTGCGCACTTGGAGACCAGGTTTCGAAATTAGCGGGTGTCTAGGTGCCCCGGGCAACGTTTATTCGTATCAGGCAACTTTATTTCCTTACCTGGTGTCCATGAGGCAACTTTCTATCTTCAGCAGAACATATCATTTCCAACAATAGTGGGAACATTAAATACAGTTCCTAAATCTTCTTTTTCATGCAGAAACGCTGTTTTCGTAGTGGTGAGAAATATAGCTCTTGTCCATCTATGTTTGCAACATTTTAAAGATCAGTGTCTTGTAACAAGCTAACTAGTAACCACAATTCTCATGTGATGGGAAACTGGGCAACTGGTGAAAATGCTGTGGTTGCCCAAGGGAAACTTGAAAAATAGGTAATTTCTACCCCCTGGAGAATGTCACAAAGGGTTTTGCAGATGTCCAATTCTCAGATAAGGTGGCAGTGCGAGGTAAACTCTGCGCCAATTTTTTTGAAAGTTTATGACTTCAAGTCAGCAAGGTTTGCCACGTGGTGTGCAAAATAAGATCACAAGATTGTCCCCTTGAAGGCCTCCATTCAGGACATGGCAAACTTTTTGATGTACTGCTTTGACTAAGGGTTGGAGGTTTGCAGTGTAGCAGGCTAGAGGGCTGCAATAGACCTCATTTTTGGATGTGAAGGACACCAACAATGATTTGAACATGGTCCTGTCTCAGCTGATTAAGAGTTTTTTTGTGTAGGCTGGTTAGGCACAAGGTATTCCCTCAATGAGACCTGTCAGTGGTTCTTATTGACCCCTTCTGGCCAGTTTTTGAGCCCCAAACCATGGACTGATAGGGGTTAGATTACCTGCCTATTAGAAGGTTCTTTTGGTGATGTTGGCCTGGAGCTCTAGCTGTGGTCAGTAGGGGCAAGATTGATGGCCTTGACTACTTTAGGTTAGACTTGTCAGAGTACTGCACTGAAATATTTTCAAAGCCTAACACCTTGTTCATGAGTAAGACGTATGTCCTGATCAGCTGATTGTGGGAATCTCCATCAAAGCCTTGGCTGCTAGCTTGGATCAGCAGGGGATCTTCTTTGAGTGGAGCATTTGAAGTATATTTACTATGTCCTGGAGAATAAATGGTATCTGTCCTCTGTTGGTACATTTACTAAATGCAGTGGATAGGTAGTGTATTATGACACAAATCTGATAAATTTATCATAATTTCAGTATTTGTTCGTAATACTTACCTGTCCAGTACATAGAAGCCCATCCAGCCAACCCTGCATCAGATCATTCCAAGATTAGTCTGATGTGATTGGTCAATGCCGGTTGCCTAGTAATGGTGCCAGGAGTAACTGCTAAAGGGCACCATGGGCTTCCAGGCCAGAGGAATGTATGGAGAAATGCTTTTCTGATGGGATAGAAGTTTGGAGTGGATACCATCTCAGAGAGATCATGCCAAGTGTAGTGGATAGGTGAGTATAACTAACAAATATGGAAATTATGATGAATTTTCAAATTCCTTTGTGACTGGTCACATGTATTTTACATTTGAAAACTAAAAGGGGATACAATTGTTTGAAGACATTGCAAATTTTATAATGAAACTATTTAATGATATGATGGAAAGGATCAAGAGACTCCTATTGCAAGGCTACAGGAAACTGGAAGGTTAAATTGGCATAACAAACAAGGGACTCATTAATTTTGTATGGAGAGGACTGGCAAACAGGTGGTAGAAATTGGAATTTGAGTGATTTAATTACCAGTAAACAGGAGATCTCCCAACCAGGTAGGGAGAATGAGGATCTCGGAAAAAGTTTTGATATACTGTGTGCACCTTTTTGAGAAAATGGTCAATAAACGAATTAGTTTTTACCCATTGTCCTTATGAGGCCAACGCGTATTGTCGTACCCGGCAACGTCTGTCTGCCCGTCCGTCAGAGGAGATGAACAATGGAGATGAAATAAAGGGGAATTGGAAAAACATATATCCCAAAGAACTAATATTAAATCTGGTAAATGAAAGTGATACAAAAGCTACTTTCCTTGATCTGGATATAGAAATAAAGAACAACCAGTATATAACAAAAATATTTGACAAGAGAGACCAGTTCAAATTTGATATTATCTCTTACCCTGACCTGACAGGAAACATTCCAGAGAAACAAGCATATGGAGTTTGTATTGGACAAGTCATACGCATTGCCTTTCTCAATAGGTTTAGAACTTTGTTGCATAATATACAACACCAAGGTTATAAAAAACAACTACACAAAATTCTGTTGAAATGTTTCCAGAGATAAGACCAAATACCTAATAAATACAACACTAACTCAAGAACATTAGTCAAATTGTGTCAAGATGGAGTTTGAAATGACAAAGTATCATCCTCAAAGTGTTTAGAGTTAGAGTGGTAAGGGGAAAAGTACCCGGGGTAAAGTATACTTAACCCACCTAGAGAATTTTCTCTAGTCTTAAGTTGGAAAACCATGATCATACTCACTTTTTGCAGGATTTCTTTCTTTTCAATCTTCATCCAGTACAGTGTAGGCTAGCGGCAAATGCTTCAAAAGTGCCCTAAAAATAGGTGCAACCCCAACCAAAGGTATAACAAAACACAACCTATATCAAAATGTGCGCACATGTCTCCTCTTTACAGAAAAATAGGTTGTGGAGTCCGAAAAGCGTTTTTTGGCATGTTTACATGCCCGTTTCTATGGCAACCTCTATTTTTTGTGGAAAATGACTACTTTTCACTAATTTTTTAATATCTGCCTTAATTTTGAAGATAAGCACTCCAAATTTCATCAGAAGGTAGCACTAACCTTACTCTTTCACCATGTGTGAAGCTTTTAAAAAATTATTCGATTAACATCATTATTATTATAATTATATGCAAACTTTTGTCATCTATTTGGCAATATAAATACTTCTATTTGTTGATGTTGTTTGCTGCAGTTGCCAAATTACCAAAAATGGGGGTAAATGTTAAATGATGAAGGTAATATATTTCCAGGGATATACTGATACCAAATTTACTGGAGTATATGAAGTGGATACCATTACATGTATGCAAATTAGGCTTCAGATGTTGGGGTTTTTGAAGCCATTCTAGAGATGTATATCACACATTATGTGCTGTACCAATGCAAAAAGTTACATTTCTTTGAAAAGTGCTGCAAAGCATATAGAACATAGAATCCCAATCGTCTTATCAACATTTTTCGTTCACAGCTTAACTGAAATTTTATGGGTCCGTCATGGGGGGGGGGGGGGGGGGGGGGGGGGGCATTATGTTAATGGATTGTCTGGTTTGGTTAGCTTGTGCAAAAGTGCTTTCTCCAGAACGCATTGTTGGAATTTGACCAAATTTAGCATATATATTACCGAAAAAAATTAAGTGAAGACAATTTAGAAACCCTATCATTAAATGTATGCAAATGAGGTCATCTTCAAATTAGGATGTTATAATTTATTTGTTGTGTTGTAGAGGCACCAGAAAGAACTAATATGGGCACATTTCTTTGAATTCCAGAGTCCATGTCGGATTCTAACTCTGCTATGTGATTGTCTCATTATCAGTGTTATTGAGAATGACTGTGCATAGTGTCAAAACGTGCTGCATGATTGATAATATACACATAAACTGGATTATTTTCTAAAATGAAGCTTGGACCTGGTAAGAACACCCACGTTTTAATGTATTTGAAGGTTAGATAATTTTGTACCGTGAACCTAAAATCATGAACCTGGAACCGCCATCCTTAAAGCCACCCCCAGCCAAGCTAAATCCCAATACCTGTTTTATGTAGCAAAGCTCTCAACACAGGAAAAGGGACTGATTACAAATTAAAGTACTTTGGACAAGCTACGATATACGCTTGCCTCCACCACAGACCGATCAGCCACTCAACTACTGCCTACTGGGGATGCATTTGAGCAACATGTGAAAAGGGCACAATACCAATGTGCCATCTGGTGCCACAATGGCATTGATCAATTACATACAGCTATTAAAGCACTATCATTTCGAGACATAACAAAAGTTAATGAATATTTGGGTCTTACTGATTCAGAACACACATTTCCGCAAAATTTTTGTGAAATTGTGTACGCTTACACAACAACTATTCGGAAACCAGATTCTAATAAGAAAAAATTAGATCAAATGTTTTGCAGCATTCCTTTCAAACACAAAATTATTGATTCACTAAACATTCAGTCCCTTTTCAAATTGAAATTTGTTCGTAACATGATTCCCAAGGAGTGCAAAATAAAATTACCCCCCCCCCCCCATCATTTCCTATATATATGGCAACAATATTGGACAAAGTATCATGAATTACAAGCAATATCTGGCTTCAATTACTCTTGAAGATATCGCAGCGAATCAAAATTGTGACTGTATGTCTAACAGTAAATATTCACATTTTGTTGATGCATACCTCAAACATCTATTTACAGGTAATTTGGATATCATACAAAATTCAAGTTTCAAAGAAATTATGAAAAAAGGTACAAAATTTCGGATATGTCCCAAGTTGATCATTGACAGTATTTTTCAGGATACATGTGATGCATTTGATTCCTACTGTATGAAATGGGCAAAGAAAGAAAAATAGAATTTCAGAAATTTAAAGGATGGTTATCAAACTTGAAAAAAGTCTCTAGAAAAAGAATTTATTGTTACAAATCCCACATTACGAATTTCAATACGGTTAATCTTAAACAACCTGAAGTTTCAAAAGCAGTCAAAGAACTACAAGAAAGTTTTGTAGTCACTAACATAGATAAGGCAGGGAACAATCTTGGGATCATCTGCAAAAAATATTATCGGGATGTTTTGAAAAAAGAACTTGGTATAAACAATATTTCAGACATAAGAGGAAATGACGTACATAAATTACACAAACAATCCATTGATAATTTAATAGATACACATAAAGATGACATGAAAAGGAATTTTAATATCAAAATTTCTTAAGAGGACTCCTCTATTCCACTTTTGTTCTGGATACCCAAATTACATAAAAACCCTTTAAAATCTAGATTCATAGCCGGTGCTGCAAAATGTACAAGAAAACAATTATCAAAAGAAGTAACATTGTGTTTGACTGCAATTAGGAATCATTTTCGTAAATACTGTAATGCAATTTCTAGAAACAGAGAATTAAATTGTTTTTGGAGTATTAGCAATTCTTCCGAGTTTGTATCTAAAATCAAAGATGTAAAAGCAAAAAATATCAAATGTTTTGATTTTTCTTCACTGCACACAAATCTACTCATTGATGAAGTTAAAAGTTCACTTTCAGAATTAATAAGCAAAATGTTTAACCATAATGGTAAACCATACATTAATATTAATTCATATACAAAGAAAGCATAAGACAACAAATATTCAAAAAGTAACATTAAATCGTACACTGTTGAAACTTTGATAGATGGTATAAAATTTCTTTTAGATAATACTTTTCTGTTCAATGCGGACCATTGGTTTTTCAACAAATAAAAGGCATTGCAATGGGTAGCAACTGCTCCCCTTTACTGGCAGATTTGTATTTAACCTGGCTTGAATTTAAGTATATGGATAAACTGATGAAAAAGGACTTTCAAATGGCTACAAAATTATCAAACAACGCAAGATATATTGATGACATTGCTTGTGTAAATGTACACAATTTCAATAAAATTGCTAAAGAAATTTACCCAAAAGATATCCCTTTGGAGGGTAATAATTCAGATGGTTTCAGAGATGTGTTTTTGGACTTGGATATTCAGGTCACTAATGACAGGTTTTGTATTAAAGTCTATCATAAAATAGATGAGTTTAACTTTGAAGTAGGTAATTATCCTTTCCCTGACAGTATTATTTCGGATACTACTTGATATAACACGTTTTTTTCACAGACTTTGAGCTTTGGTCGTATTTGTTCTAAATTTCAGGACTTTGCATCTAGAACCAAATTTTTATTTACAATAAACTTGTGTCAGGAGGATTCAAAGATACACTTTTGATCAAATATTTCTACAAATTTTGCTGTAAATATCCGGAGATGGTTAGAAAGTTTGGCTTCAATAATTTTAAAGATTTTAGACTTGCCTTTTTTTTTACTTAATTTTTTCTTTTGGCATCATTCTGTTTTAATGTTCACCTTTCAGACATTTCAGGCTAGCTTGTTTTCTCTTAGGTTGAACCCCAAGGGGCTATCGGCAACGAGTAGCGGCCTACGACAGTTACAAGCTTGCCTAATTGTACTTGATATGTGGTTGATATTTTCATTGCATTCTCTTGACTGAAATACAAATGACTATCGGTAGCAAGCAGCGGCCTACGACAGTTACATGTTTACTTAATTGTACTTAAAATCCTGTTAAGAAAAATTGTTTTGATAACATATTTTTGGCATAAATGCTAATGACCTTCATTCTTTTCTGACATGCCTAAATGCACATTTACTCAATATTAAAAAAATACTCAAAAGTGACATTTTTTTTTCAAATGTCACAAACTTGACACATTACGTTGATACATTGACTCAGGGTTGGCAATGAAATAGAGCTTAATTGTTTGAGGAGTAGGTGTCATCATGGAGTTTGTTTTACATTTCTGGTGCAGGATGTACATTGTTGCAGTCACTGTTAGGATTTCCCTTGGTTTATACAGGTGGTCTAGCTGCAGTTGTTTATTTTACAATTACTGGGACTGAATATAATGCCCCAGCTTGTTTCCACTTCAGTTAAACACTGGCAGATGGTTTAACTAAAATAAGCTCTCCAGCTAGAAAGGGTACATATTGGTTCAGGGGTAAGTCAAATTGTTCTCAACTGAACCCGTACTACACAAATTTGGTAATTATAGTTTGTTTGCCAGGTATTCTTCTTTCATAATGAAGGTCTGCATTTATAAGCAAAACTTCACGTATTTAGCTAATTCATCATTTGCCACGTTCATATTTATTCATTATTATGTGGGTTGTCTTTGCTGAATATTTAACTTAGACAAGGAGCCGCTACTCAGAGAGACATGTCCGAGTGGAAGGCTCCGAAACATGTTGAGTAGTTACTCGCCGAAGACCCTTTAATTTATTTCGGCTAATACAGCCTATGTCAAAATTTTACAGAGGAACGTGTGCAATTTGGACAATAATACTTCTATATGTATATAGGTTAGACAGGGACAGGTCAGCTTATGGAAAGTAAAGAGTTCGGACTGCGGAATAGGGTAATGACTACTAGGAAGTGGTTTTGGACAAAAAGACTCCAATACAACAGTCACATTCCTAACCCTAAAGTGTGGGATCCCAATGGTAACGGCTGGGAAATGTCTAATGATGGCTACCTCAAGCCTTTGATGTATACCAATGAGCTAGCCCCACTGGAAGTCCGCAACCTGACTCATATGTATTGCACAGATATTGAGTGTACTGTCGCAAGAAAGTGCCATTGCCTCCAGACAGGACTGAAATGTACAGAATTATGTGCATGCCTTGGACATGAGTGTGCAAATGACACTTTTGACACTGAAACAGACAGTGATGATGAGGAAGATGATGATTGAATCTTGGCGTAGAATCTCCAAACCGTGACCATCATTGATCAGCTTTCTGTATTTAGTGTGTACATGTACTTATACTGTTTTCCTTTACTAAAAGGCATCTTGAATTAAAGTTTGATGCCAGAGATACATTAGTTATGTTGCAGGACTCCATGGGATGGTTCACTGTAAATTACGTGTTGGTGTGAATACATGGTACGAAGTACTATCTTACTTCATCAGTTGTATTGGCAATTGTTATGACGGTTCGCTAAGCGAAGATGACATATGATAGCCATATTAGCATATTAATTAATATGCATATGGTATACTCATATGAACATGATAAATAAAACTTGTATGTGTACTGTTCCTAATCATTTTGCCTGTTTTTAAATAAACAAAACTATATCTTAGTAAATATAGTATGTTATCCGTCGCACAATACTTAATTTCCATGTAAATTTCATATATTTGCATAAATTAATATATGATAATTCAGCACTTTGAACAAAATCTGTATTTTGTGACTATATTAGAGCAATTGAGCACATTTTAATGTTTATTTAGCCTTTCCACAAGCAGTATCACCAAAGATATTATTTTTAAGCACAAATTTTAGTTGTCTCAGAAATGGCATAGGTTGTCATGGAAACGGGCAGAAATATATATGATAAAACGCTTTTTAGATTCCACAACCTATTTTTTCATGAAGAGGACATATATACCTATAAGAAAATATAGGTTGTAACTTGTTATACCACGGGTTGGGGTATGACCCCCGAAGAGCCCTCTATGCCGCAGGTCTAAGTGGAAGAGGTGGCTTTCAGCTAATACCTTATATTAGTACACTTTACCTCATAACACCTCTAGTCAACTTTATGGTGCTAAAAGTTGTATTACTATTTACCTGTTTATACCAGTGTCGGTATAGTGGAATAGAGTATGAAGCTTTTAAGTTTCAAAGGAGATGTCTGTCTGTCTGTCCGTCCGTCCGTCTCGTGGTTTTACCACCATAACTTTAGAAATTTTTGAGACAGGACTTTGAAATTGCAACTGATATTACATTATTATATGGCCTACTTTGTGTGCAAGCATAATTGACCTTGACATAATTCTCAAGGACACACAGTGGTCATGTACTGAGCAGCACTACTGCTCTAACTATTGAAAGCCTGCATGTAGCAATCTAAATCTTACACACAAGAAGCTTCAAAGAGTGATCTAGAAGCCTATTGAAAATGGAGGTCATAGCTTTATATTTGACCTACTTTTTGAGGTCAAAGGTCAAGTGCACAATGGTGGTATTGGTATAAGTAAGGAAGTATTTAAGTCAGTTACATGAAATTTTATACACCCATGTATCATAACCAAAAAATGTGTCATGAATCAAAAGTGGGTCACTAGGTCAAGTATATGGATCACAGTGACCTATTCATTGAAATTTTGTTTACCCACTATAACTTCAGAAGTTTTTGAGACAGAACTTTCAAATTGCATATGATAGTACACCACTGCAAGCATAATTGACCTTGACCTATTTTTCAAGGTCACACACAGGTCACAAGTTTGCTGAGTGACATTGTGCATCTAGAAATCTAAATCTTAAAACAAAAGAAGCAACATAGGGTGATCTAGAAGGCTATTGAAAGTCAAGGTTATACCTGTATATTTGACCTAATGTTTTTGAGGTCAAAGGTCAAGTGTACAATAGTAGTATTTGTGTAGGTAACTATACGTGATACTATGGGACACTATTCCTATTCACTTACAGCAAAAGAGAATGAAGGCGGCCCAAGGGTACTGCGTTCTTTGAACAGTATTTTTTATTTATGTATTGATTATCATTTACAGCTGGTGCTTAAGTGGGGATGTAAGGGTGTGAGAGGCTGTAAAGTTGCTGATAAGATCGACTCAATGTGATACAACTTGCCAACCCAGGCTACTGATTGAACAGCCCTAGTCAACGTGGCTGCCATGTTACTTCACAACAGGTTGTTTTTTATGCCCTCACCACTTCAGGGGGGCATATAGAGTTGCCCTTGCCCATCTGTCCACGCAACTGAAACATGAAACTTGTACTCTACATACCTTCAATACTTTGATCAACAGTCATGAAACTGTACAGGACTGTTAATCAGTATACGAGGATGTTCACCTGTGATTTTGTTGGTCTGTGTCTCTGGTTGTATGACACCCTTGGTTTAGTGGAAATGATCATTGTCTGCACTACAGCCAACATATTAAAATTTGATGTATTTCTAGGAGAACTCAGTATTAATGTTGACACTGGAAACGACAACACATTATCATCAGGCAAACTGGCACATTCAGTGCATATGACAGTCGCCCCTGCATGGAGGTGGATCCACCGTGGGCCTTGTTTAATCTGCTGCCTGCCAACATACTTCTCAGACCATGACATTGTTTGTTTGGATTTTAATACCAACTGGGAAAGATGATTTGCTGCATAGCAATTCAGTGTGTGTGTATTCAAAGCATATTGGTATGGCAATGTACAACTACCATGATAACCTTGGCCTACAGGTCAAAGGCCTCATGCGCCACCATTATAACCTTAGCCTACAGTTCAAAGGCCTCACCACCATGATAACCTTGGCCTACAGGTCAAAGGCCTCATGCGCCACCATTATAACCGTAGCCTACAGTTCAAAGGCCTCACCACCATGATAACCTTGGCCTACAGGTCAAAGGCCTCACCACCATGATAACCTTGGCCTACAGGTCAAAGGCCTCACCACAATGATAACCTTGGCCTACATGTCAAAGGCCTCACCACCATGATAACCTTGGCCTACAGGTCAAAGGCCTCACCACCATGATAACCTTGGCCTACAGGTCAAAGGCCTCACCACCATGATAACCTTAGCCTACAGTTCAAAGGCCTCACCACCATGATAACCTTGGCCTACAGGTCAAAGGCCACACCACTCAATTTTACTACATGTACATGTATGTACTATTTATAATTAGTTGATAACTTGAACTCTATATCTGTTAGGACTAATTTCCTATTGTACAAGGTTATTTGACTAAAAGTTCAAGCATTGATTTGAAGGAGGCAGCCCTGACTGAGTACACAGTGGTATAGCAGAGTACATCATGGCAGAACACTCAAAAACATTTCAATCAGAAACTGTACATACAAATTTTTCAAAATCATAGGATAGTTTACAGAAACAAATCTGATCTGTAATGATACCAGCACTTAACATGAAAATGATATTTATTGAGAAGTTGTCAGCCAAATTGCACTATATTCCCTATTTTAACTAATTTTAATGATTACTGATACCAGAAACATGCAGTGTAGTCATCACACGGCCAACTACAACACCACACACTGTGCTATAGAAAAAGTTATTGCACACAATGGTAATTCAATCCATTAGTGCTAAGCAGAAGCAATACAGGCTAACTTGACCTCATTCCTTGGGTCATAGAGCAATTGGATTTGCAATTGATAACTCCAGCTCTTTGAGCTAAGACTGGTAATGATATCGCACATTGTAATTTATGACAGTCTTCTCGATTATCCAAGGTGAGACTGCATGGGTGACCTGTGGGTAATGTAATACCCAAAGTTACACAGTCACATTGATCTGTGGACTGAGCACAAAATTGTCACTGTCCTCTGATTTTTCAGCAGTTGGAAACTACTTTAGGTGAGAGGGTCCTGTGGAAAGAGTTCTCTTGCAAATATAATTTTTTGGGGGAACTCTCTTGAAGATCTATTACCCCAATTTTTCCAGATCTGTTGATTTTATATTTCACAGAATAATTGAACATAGGCCCAATTGATTTATGCTACATTCCTAAATAAGCAAATTCCTTGTCAGGTCCATATAATGTTTAAAAATTCGACAAGGGCCTGGATGGTGAAGATGCCTGTCTGTGGTGCTAGGTAGTGTTTTACATGAAAACAACAGTAGACTTTGGTATAGAGGAATCTGACCGGTTTTGCCTGTTCTGGGCTCTTCAGAGACTACTGAAGATTGCCGCGTTCATGTTTACTTTGGTATTCATAGGCCCAGGTAACGTACTATGTGACAGCTTGGGCATGACTTAAAAACCATGGTATTTACATTTGGAAGACTAACTGACTTGATGCCATGTCAGACAATGTCACAGGGGGATAGGCACGTGGACTAGAAGATTAGCATAATATGAAACAAGGGTGCCTATTTCCCTCTGACATTCAGACCAAAGGGTTCCATAGTGCAGAATTGATGGATCCATTGATGTTCTTTCTGCAGTCGAAAAGTTGTTTGTTTTCAACCTTGGGGGAGTCTGTATTTGGCTCAAGATTTGGACTTTTAGTTGGAGTCCATTGTGGTCCGGCTGGACAAAGTGTCTGCCCAGAGTTTGGTAACCATCCCCTTTCTGGATATAACAAAAGTGTTCCCTCAGTCTGTCCCTTAGTTAGCGAGAAGTTTGTCCAACATATTGCTTGTGGCATATGTCACAAGTTGGCAGGTAGATTAGGTTGTTGTGTCTGCATGAACCTTCTGGAAATGTATCCTGTGTATGTCCAGTTTGTGTGCTTACTACCACTCCGCTTATGTCCATCCTATCACAGCATCAGCAGCTGTTTGTGTCGCACAGATTTAACTCTACTCTGCCTGATATTGAGGGATGTTGTTGTATCAGGGGATATTTCGTTCTGGATTGAAGTAAAGTGTCCTTGAGGTTTTCTGATCTTCTGTAACCTATTAGAAAAAAGAAGATCCATACAATGACCAAACCTGTATTGAGTGATAGAGTTAAACCTGTCCTGGAGATGACCACATTGTGGTCTGTGCTGGCAGGTGTATTCTCATAAGAGGTAAATCGATGAACAGTATTGAGCAAGGTATCTTATATGTACTTTTTTAAAGCCATAATCAACAAACAACTACTGCCATTAAGTGTTACAAAGTACCCACAATTTTTATATGCATGTAGAACCCCCAAAACATCAGCAAGGTGCTGCCCCTTACATGTAAGTGATTGTCAGTTCAGTAAAGGTGACATTCTTGCCCCTCCATTGATAATAGCAAAGTATAATGTGGTGTCCCTCGGTAGATTGTCATGTCAATACTGCGCAACAGTGGTGCCCCTTGGTTGTCTTATCAGTACTGTGCAATATTGGCATGCTTTGTTTGATTGTCATATCAATATGGTGCAACAATGGCATGCCTTGCTTGATTGTCACATCAAAACAGGGCATCCTTGATGCACTTTGATTGACTGGAGTACAAATGAAGCGTAACATTTGCACCCTTTGATGTTTTTTTTCAGAGCCATTGATGTTGATGACACAGATGAATTTTCTTGGTAGGGACTTTTGTTGCCATTGTATCAAGTATCACCCACAGACTTGTCTGCAGTAGGCACATTCTTAGAATGGAAAAGACACATTGAACTAACTCAGTAGGGATCACGTAGAGATGGGTGACCCCAGTAGACGACAGTCTGAAAGGCATCACATGTATAGCACAGGTAGATATGGTGAAATTCAAAAGTCACGTTACTGTCACCAACTGAAGGAGGTGTGGAACCAGGGGAGAAAAGAGTGAAGTGACTGCTTGGATTAGTGGAGCCAGACACGTGTTAGACACACACAAATTAGGCTTTCAATGCTCTCTGTGGAGGTGAGCAGGAGGCGTGGATAGCTCAGCAACTACTGATAGTGGTGGCTCTTGTTCACTCACAATCACATCATATTTATGTTTAAAAATTATGAAAAAAACTCTCTGGTGCAAACATTTAACCCTTCTGAAGGTGACACAGATCTGGGAGAACATGTCAATTTCTGCTTTTCGTCAGCTGTTGAGTATACTTGATTAATTTGCACTGTCACAATATGTTGGCTTTTGACTATTCTTGGACTGTTTTCTTTTTTGCTTCAAAGAATAAACAAAGTTGTGTGTGAGCTTGTATCATCTGATACACACTCTCTTTCCAAAGATTTACATTATGTGCATAGTACCCAATTGCTTGTATTGTTCTTAACATGTACTTGAATCCAGTCTGTCTTGGAATTCAGACTGACTCAACATCTTTCTTTAGGGGTGGCTTCAACACTTAAGTAGCCAGCCCCTAGCAAGAGAAGCTGGTGACTGGGTGCTGATCATGTGATCTGGACAGGTCTCCTGTACAATTCTCATTCAGAATGTCTTGTCATTACTGCTAAACTTAGTCACAAAACTCTGAAGGAGATGACAGTTGACCACCAAGCAGCTCCGGTTGGTGTTTGGAGGTAAGGGGCATTAAAGGGTTGAGAGCTTGAAGGGGTAGCATCCATGACAACAACAATTAAATATGTCATATGGGTCAGTTTCCACAGCAAGGTTTTCCATACCTATTCACAGTGATTTGAGAAAGAAAAAAAAATCCTGCAGGATGTGACAACTTGTATATGTGCTGAGAAAGCTGGCATCTGGAGATTGTTCATTGTGTATGTTTGTGGCATCAGGGATGTGGGGAAGGAGGAAGAGGAGGAGATCACAATGGGCATGGACGAAGAGGAAGAAGAGGAAGAGCCACAGAAGCCACAACTAACTGATCAGAAGTTGATTGAGGAGCAGACGGCAATGATTGTGGCTCATTTCCTCTTTTCCGTGGTGTGGTCTATTGGGGGAACCCTGGATGGTCCTTCCAGGATCAAGTTTGATGAATTTTTCCGAGGACTATGTGAAATGGAGGGGAACAATGCCAAGTATCCAAGGTAAGTACACATAGTCTGCAATGGTATCTGCGCTAAAGATAACAGCTGGTGAGAGACTGTGTATCTTTTTATGATGCGACAGTCTGCTTCACCAATAAATTTATGGTATTTTTAAGACCTCCTGTAATTTGAAACCGTTTTTCACTGGCAGTAGAGGCAATCTTAATGTATTAGTTTTTTTTTCACTAAGCAGTGAAGCTTCACAAACTAGATCACAGAACATAAAGATATATTAACATAGTAATTAAAACTAAATGAATATTGTATAAATCCTCATATCTCTGTATTTTTTGTTAGTTGCACAGTGAGCAAAGAATAAATGTACAACTACTACCTGTGCACAATAGCTTCAGAACTCTAACTGCACTTTCTTGGGGGGGGGGGGGAGATAAAGTGCCTGTTCCTGCTGTAATCTCTACTGCATTGTTGCGTGAGCAATTTTGCAGCAAAAGAGTACAAAATTGCCACAAAGTACATTGGGAGAAACAATTATTGTTTGTCATTGTGCATTTGTACATGTATGTGAAAAACTGCATATGTGAATCTTTATGTAGACCAAAAGATCTGAAGTTTCCACGTGCCTTGCTGATTCCCAAAAAGATGACAGTATATGACCATGTGTACATACGTAAACAATACGGGGCCTGGAACACCTGGAGCAGCCTGCTATCCCCAGTGGAGATTGATGACAAGGCAAAGGTGGGTAGACCACTGAAATTAGAAAATTTAACATTTTTGTTGCTCCCCCCCCCCCCCCCCCCTCCTTGCCAGAATGAGCTCTGTGTTTCTCTACACTTTTGGAGAATATACGGCAGCAGGCAAACATTTTATGCGTGGAGACTTTTTACCTCAGCTGAATTGTAAGTTGAAGCACAGATTGTCAAAGGAGAAATAGGAATAGATGAAATAAGCATGATCCCAACCAATGGGACAAGCCAGTCAACAAGCCTGGTACACAAGGAAACAGGATATTTTTATTCGCCCAATCATGTAAAATATTCAGATTTGAATTTACAAGGAGCGTTTGCAGAAGTTGTATGTCCATGGTCAGGGAGACTCTCATTAAGACAATTCGTTGTAGCTATCATGAGGGCTACCCCATAGTATTATGATACATATGCCAATTAATTATATTACTATGACAAAAATACATAATGTGTACCTGTCAAGAGAAAGAAATTGTTTTCATTCGGGGCATATTCAAATTTCAGGCAAATGTAATACCAGGTACGTGCTATAGATGGACTACCAACGGCTGGGCCCCCTTTGTACCATCTATGTTGCCACTGCTCAAGTGATCGGGTGTTTGAGCGAGCACCTTCAGTGCTGTACAAACACAACTCCACGGTCCGTGCTGGCCGCTGGCAGTCTCGTGGCCAGGTCACACGATGAAAGGCGAGAATAATCGCATCACCGACTGAAATGTGCAAATTTTTTCACCATGTTCCACATTTTAAAGTCAAAATTTAGCGTTACGCCGGACTCAGCTACAAAAAATGAAACCACCATCATGATTGTACCAGCATACACTATTCATCTAAAACTACATTTTTACTGCTGATAACGGCATAAGGAGTTACTACACACGCAGGTTGTCTAACTTTCATCATTTTGGACAGAAAAAATGCAAAAACTTATCCTTTTATCTGCCGATTTCAACGAAAAACACATCGATGGACTCTCACGGTTCTGATTCAAACGATGAGACTGGTTGCACACGCATAAAACTGTCCGTTTTTGAACTTGGTACAATAGCACACCCGATGTAAGCCTGATGTAAGTAACCCGATACAACCGAACGTGGAAACATAGATGGAAAAACAATCGGACTGAGCGGGGGGGGGGGGGGTAACTTGAGGGGCGCAACGGAACACACTTTGTAGCCGTCGCGCCCAGTTGACCACTAAAGGGATTAGCGCTCCCGTTGGTAGTCCATCTATAGCACGTCCCTGGTAATACATACACTGTACCATGTTATCGAACAATAATGAAATCATAGATTTGAGCAAACATAACAGTTAGGTATATTACAAGTATCATTACATCTACTTAAATAGAAGTTTTACATATATAACAAAACCACGGAGGCCATGTGTATGTAATTTGTCACTGATTATGGCATGGAGTAAATTGATCATTTCAGGTAAATCATATCTGATCCAGTGTTTAGCAAAATTATAGTTATATCTGTGAATAAATATATTTCCAGTTTGTCTAGTTTTGTAATTGTGAATTTCTATATTTGAAGTTAGTGGCGAGTTAAAATTATTTGATGAAAGCAATCGATGAAGATTTACAGAATTTTAGTTTACACACAGTGAATATATCTTCAGCTTTTCAAAATCTTATCTTGTAGTACAATGCTCCTACTGATCCATTATTTAGAAATATGAGATTACCTTAGTAATCTCATATTTCTAAATAATGGATCAATAGGAGCATTGTACTACAAGATAAGATTCTGACAGCATTTTGTTGCAGTTTGCTAGTATTACTACGGTAGAAACCCAATACTAAAATCCCGTAATTGAATGTGAAAGAAAAATAAAGTTATATATCTTTATTTTGGGTTACAAAGGTAGAATTCTTTTTAGCCTATATAGAATGCCTAAAGACCTGGATATCTTGCTTGCAACCTTTTATACATGGTATTTCCAAGTGAGGTGTTTGTCTATCACAATTCGAAGAAAATAAAAGCTATCCATGCATTCATTTTTTAATTATTTTCATTTTTAAATCAGGACTCCGGAATTTCCTATTAGGGTGATGAAAAATCATAAATTTTGTTTCTTCTACATTAAGAGATAACTTATTTGAGTCTAATTAGTTGCAAATTTTGTAAAGTTTAGAGTTTATATGTAAATCTAAATTTATATCATCAATAATATTGCTGAAATTATTTAAACTAGTAAATCAGGTAGAATCATCAGCATACATGGTCAGTTCAAAGATAGGACTTGCGTGTATGTCATTTATATTCAACTATGTTACACATGGAGAATATTTACATTACGTATTCATTTGTTTACTTCTCTACATTGTGACACTGACAAATACAGAGCAAACATCACATATGAACAACTGTGTCAAGGTAGAGGGCAATATATTCTTTGGTTGAATTGATAAAATAAATTTAATTAAAGATAGTCTATATTATCAAATGGGGATAACATTGATGTCACGTGTGTGATTTTCGTGGTTGGACTCCACAAGCGCAGCTGTGAAAGTCAGACAACTGATGTCACAAGTGTTAGCCCTAACAGACAACCTACTGTGGATTGTCTTGTAGCTTAAATGTCCCAATACATTGACAAAGAACTCTTGTGTTTTAGATAAATGAGTTAATCATTGAGACAGTTGAGACTCAACGAATCCGCTTCTTCTTGGAAAAGTTTGTGCTGCAGCATCGTCCAGTGTTATTTGTAGGGCCCACTGGTACCGGCAAAAGTGCCATCACCAACTCAAGCTTGTTAACTCGACTGTCAAAGGACAAATTCATCATCTGTAACATCAACTTCTCTGCCAGGACCAGCTCAAACCAGACACAGGATATTATCTTTTCAAAGCTGGACAGGTCAGTAGTTTGTGTCATTGTCAAACAGAGCTACTTTTACATGCATTTGTCATTTCTAATCATGCTATGAGAATAATATTATGGATGGACCCTGATTTTATGATTTTTATGGGGAAACTTATAGGATGAATTGCCTAATCATATGTCAAAGCTTAGCAGATGTGTGTTGTTGCATAGATATATTTTGCTTTATAGGTGCTGGAAGTTCCCATGCTTTTATGGGTTACTTTGAACACGCCTAGTTTTCAAAGTCAACTTGATCCCATGTTTCAGTACCATTAAATTTTTAATTAAGAACTTCACAACATAGTACATGTATCTCAGCAATCGTTTATATTTGAAGTTGGTCTCCCATTATGATCTGTATCTCAAATTAAGTGAAAATTGGATAAAGTCTGTTGGTCAGCTTTTGTAGTGGGGTTCTACTTGATTTGGTCAAATGGTCATGCTCCAGTGACTTTTGGATTTTTTTTAATGAGTTTTTTACTTGATTTTTTTGGCAAAATCTAAAAGTGACAAATTCTTCTCTAAAACTGCCTTGCCAATTGCTTTGAAATTGCATAAGGACACTTCTGGAGACTCCAGGACTTCAACGTTTGGACTATTTGTTTTTATAATTGAAACATGGTATGAAGAGGTAACAAATTAGTTTTTTTACATGTAGCACCTATTTATGCATGGAGTGGTCATTGTATGGTGAAATTTGTAACAAATTTGGTTCACTTCAACATGCATTTCAATGAAGATAAGCACATTGTTGACAATGCTTGTGGCAGGTTGAAGCACATGGCTGGAAGGAGAGGCAAAACTTACCTTGGCCTTATTTGTAGGTCACTGGGATGAGTGTGAGAAATTTGTAAGGGCAACAGCTGGTCAGGGTGCACGGGGAGACATTTGATTGTTGGACAATCAGACTGTTCTACATATAGTTCTCAATTATTTCAGAAGGAAAAAAGGCATCTATGGACCAAGCCCAGGGAAAAAGCTGTGTGTTTTTGTAGATGACCTAAACATGCCAGCCAAGGAGAAATATGGAGCCCAGCCACCTATTGAGATATTGAGACAGTGGATTGACCAGGGATATTGGTTTGACAGGTAGGAACCATGCAAGTTGAAAAGGAGTATATTTGCTGATTTTCACACTGTAACCTTGAAGTTCTTTAATTTGTTATGTAGGTTATGTTAGTTGAATATTAAGCTGGGACAAGCAGCCGCTATCAGAGATACACATATGTACATGTAGGTATTTTATGCTCCAAAATGTGCCAAATATCCACTGAAGGCCTGAGGTTCTCTTTTTAGCAAAGAATAACCAGTCTTCAAAAACAAGTCTGCTGATGTAGTTCTTCAAAAAAGCAGCTGCTAAACAAGCTGTGTTGAAAGTATAAGAGTCTTCAAAAATGGCTCCATTTATGTTAGAAATGTGCATTGACAGAGACACACAGAGACCGTGCATGCATAGGGCCAGTATTTTGCTAACACATTTTGGTATTGATTGACAATATGGAAGTGTCACGGGACATTTGGCTTGGTGCAGAAGGAAATGTACTTTTGACTTGTTTGGTGTTCATTGTTTGCTTGTTGTGTAATATTGTACACAGCTACATGGACATGAGGAAAGGAACTAATGATCCAGAACTGCTTCAAAAAGACACATACAAATCACTACATCAATCAATATACTTAAGCAAAAATTGTTACAAATTATACATTTTCGGAAAGCTAACAAAACCATGGTCTGACACATAGCATATGTGTCCTTTTCCTGTGTTGATACAGCAATTAAAGGAATGCATCATCCCATTTTTCAAATTTTCCTTCTGGTATTTTCAGAAAGGACACCAGTATGCTGTACCTACATGACATCATCATGCTTGCTGCCATGGGACCACCAGGCGGAGGCAGAAATCATGTAACTCCCCGCTTCCTGCGACATTTCAACTTAATTGGTATTGACTCCTTCAGTGAAGAAACTATGAAGAACATCTTTGCACCAATTGTTGATTGGCACTTTACGCGTGGCTTTGAGACCAGCTTGAGAAGATTTGCCCGGGTAATAATGTTACACCGATTCAAACTAATCAGTAGTGACCCTGCTATAATTGTTGGAAGGGACACTTAATGTTTTCAGTACTCAATAATCTGCTTATACTGCCAGTAAATCATTCTTATTGTCCTCATGTAGTGCTGTGGGTAAATACCATATTCATTCCATTTAGCGCACTGTGCACTTAAAATATATTTTGTCATGAAAAATGGCCCAAAAAACAAAAAGTTTAAACACACACCCTCTTGCTTGGCATGCACTCAAGTTCCCTTCATCTTCAACACTGATGCCAGTCTGCAACAAGCGTGATGGGCTCCAACCTCCATACCTCAATCACAGCAGAATCATGCTATTCAATGAATAGACCACTTGCAATTTCAGTCTGCAGGCCAAAGTAACATTATTGAATATTTCAACAGAGAATATTCCTCTGTTGCAGGCTAAAAAACCCGCCCAAAGATACTTGCTTTTCTTATGCTGCAGGCGAGTTTATCCGCCCAATGATGTAGCACATGCTGAAGATCAACTTTCAGTGTGCATAATTTGCGAGATATGGCAACATGACGCATTCTCTGCGGATGTAAATGGTTTCTACTATAATTATTGAGCAATAGCACCAAAATTATGTAAACATTGCGGTATCTCAGCAAAAAGAAACAACACACAGAGATTTTATTCAGTATGGACCTAGCATAGATGAATGATTGACAATGCATACCGGTACATGTGTTTCCAGTTTTAACATCTATTGCATGCACTCTGTAAGTCTTTCAGCAGTTAGTCAGGAACATTCTGAATGTAATATATACTGTTGATATGTCACTCAATTTCGGTACATATGTGACATAAAAATATAAAAGTACCATTGGTTTGAGTGATGGACTCCACCATGCTTGTTTGTTGAAAGTGCCTACCGTGCATGCTTGGCAAACTTATTTGCATGACCTGTGTTTCAATCAGCACCCTGACTATAGGCATGTTGGTACTTGAATGAAAGCTCTTTTCATGAAGAATTTAAATATGCAATTATCGCCTTAAATCTTTTTAAATATACGGAAAAAATCAGGGACTGGTATGGAATGAGTTAACAAAAAAAAAATAGCAAGAATAATAGAATAAAATAGCTGTATTTGGTCTAAACAATGTATACAATGTCGTACAAGAATACATTAATTAGTTTTAAACCAGGAGATCATACGTTAAGACTCTGAGGAGTCGCTGACATGTAGCCCACCCTGAAGATATACTTTACTTAATTACTATGTTTAAACTCATAAGCTGTAAGATTTCTACCATAATACTGGAGGCTGAATGACAGCAGATATTACAAAACTTACGTTGATAGACCAACTGACAATAATACATACAATATGACTAATTATCATCTGTTGCAGATGTGACAATTAATAATGTTACAGTTAATTTCATATTGGTTAATAATATAATTTTTAGCATGTTGTGAGAATCCTTTTAAGGAGTGTGTATCAATTTTTTTATTACTATCTCAGGTAAGTAATTTTCATTAATTAAATCTGTTTTTTTTTATGTCTTAAACATAAGTGATTAATTTTGGTATTTGTAAATAGTATTGGGATCATTGGAGTTTAAACCGGAATATTATGCATTGTTACATCATATCTACATGGTATTGTTATAGTTCCTCTGGGTCTATCAGTGTGTTGAATCTGGTGAAAGTTGAACATATCATTAAAATAGTTACATGTAATTAGCAGAGGAAGGGTTAATTTCATGAACTCCCTGCTGAAGCGTCAGTAGGTGATCAGTGCAGCACTCCAGCATCTTGCCCAGGTGTGATCAATTTTTGCCAGAAAAAGATCATTTGCATGCCAGGAAGTGGGGGTGTGTACTTAGGCGCCGTATCAAAATGATCGTTCGTCTCACACGCAAATGGCGTCTGGTAGGAACTGACAGCTCGTTCCCTGTTCGAACATGTACGTTTATTTTCGTCCTGAGCCAGATTCGCGTCTGCCGGTCATCTGGACTACAGTCTGATCACGTGTGCAAGTCGCTCTGCGTCTAGAGCCAGTTTATCGTCTACCGCTTGTCTCCAGGGACCACAGGCCCATGGATGATGGAGTGTGAAAATCGTCCCGAGCAAGTTTCACGTCTGCCTGCACCTGCTGCCTGATAATGTCTGAGCTGACGCTAAGTATTGCATGTAGCGCATGGTGGTCCCCACTTTTCCCAAGCCGAATATTCGTCCAGACTGCTATGATAGTATCGCCAATAATTAACGGGAGTCAAATCTAGGCGCAGAGGCGCATATTGGTGAGAAATGTGTGTACGCGTAGCGTCGTGAACTTGGGTTTAGAACTTGAAAATCTGAACTGCTCAAAAGGAATTTATGATGTTGTCTCCAATAAAAAGCAGACAAAATGTCAAATGACAAGTCATGTAGGCTACAGTACCGATCCAAAGTCTTTAAACCAAACACACGAGGCTCCTGCGATTGTGCCGCCATGACAGCGGCCAGGTTATGACTTGGCCAAGTGTTTGTTCCCGCGTGGACAAGCGAGGTGCACGGCCGAGTCCTCAAGCCATCACGCCCGGCTAACTTCCACGTGTGTGGACCTTTCCTCGTGTGTACATGTACATAGTTCCTTGTCATATTGATGGTAACTTCATGAAATAACAAGGCCTGTCCTTTGCATAATAAGATCTATCCATCTAGGCCTGTCTATAGCCTGCCGCATAATTTTGTATTTTGCTCCCCGGGAATTGCTCTTTTTTCTTTTTTGCGTTTAATACAACACAGAAAACATTACTGTCATGCAATGCCATTTGTGTGGGCCGAAGAATGAGGAGTCCACTCTTGGCTTTTTCCCAGGTCAATTATCATTGCGGTAAAGGGATCAGTTGATAACGATCTGATAACCAAACAGCAGGGCAGCAATTAACACATGCATATGTGACGCGGCCAGACTGCTCTTATTTGCATTTTTTTTTTATATAAACCCAAATGAAATGCTGCTTCTCTCATTCCTTTTCATTCTTTTTGTTTTTGTTTTTTTCCCCAATTACTTTAGGCCTACATCACTGAAAAGGTACTCTTTTTTTTTTTAATTCATTTGTCCCTACGACCTTTCTCTTATAATTTGGCTTCTATAGGGAGACAGACAAAAGGTCTAATTGAATTTACAAAAGGGGAATCAAATCATTTTTTTCATCTATTTCTTTTCCTTTCTTTAAAATTACATAACTGAAAGATATCAATTTGTTATGTTTGGCTTCAGTTGAGAATTCTTTCTGTGTGTGTATACAAAGAGAACATGAGTGATTTGAAATTTAATTTAAGCAGTGGGCATTTTAACAAAGCTCATACAACGGAAAGAGAAGAGTGGAAGAATACAGGTAACATTAGGTATGAGTTTTCTTTCTTTTTTTCTTTCTTTTTTTGTATATTCAGCAAATTTATTAACGGCGTCAAACCAGTTGACTCTTCAGAGAGGAACTGTTGGGGTTTAATGTCAATTGAAGTTAAATGGTGCTGCTGTGGGGAGGAGGAGGGGAGCAAGGGGCCCATGATTCATGAATGCAGTGTTAACGTACAGCAAGCATATGAGATTGTTCTAGCCAATCTAGGCCTACATGACTTTGTAAGTTTTAGGAGCGTGCATGCTGGGTGTTGCTGTATGATTAAAATACGATAGAATACATTTTGTTATATATGATCTGCCAGGCTTTGTTTCCTCCGGCCCACCCCCCCCTTTTTTTCTCTCTCTCTCTCGTGGGATGACCTCTCATAATCTGTGCAAACTCGGGCAAATGTGCGTTGCTGCCATAACTATTTTGATTTTTTTTTTCATTTTGTTAGAAAAATTATAAAACTAAAATAAATATTTGCCGACCGATTAATATTTTCATACCATACGATAATTAATGTTCATAACAATGAACATAGCCAGTGGTAATGCCATGGCAATGGCCCACAGCAACCAACATTACAACAAGGCTGCTAAAACGAGTTTTGTAGAACGAAAGCATTTCCAGCTGAACGGTAATAAATTAATGTGTATCTATCCTAGGGTGTTAGATATATTGCCATTATACACCCAGATCTATGTTGGAATACAACGAAAACTTAAAAGCAATTTTGTGCTCTGTGACTGTGGCCGTGTGGGTGTGGCTGCGTGAGGCCGAATGCTTCAGCTGCATCCCTGGTCAGGGTGCGCTTTCACTTTTTCCGACTGATTTCCAGGCGTTACTAACACCAAGGAGAGAAGACTACCCCTCCTTGCTAACAGTGAGCTTGCGCATCACAAAGCGCAGAACAGATTACCTGCACGCTAAATTTGTTAAGAAAGCTCACAGAAAACTTCCACGGCTACTGCAAAGATAATAACAAAAGTTTCGACTTGTTTGCCGGTGGCACCCCGGATACGCAGGCGTCCGTTTCTCACTCTCAGTTTCTGGAAAATATCGATGACGTGACCAACAGTGCACCAGTCATGCTGTGGTCGCCCATGACAACGGACGAGTCCATCAATGTCCACAGGGCATCATGGCTAGTATTTTCTTATGTATGCAGAAGAATTAATACTAACTTCGACATAATTTAACATGAAATATTTTTTTAACGTGCGATAGCCCTCTTCTTGCGGTCAATTTTGAATTTGATAAGAGTTCCATGCAACTGTTCCGCCTTCCGGGCCTACCAATGCCAGGAAGCCTCCTGACACTGTATCCCCTCCGTGAGGAAAATGGTAACAACGGACTGCTATTTTTCATTCACCTGCAATCTCTCTGCATTTGATTTTGATGGCTGTATCATGTGTGGAATCATTGATTTAGGCACATAGTTACACATGAGGTCTTAATTGAATACATTTCTGAGTTGCCGTAACATTTTACAATCACAGTCACATGGCAAAGAAGAAAACACACAAACACACACAAATTCAGCGTAATCAAATGGGAAATCAAGGATGGATACATTGTAATGTCAAAATACTGACTGCCCAGATGACTATTATTAGTATTAATGATGCCGGCACTTCAAATGGCCGTCACCATGTACTGGTCACATAACTTGTAAAATCTGAAACTCAGTGAAAGTGCACAAGCAAGAAATTGTGTGTGTGTGCTGTGCAAGTGTGAGTGTGTTGATCATCAGGCAGTGGTCATTCCATCATCCCTGCACAAGTTAGGCCCCGGACCGGTGCTTGAAGTTGAATGGGTCGATCAACTTGTCGGTCATATCTCAATTTGGCGTTGTATTTCGGCATCAAAGTTTGCCTGTAGTTCTGACCTGTCGTTTTTCTTTTTTTTGGGGGGGTGGGTGGTGTTTTTTCTTTTTTTTTCTGACCGATGCAACGATACTTTGACAAGTCGGCATATATGACCAGCTCTTGTTGTGCCAAAGGCACGCGTTTAAAACTGAAAGTTGGAAGCCAGCTCCTTGCACCGACGCTACTTCTAACAGCCCCCAAACCAACACATGGTGTGGTGTGGTAATGTTGGCACCTTGCCAGTTGCCTGTGTCACGAGATTCTCCAGGACGGCAAGCAAATGATTGACAGCTCTGCAGACCAGACCGGGAGACCAGACTTCCAGCTGCGTGGTCCAGACCAGTGTGTGCAAGTCATTGCGACTCTGTCTCGACACTTGGAGCACATTTATATTCATTCATTCATTCATTCATTCGTTTATTTATCAAGGTTACCGGCCCATGGCATGTATGGGCTAACTGATTATTGCGTATCAAGGGTAAGGCCTACCAACTCAGTGCTGTACTACAAATTCTGCCTCTCGGCACTCAGTGGTCTCACCCCTACGCAAAAGTAGTTTCTTCCCAGCAAGAAGGATAAACTATTACCTTATTTCAATATTTGATATGCGTGGACCTCTCCCACGTGAAGTTGACAGGTTGTGGGGTGGATAGGATGACATAATTGTAGTGTCCATCTTTGTTATATGGTTTATCAGTATCACAAGACTGATTAAACGTGAATAAGTTGAAGAAAAAAAATACTGTTGTTCGGAGAGTTTTTTTTTTCTTTTCTTTTTTTTTGAATTAAGTGACGTGGATCGAAAGGCACATCCGCACACAGCTGCTGGGCCAAACTGCATCGACAACCCGTGATCGGGTTTCTCATGAAAATCCAGCGAGTGGTGATATAAAATTATGGGCCACATCGGAATGATACCATACATCTCGCCTCTGCCCCCTGCCCCTCCCCGCCCCACCAGCACCTCCAAATATTCCGTTGTATGTGTTTGTTTGACCGGTCCTTGTTTGACTATTATCGAAACAACTTAAAGATTTTACGTGTAACTGTCGTGTATTTGGAAAGCAAAATGATTTTATTATTCATGCCTTCATTTGATTGCAAGCATAAACAATCTTGTGCACCGCACAACACACTGCCTACATACATGGCCTACCCATTAAATAGCGTTAGTTATCTTACTATTCTTAGTGCCAATCACCTCTGTAATATATACTTAATTTGGAACAAATTATAATTTATATCAGTACACCTGTGAGCAAAGTGACATACAACGGTACAGGTAGAAAGGGGTCCATCCAGACAATAGTACTATTACTCTCCATTGTTCAGACAATGAACTAACTTTTATTGACAAAACTGTTCCCACATTCAAAGAAAGTCACTGTTTTTGGTTTAGTGTTTTGAAATAACTTTAATCTGTGTGTTCATTTCTTTCGTCATTCGGAGATGAGGCGACCCACTGCTCCTGTTTGCGGTTTTATCTTGCAATTAATGTTTGTAATTGGGGCATCGCTCGGCCGACTAATTATGAATATAGGTGTGTGGTGTCACTAGTCTGGCTTATGTAATCTGCGCGTCTCAGACGCAGGGAGCACTGCCGATATGAGCTCCAGCTGGGTCACGCTCAGGCTTGGTCTGGCCTCGTTTGTCTTGGTCTGTTCGCGTGTGAGACGAGATGGAGACGAATCCAACTTTCATTCGAGCCAGACTGCGTTTCTTCCGTCTTACACGCACGATCATTTTGATACGGCCCCTTACAGGAGTATGTGCACTAGTTAGAATGAATTTGGTACTTCAAAGCTTTTGTACATTGTTAAACATCCCACTCCTGATACCATGTTGTTAAGCCAGATTATGTTCCACTCGAGGAATGTGCTATGATGGAATCATTTATTCCTATGGTGTGGGTTTTATGACATAGGCCAACTGATCTACATGTACATAACACAGTATTCACTTTTCTCTGTGCCTTCTATTACCTAAATTGAAAACACAGAATTACAATACAGACCTGTCATTTATCAAGGCTGGTTAACACTTTAAATTTTGATAGTTATGTTTACATATACATGTATGGGGAAATTAAGTTAAATCTGAGTGTTATCTTGAAATTTTAAGATGTTTATTATATGTTTACTCTCTATTATCTAAAATGAAAACATAGAATTACAATACAGACCTGTCATTTATCAAAGCTGGTAGACATTTGAAATTTTAATAGTTATGTTTACGTGTATGGGGAATATTTAGTTAATCTGAATTTTACCTTGAAATTTTATTAAAGATGTTTATTATATGCTAACTCTCTGTGTCCTTTCTTATCTAAAATGAGAACATAGAATTACAATACAGACCTGTTATTCATCAAGGATGATAAGCATTTGAATATTTGATGATAGTGTTTACATGTATGGGGAATATTTAGTCAATTTGAAGCCTACTTTGAAATTTTAAGATGTTTATTATATGCTTGCGCTTGGTGTCTTCTAATATCTAAAGTGAAAACATAGAATTATAATGGAGACCTATCATTTTTCAAGGCTTATAAACATTTGAAATTTTGATAGTTACGTTTACTTGTTTGGGAAATATTTAGTTCATCTGAATTTTGCCTTGAAATTTTGAATTGTGTATGATATGCATAGTATTTTTTGCAAGCAAAACATACGTACAATATGAAAGAATGAATATTGCTGTGCACTTTGGGACAATATTTCAGATTCTCTTGTCAGCCACAATGGATATATACATGCGTGCCATCAAAGAATTCTTGCCCACTCCTACAAAGTCACATTATTTGTTCAACTTGCGTGACTTTTCCCGGGTAGTACAGGTAAGCTGGCCTTGTGCACTCTCATCTCAATGGTTCTTTTAGGAGCAGTCCACCAGAAAACTAGGAAATGCAGATCTGAAGACAAAATTAGCTTTATAATGAAGCCTATCCTTCCATGCATGAAAAAGCAATTCTTTTGACCAAATCGAATTGAGGTAACTGTTATGCTTCCTTGCCAATACAATCAGAAAATTAATGAACCATCTATCAATAAAATTACTACTAAAAATGAAGAACAGATATGTTGGCCATAATACTATTGTCAAGAGAATTGCATGGTTCTTTATGGAATGGAAAAGGTTAATATAAGAAGAAAGAATGAATAAAAGCAAAGGTTATGGTGAAATGGACAACTCTATAACACTTTGCAGATCATTATTGATAGCACAATGCACGTCTACAATGGAGCTATGGCCATATTTTTACCCACCCCATCACGATCTCATTACATCTTCAACTTGCGGGACTTTGCGAGGGTGGTTCAAGTAAGTGGCGTGGTTAACAGCCAAGAGTGGTCTGGTTTCCATTACAGTTGCCGAGTGGATTCAGTTTTACTTCAACCAGACAATTTGGATGACTTTAACAGTTTTGCTTGAATGTTAATATTGAATGTTTTGTGCTGTGTGGTGATACTGTAGGCCCTCTCTCCACCCTGTGCAGTTAAAAAATGGTTCCATCTTGAAAGCTAGCATTTCTTTGTCTAATTACAGGTACTAGGTATAATGTCATGAAAAGCACTAGATAAAGTACCCTTCAATGTACATGTAGGTAGCATCTTCATTGAGTGGTCTCTCAACACAAAACATTTTATTTTTTGTTTCCTTATGAATGTTAGGATTCATGCCTGACATTTAGTTTCCAGGTCAATATGCAGACTAAATTATGTAACAGATCAATTTCCAATTGAGGAAAAAAATTGCACATGTATAGTTTTAACATGTGAAATGTTCATGCCTATCGTTGTAATGTTCATGGTCAGGCATTTAAAAGAATCCTGTAAAGGCATTTAACATTGATGGGATGGTTGAGTCACTTTGAAGGCATTTATTACTGTCATTTTGATTATTTCTTGCAGTCCAGCAGGTTCTGAATATTAAGTGATGCTGGTTTCCAGTTGCATAAAAATATAAAATGTGTAAATTCATTCATGCTCGGATTGTCAAGCAACAGTGCAGGTGTCTATTGTGAAATCCTGCAAACACATGCACATGCAGATCTGGTATAATTAAGTGTAGGAGCTGTCTTGGCTTAGACGTGGTCTTAATCCAACAAGGTGTCAAACTGTATCATTGTGCTGTGACTTAGTAAATGCACATTGCTTGTACCTTCATGTTTTGGGTATAACTTTTTCCTCCATTTAAGTTTGATTTGAAGTGTTTTAACTTCTAACAGTTTAAGGCTGAATCTCTGAAATTTCATACTTTTTTTGGTATGCAGAATGGTGAAAGCTGGATTAAAAATTTTGAAGTTGGTATAAAATAAGACTTCTTTTGTGAGATACTTTGTATTCTAACCAGTCAAAATCCCTTCTACACCAATCCACAATCAAATATACAAACTCTATACGTTAGGAATATGAAGGACAGAATGGTTGTGGTGGTAGTATGGGCATGAATATCTGATTTGCTTCATAATACTATATACCTAGGCATGACTTCTGCTCAATATCTGTACTCATGCGATCAGTTGCACTAAGGCAAGAATGTAAGAAAACAACCCACTGGTGATGATCCCCCACACCAGCCATTTTGTGTTTACAAGGACACTGCTGTGCTCTGTGGTCATCCCCAAAAATCAAGTAGGCTGCGTGTGCATGCTCAGTTTCTCTTCCTTGGTTTTGAAATTAAAGTCTGTTGATTTCTGTATCCAAGTCAAGCAAATTTATACCAGTTTCCTTGTGGGTTAATTTTGTGGTGTTGTACTTCAGGTAGACAGTGTTTTTGTCAGTCAGCAGAATTCATCTTATGGGCCTTTGTCTTTCATCCACATCATTGTCGTCATCTAACCATCAACAATTTACATTTCTGACTTCTCTTCTGAAAAACCTCATGGGTGTGGTTGTACCTGAGGAAGTTACCTAGCAAGTTGATTCCAATGGTCATGGTCCAGTGTTTTTTAGCTCAGCTGATAATTCAGCTGAGCTTTTAGGAGGGTGAGGCATCCGTCATCAGTCTGTCGTCCGTCCGTCGTCCCTTCACAATTCACATTTTCGACTTCTTCTCAAAAACCATCTGCTAGATCCACTACAAACTTGGTGGAGATGTGCCTTGGGTGGGTCTCTACCAAGTTTGTTCAAATGGTCATGGTCCAGTGATTTTTGGATTTTTTATGAATTTTTTTGTTCATTTTTGGGGGAAATTTTAAAAAATCTTCTTCTGCAAAAACTGCTCACCCAATTGCTTTGATATCCCATAGGGACACTCCCAGGGACTTCTAGTTCTTAATTTGTTCACCAGAGGGCGCTGCAATTTTTTTTCTATTTTTATGATTTTTTTGTGTGTTTTTACTATTTTCGACTTCTTCTCCAGAACCGCAACTCAGATTAAGCTGAAACTTGATGGATATGTTCCTTGTAGAAGGGTCAAACAAAGTTATTCACTAGGTGGCACTGCTGTGGATTTCTGATTTTTAATAATTTTTTTCAATTCTGGTACTTGTCAGTCAATGACGCTTTCCTATTGATCACCATGCAAGTCAATGGACATTCTAATGCTAATTCACATTTTTGACTTCTTTTCCAAAATTATCATCCAGATTGACTTCAAACTTGGTGGCAATGTACCTTGGGTGGGTTTCTACCAGGTTTGTTAAAGTAGTCACGGTTCAGTGATTTTTGGATTTTTAATAAATTGTTTTGTTCATTTTTGGGGGTAATCTTAAAAAATCTTCCCCGAAAACGCATTGCCAATTACTTTGAAATTGTATAGGGACACTTCTAGAGACCCCCAGACCTTAATTTGTTCAACAGGTGGTGCTGCAATTCTTTTCTATTTTTTTATGAATTTGTGTATGTTTTTGCTATTTTTGACTTCTTCTCCAAAACAATCTCTCAGATTTTGCTGAAACTTGGTGGATATGCTCTTTGTGGAAGGGTCACACAAAGTTGTTCACCAGGTGGCGTTGCTGTGGATCCCTGATTTTTAACAAATTTATAAATTCGGGTACTTGTTGGTCAGTGCAATATTCCTATTGTTTACTATGTAAGTCAATGGGAATTGCAATAGTAATGCACATTTTCGACTTGATCTCCGGAACCGTTAACTAGATTCACTTCAAACTTGGTGGGGATGTGTCTTGGGTAGGTCTCTACCAAGTTTATTCAAATGTTCATGGTCCAGTGATCTTTGGAGTTTTGGGGAATTTTTCTTGTTGATTTTACATGCCTATTGATTACCATGCAAGTCAATGGGGATTGCAAAGTCATTAGGGTTTGCAATGCTCATTGACAATTTTTTACTTTTTCTGCAAAACCATCAGCAAGATTCACTTCAAACTTGGTGGGGGTGTTCCTTGGGTGGGCATCTACCAATTTTGTTCAAAGGGTCACAGTCCAATGAGGTTTTGTGAGGGTCCATCGTCCATCCGTCGTCCGTCTGTCCACAATTCACATTTTCGACTTCTCAAAAACCGTCGACCAGATCCACTTCAAACTTGGTGGAGATGTGCCTTGGGTGGGTCTCTACCAAGTTTGTTCAAATGGTCACGATCCAGTGATTTTTGGATATTTTATTTTATTTTTTTTTCTTTTGTGGGCAAATCTTACAAAATCTTCCCGAAACCGCTCATCCAATTACTTTGATATCACACAGGAACTTCCCTGGGACTCCTAGTTCTTAATTTTTTCACCAGGTAGCGCTGCAATTCTAATTTTTTATGAATTTTTGTGTGTTATAGCTGTTTTTGACTTCTTCTCCAGAACCGTCACTCAGATTAAGCTGAAACGTGGTGGATATGTTCCTTGTAGAAGGGTCAAACAAAGTTTTATTCTATGTTTGGCAGTGAGTTATCATTTTCTGGAGTGAAATCCAGAAATAGTAATTCACGGTAGGTCACATGACCTAAACATTGTTACAAGTGAATCGTGACGCGCCTGCGTCAGTGACGTAATGCATTGACATTTAGACAAAATCAAACGTCTGCGAGCTATGCTTAATTATACGTCACGGGTGACGTTGAATAACTGCGATGAACGTCAACAAACACGGCACACCAGATTTGACATTTCCAAGTGAAAAGTCTCCGCTTCAAAATGGCGACACCTAAGCAACAAGAGCGACAATTTTTGCGGTAAATACTCGATTAAACATAGAATAAATAAAATCTTACATGGCAGTGAGTGAGTGACGATTTTTCTCTCACTCGGGATCGTTGTTGGTGGGGAAAAACACTCGTGACCTGCGGTCACTCGTGATTTTCCCCACCAACAACGATCCCTCGTGAGAGAAAAATCGTAACTCACTCACTGCCATGTAAGATTCTATATGTTCACTATGTGGGAATGCTGCAGATTCCTGATTTTCAACGATTTTTTCAATTCGGGTACTTATCGGTCAATGACGCTTTTTTATTGATTATATATGGAAGTCAATGGGCAATCTAATGCTAATTTACATTTTCGACTTCTTCTCCAAAACCGTCATCCAGATTTACTTCAAACTTAGTGGAGATGTACCTTGGGTGGGTGTCTACCAGGTTTGTTCCAATGGTAATGTTCCAATGAAGTTTGGATTTTTTTTACGATTTTTTTTTTTCAAAAATCTTTACAAAGTCTTAATAGGAAAGTTTAACATGGGAATTTCTTGTAATGGTCATAAGTCAGATAATATTGGCCAGATTTACTTTAAACTTGGTTGGGATGTGCTTTGGGTGGATCTCTACCAAGTTTGTTCAAATGGTCACGCTCTATTGATTTTTGGATTTTTTATGAAATTTTTTGTTCTATTTTGGGGCAAACCTTCAAAATTCTTCTCCTCTGAAACCGTTCACCCAATTGCTTTGGTATCGTACATAGACACTCCAGGGGACACCTAGTTCCCAATTTGTTCACCAGGTGGTGCTGCAATTTTTTATGAATTTTTTTTATGGTTTTATTATTTTTCACTTGTTCTCAGAACCGTCCCTCAGATTAAGCTGAAATGTGATGGATATATTGTTGTGGAAGGGTCAAACAGTTGTTTACTAGGTGGCACTGCATTGGATTCCTGATTTTTACCTCAGCTGACTTGTCAGTCAGCTGAGGTTTTTTGAGGGTCCGTCCGTTGTCTGTCCGTTCGTCGTCCACAATTCACATTTTTGACTTCTTCTCAAAAACCGTCGGCCAGATTCACTTCAAACTTGGTGGAGTTGTGCCTTGGGTGGGTCTCTACCAAGTTTGTTCAAGTGGTCACGGTCCAGTGATTTTTGGATTTTTAATGAATTTTTTTGTTCTTTTTTGGGTAAATCTTAAAAAATCTTCTCTGAAACCACGCACCGAATTGCTTTGATATCACACAGATACAATCCCTGGGACTCTTAGTTTTTAATTTGTTCACCAGGTGGCGCTGCAATTTTTTCCTAATTTTTTATGCATTTTTTTGTGTTATAGCTATTTTCGACTTCTTCTCCAGAACCATATCTCAGATCAAACTGAAACATGGTGGATATGTTCCTTGTAGAAGGGTCAAACAAAGTTGTTCACTATGTGGGAATGCTGCGGATTCCTGATTTTTAACAATTTTTTCAATTCTGGTACTTGTCGGTCAATGCAGCTTTCCTATTGTGATTACTATGGAAGCCAATGGGCATTCTAATGCTAATTCACATTTTTGACTTCTTCTCCAAAACTGTCATCCAGATTAACTTCAAACTTGGTGGCAATGTACCTTGGGTGGGTTTCTACCAATATTGTTCACATAGTCATGCTCCAGTGATTTTTGGAATTTTAATTAATTTTTTTGTTGTTTTTATTTTCTACAAATCTTAAAAAATCTTCTCCGAAACTGCTAACCCAAATGCTTTGATATCACACAAGATCACATCTAGGGACTCCTTGTTGTTAATTTGTTCACCAGGTGACGCTGTAGTTTTTTTTCTAATTTTTGGTGAATTTTTGTGTGTTCTAGCTATTTTCGACTTCTTCTCCGGGACGGTCACTCAGATTAAGCTTACACATGGTCCATATGTTCCTAATGGAAGGGCCAAACAAAGTTGTTCACTATGTGGGGATGCTGAGGATTCCTGATTTTTAATGATTTTTACAATTCGGCTCCTTTGGGGTAAATGCACCTTTACTGTTGATTACCATGTAAGTCAATTGGCATTCTTATGCTAATTTCCATTTTCGACTTCTTCTCCAAAACCATCATCCAGATTTACTTCAAACTTGGTGGCAATGTACCTTGGGTGGGTGTCTACCAGGTTTGTTCCAATGGTCATGTTACAATGAATTTGGATTTTTTTATGATTTTTGTTCAAAAATCTCTACAAAAGTTTTAATAGGAAAGTTAAACATGGGAATTTCTTGTAATGGTCATAACTTTAATAATATTGACCAGATTTACTTCAAACTTGGTGGGGATGTGCCTTGGGTGGATCCCTATAAAGTGTGTTCAAATGGTCACGCTCTGTTGATTTTTGGATTTATTCTTTTTGTTCTTTTTTGGGGCAAACCTTCAAAATTCTTGACCTCCTAAACCGCTCACCCAATTGCTTTGATATCGTACATTGACACTCCCGGGGACACCTAGTTCCCAATTTGTTCACCAGGTGGTGCTGCAATTTTTTTATGAATTTTTTGTATGGTTTTATTATTTTTCACTTGTTCTCAGAACCGTCCCTCAGATTAAGCTGAAATGTGATGGATATATTGTTGTGGAAGGGTCAAACAGTTGTTTACTAGGTGGCAGTGCTTTGGATTTCTGATTTTTAAGGATTTTCATTTCGGGTACTTATCGTTCAATGCAGCTTTCCTATTGATTACTATGTAAGTCAATGGGCATTCTAATGCTAATTCACAGGACAACTGACACAAAATTTACTGTTTACTTGATAACTTGAGATCTGTTTTGAGTTAGCTACACATGTTAATTATTCTGTATGAAGGTCATGCTGAGACAGTACATGAATGACCTTGACCTCGTTTGTGGGGTCACAGTGCAACATACATGAATTTTACTCTTCATTATAACTTGAGAACTACTTGAACTTTGATGTTGCACATGTAAGCGTTCTTCTATAAAGGTCAGACATACTCAGAACATGGTGTCCTTGATCCTTTCCCAAGTTCATAGAGCTGCAAGTGTGATGAATGTCAAGATCAGCTGAGGCACGGGCTGTTCACACAGCCCTCTTGTTAAGGATTTTCAATTGGGGTACTTATCGTTCAATGCAGCTTTTCCTATTGATTACCATGTAAGTGAATGGGCATTCTAATGCTAATTCACAGGACAACTGACACAAAATTTACTGTTTACTTGATAACTTGAGATCTGTTTTGAGTTAGCTGCACATGTTAATTATTCTGTATGAAGGTCATGCTGAGACAGTACATGAATGACCTTGACCTCGTTTGTGGGGTCACAGTGCAACATACATGAATTTTACTCTTCATTATAACTTGAGAACTACTTGAACTTTGATGTTGCACATGTAAGGGTTCTTCTATGAAGGTCAGACTTACTCAGAACATGGTGTCCTTGATCCTTTCCCAAGTTCATAGAGCTGCAAGTGTGATGAATGTCAAGATCAGCTGAGGCATGGGCTGCTCACACAGCCCTCTTGTTTGATTTTTTTATGATTTTTTTATTCATTTTTTGGCCAAATCTTTAAAAGTTTTTATCCTTGTGTATACTCAGTCAATTGCTTTGAAATTGCATAGGTACACTTCTGGGTATGAGGGTGATACATGTACAATAGGTGAGTGACCTTGACCTCATTTCCAAGGTCACAAGGCGAGGTGCATGAAATTCACTGTTTATAAGGTAACTTGAGAACTATTAAGGGTAGGACATTAATATTACACATGCTAGTTGTCCTTAATAAGGGCCAGACTTAGACCGTAGGCGAGTGACCTTGACCTCATACCCAAGGTCGTAGGGCCACTTGCTCAAATTTTACTGTTCACCTGACAAGTTGAGAGCTATTTGAACTTGGACCTTGGTGTTGAACATGATGGTTGTCCTGAGCAAAGTCCAGACTTAGACAGTACATGGGTGACCTTGACCTCATTCCCAAGGTCACAGGGGCCAGACACTTACATGAATTTTACTTTTTATAACTTGGAGAACGGTGGAAGGTAGGACCTTGATGTTGAACTTGTTGGTGGTCCTCTATTTAGGAAAGATTGAGACTGTACATTAGTGACTTTGACCTCATTCTCAAGGTCACAGGGCCACTAACATGAATTTTACTGGTCGCATGATAACCTGAGAAGTATTTGTACTGTGAGTTTGATCTCGCACATGGGGATGGCCCTCTATGAAAGTTAGATTCAGAATAGGTCAGTGACTTTGACCTCATTTCCAAGGTCATAGGGTAAGTTAGTCAGCTGAGCACAGGACTGTCACAGTCGTCTTGTTTGATTTTTTTATGAATTTTTTTCTTTAAAAAATCTTCTATGAAACTGCTAAGCTAATTGTGTCAATATTGCATTGGGGCACCTCTGGAGACCTCTAGACCTTAAGGACAGGTAAGACACCAAAAACCTTTGCATGGCCGATTTAACAAGATAAATGTCCTTTCTGTTAGTTGTCACAATTTCAAGCTTTTAACTAAAGTAGAAATATGAGAAAAACAGCAAAAAACACACAGGCATGTGGGCATCCGAAAGTCCCTGTGTCATTCTTTTGGTTCTCAACAGCCAAACAGAACAATGACACCGGTCAATCATACTGAACAGTCTGTCACCTGGCCAAAGGTATCAACGGCCCATGACAAAAGGAGAGTGGTATCACAGAGGCACCACGAAATCAGGCGGCAGGCTGAAAGTATGTTTGTGGGCAGTGAAAAGATGCAAACATGATAACATATCATAGCCTTAGTGGTTTACTTTATAGTCATCTTGCTTGTTTTGCGTTCTAATGAAAGGAGATTAATGTTCAGGAGGAGTGGGAATCGTCAGACGATGTCCTTTCAAAGGCCGTGCCGGGATGGATTACCCCAGTGGTCCTGCACACCAAAGACAGGGGGGGGGGGGGGGGATGGCACTTTAATCAACAATACCCACGTACATAATAATATTTTATCGAAACCCAGGGATGAGGAAATAAAAGTACAAATAAACACATCGAAATAAGCATAAACGTGACTAGAAGAGAAAACACACAAAATAGCTCGATACAAAACTCAGGTTGGAAAGAAAAATGAAATTCACTGAGAAAATATCAACAAAATAGTGACAAGCAAACTGAGTAAAGTGTACAGACAATTCTAACAAGCCAAGTACATTAAGTATACAGATAGTAGTAAATACAATAAAACGCTATCCCTAAAAATGGGATGAAGAGGTAGGGGGCGGAAGACCAAACCTGCCATCTGTCCACTGACCACGAGCAGCCGCAGGCATCCCCACCGAAGCAAGGCAACACAACTTTCGTTGCTAGGCTTGAGGTCATGGGGCCCTAAGGGCCGCCTCCATGATGTCACGCTTTGAAACCAGATTGTCGCTGTTGCCGTTTGACAGATCGCTGAATAATGTTGTCCGTACTTCAAAGGCTCTTTTATTCATGTGATTGGCCAATAATTGATTGACAACCTCACTGCTTGATGTTCTAGATGGCCATGCCCCAATCAAGCAGCAGAAACGACGTAAACATTCTGCACCCTTTATGAATAGGACCCTGAGGAAGGCCATCTATAGAAAGCATATGCTCCTCAACAAATTTTCCCAAGTACAAGAACAAGAAAAATTGGCAAAACTACATACGACAACGCAATCTTGTTACCAAACTGCGAAAAAAGTCCATCCGAAATTATTTCTTTGAGATGTGTGCTGGTGGTCCAAACTCTAAGGACTTCTGGCCCACCATCAAACCTTTTCTTTCCAAACAGGGAAGAAAAACTGATAACAGTATCATTTTGTCAACTGGAAATTCTATTGTTACCAATCCAGAGGAAGTGAGTGAAATATTCAATGACTATTATATCAAGATCACAAGTGGAATTGCCACTGACCATTCTTTCAATTCTTCCTCGCATCCTAGTATTGAAAAAATCAAATCCAAAGTACATGTCCAAAATCAGTTTGAATTTAAGACAGTTGACGAAGTGTTTATATCCAAACAAATTGACAGTTTGAACCTTCGAAAGGCAACAGGGACAGATGGCATATCTGCAAAGCTATTAAAAGTAGTCAAACCAGCTTTAGTAATACCAATAACTAACCTTGTAAATAGAACTCGGACATCTGGTACCTTCCCTGACCGACTTAAAGAAGATCAGGTCACTCCTATTTTCAAAAAGGATGACCCAATGGACACAAAAAACTAGAGACCAGTCAGTGTATTGACAGTAATTTCAAAACTTTTTGAACGTACCATAAATGACCAACTGTATGATTATTTCTCTGACATGCTTCACCTGTTTTTATCAGCTTTTAGACAGGGTTATGGGTGTCAGACAACACTACTCAGAGCCATGGAGGACTGGAAGAAAGCCTTGGACGAAAACAAATATGTGGCCGCCTTGTTAATGGACCTATCCAAGGCCTTCGACAGTCTTCCCCATGATCTCCTTATTGCTAAATTTGAGGCATATGGGTTGGATGCCACTGCTTTAGATCTTATGAGAAGTTACCTGAGTGACGGAAAGCAGTATGTAAAGATCGGTAGTGTCACTAGCTCGTGGCAACATATTTTGAAAGGTGTCCCTCGGGGTTCCATTTTGGGACCTTTGCTTTTTAATATCTTCGTGAATCACATCTTTTTCTTTGTTCAAGAGGGAATATTGTACAATTATGCTGACGACAATACTCTGTCTTTTTCGCATGACTCACTACCAACCCTGAAATCAACTTTGGAAGCAGGCTGTATTCACCTTATCAAATGGTTTGAGATGAATATGATGAGAGCCAATCCTGAAAAGTTCCAAGAAATTCTTTTTGGTAACAAGGCTAAAGGCAAAGACCTCACCTTTCATTTAGACAAATTTGATATTCATTGTCAGAACGAAGTAAAACAGCTAGGCGTCACAATTGATTTTTGACTTAGTTTTGAAAAACACATTGCCTTAATGTGTAAGAAGGCATCCACGCAGATAAATGTATTGAAAAGAATCTGCCATTACCTCAACAAAAGTTGTAAACTTCTCATTTACCACTCTTTCATTCTTTCAAATTTGGGATACTGCCTCCTAGTTTTGTATTTGTGTCTTTTTGCCCAGAACCACTTCCTAGTAGTCAATATCCTATTTCGCAGTCTACTCTTCACTCTCCATAAGCTAACCTGTCCCTGTCTAACCTATATACATATGGAATTACTATTGTCCATATTGCACACGTTTCTCTGTAAAATTTTGACATAGGCTGTATCAGCCCAAATGAATTAAAGGGTCTTCAGCAGGTAACTACTCAACATGTTTCAGAGCCTTTTACCCGTACATGTCTCTCCGATTTTTGGCACTTTTGCGATGAGGGCAGTACAAAGAAAATGGAACTCATTCAGGAGCGAGCTCTGAGATTAATCTATGATGATCCAAATTCCCCATATGAAGACCTTTTGGAAAAATCAAAATTCCCATCCTTACGCATTAGAAGGATGAAGACCATGGCGATCGCGGCATACAAAATTCTTAATAAACAAGGACCTTCATATTTATATGACCTGCTGATGGCAAAGGACTCAAAATACTCTTTTAGATTCACCAACACTGCCACTATACCAAGGGTTAGAACAACCAAGTATGGTTTGAAATCTCTCCGGTATGGTGCAGCCAAATTGTGGAATGAACTACCAGATTATTTTAGAAATGCCTCCAGCTTTAATCAATTTTAAAAACCAGTCAGCAAACCAGTCAAAAAAAAAAAGAAAATATCTTCAAAGCATGGCAAGCGTTTTGTATGATGAGGGGCTCCATGGGGTTTTTGTAAGTGCTCTATGTAAGTGTACTGTTCAACATGGTAACGTTTCATTAGGTAGTCTCCTACTACCTATATACGGTACTTTCAAAGGATTAAATAAAACAGGATGTTTTGTCGCAAGAAGTAAGCTGTACCTTTACTTACCCACAACAAATACAACGATATCGAATTACAATGTATATTTGATCAAATTGCCACCCGATTAGTCAGGCTAATTGATAGTTTTGGGTCCGGGTTAGCGGGTCAGACCCCACTATAATACAGTGGTACCTGCTATTTAAGACCGCCCCTCCAGTCAACAAAAAGTGGTCTCATACTGCAGGTGGTCTTAAATTGGAGGTATATTTAACAAGGAAATACAGCAAAGGGTCTTGGAAGAGCGGTCTTAAAAAGACATGCGGTCTTAAATTGGAGGTGGTCTTTAGAGCAGGTACCACATGTATATGAATTGTACATACCCAAGCTCAGTCATTCTGTTCACCAGAATCTTTTCTTGCGTCGGTCGTAGCATCTGTTGCTGGCTGCATCGCTGATTTTTTCCTTCCTAACTTTAGGTATTTTGAGACTGATTGTGCTAGTTAAGCGATACAACTCCTGACCAACGTACTAAGATAAGACCGCCAATGCAATGACCAAGTCGCAAGTGTGGGTTCTGAGCTCGCAAGAACTTCAAATACAATTTAGACAAAGGCTTTATATTTTCTGTTGAATTTAAATGTAATGAGAACTTGTGCGTGAATAATTAAATCTTGTTAGAACTATTGGTTTCTTTGGGTGAGAAAACAATCGCTGCCACGTCAGTGATGAAAGACGTCGTTGAAACAGCAATGCCTTTGAAGTAGGATTAGGAGGTGCACTGAGTCATGTCATGATATCGGCTGAATGTACGGCCTGTCTTCAACACTTTTCTTCGGATTAAATGTTAAAAACTCAAGATAGCATAAAGAAGAAAACAAAGTACATGTAACAAGAGCGACTTAATGCATAAAATGTATGACCATATGGTTTGGGAACCACGGCACTAATGCATCAGCGTCATCACTAGAGCGGACACAGCGGTGGCCATTTTTAAACAAGCTGTTGCCCCGACTGGTCATGTGACCACTTTCTCAAGCCCATCCCCTTCACACTAACAACAAACACGGTCGGTGTGACTGTCAACGCTAAGCAAGAAGCTCTACTAAATACCCCCGTTTTGCTCTGTTTTGCAATTTCAGCAGAAATTTGATTTTTACATGACAGATACATAAGATATTCCTCCATACTTTAAAGATGAAAAAACATTTTTTCGCCGGAATTTCGGGTGATTTGTATCTTGCTACCTTAAGTCACTTATGTATTTTACAACTTATACTCACGTCGGAAAATAGCTCTCCAGAGCTAATGTTAATTGTAAAAAACGACCGACATGAAATAAAGCTTACTTTGACTTTGTCTTTGACCAAATTTTAAGGGAAGATGTTTACTACATTTTGTACAAATATCAGCTCAACTTGAGCAAATGGTATTGTTTTAGAGGCAAATGATAACATCAAAGGCCTTTGAAGCTTGTTTTCTCAGAAAGGATAATTGGAGGAGAACCCCACTTAAGAATGGTTATTCCAAGAAAACGGCTTGGCAAAATATAATCTGGTTGACGGCTTTTGATTGTGTAATGTCTGAACTGCAAAAACCATTCAGCAATTTGCACAATTTTGCTTCATTCTTTTTCCATGAAATGAAGAAAATGAACCTCCTGGAAATCAAACGGAAAATTGAAAGGTCAAACTTTGTAGATGGATAACACAAAAACTAAACCAAACATAAAATATTGCAGGATCGTTTTTTTGTTGCCAATATGTCAGGATTAAGATACAAGTTTAATTATGATTTTATCACAAATGATTAGTGACTTACATCGACATTTATGTGGTGGATACTTTGCAGTCAACTTTCAATTGTGTATTCAACAATTAACATCACAGACACCCAAGTAAGAGACATATGAATTCTTTGGAGTATGACGATTATAAGCACATATGATTTGTTATCCTAACGCAAAAACATTTTGAGCTAGGATTGATTAAAGTTGGATTTATTTTTGGTGTCTTACCTGTCCTTAATTTATAGACCAGATGGTGCTGCAACTTTTTAGCTCAGCTGACTTGTGAGTCAGCTGAATTTATGTTATGACCAGGCATCCATTGATCATCCGGCCATCTGCCATTGTCAACAATTCACATTTTCAACTTTTTCTCCAAAACCACTAGCCAGATTCACTTGAAATGTTCTTTCCTATTGATGATTATGTAAGGGAATGGGGATCACAGTGGTAATTCAGGTTTTCAGCTTCTTCTCCAAAACCGCTCATCAGATTTACTTCAAACTTGGTGGGGATGTACCTTTGGTGGGTTTCCACCAAGTGTTCCAAATGGTCACGCTCCAGTGATTTCTGGATTTTTGATGGATTTTTTTTTTTTTTCATGTTTTGTTCAAATCTTAAAAAGTCTTCTCCAAAACTGCTTGGCAGTTTGATTCAAAATTGCTTAGGGAGACTTCTGGGGACTTTGAAAGCTGAATTTGTTCAACAGAGGTGGCACCGTGATTTTTCAAATATTTTTTTTTTATGCAAAAAAGTGTTTTTTACTATTTTTTACTTCTCCAAAACCATCTGGCAGATTATGCTGAAACTTGGTGGAAATGTTCATTATAGAAGGGCCAACCAAAGTTGTTCACAAGATGGCTTCACTGTGAATCTTCAATTTTTAAAGAATTTTTCTATTTGGGTATGTATCGGTTAATGCATACAGTCCTATTGATTACTATGTAAATGAATGGGGATCGCAATGCTTATTCTCATTTTAGACTTTTTCTCCAAAACTGTTCACCAGATTCACTTCAAACTTGGGAGAGGGGCACAGCAGCAGCTTTGTAAACACAGAGTGGCTGGTGTGGCCATCATCACAGTAGCTTTGTAAACACAGAGTGGCTGGTGTGGCCATCATCACAGTAGCTTATTTGCAATTTGATTCATTTATATGACATATTAAGATATCAGACACATTTGTCAGGGACAGATGTTGTCATTATAAGAAGATTTTATTGTAGGTTGTACATGTATACAGCGAAAGCTCATTGTAGTGACTGGATTACTAATTTAAACAAAGGGTTTCTCAGGGAACTTGTATACAAATTTAACCACTGGGATTGTTAGTCCTGCAATCCCAAAAGTTTGCCTGCACCAGCTGCCCGGACAAAACTGAATATATCTGAGTTGTGGCAAATGTTTTCAGGGAATCCTGCTTTTGAAAGCTGATGTTACTCCTGATGGGGTTGAGGGGGCGCAAAAGCTAACAAGGCTGTGGGTGCACGAAGTGTACCGTGTGTTTTATGACCGACTGGTGGATGAAGAGGACAGGGATATCTTCTTCAAGATGGTCAAGGTGCTTGCTCTTTTCTCATTCAGTCATGCTTTGTTTGTGAAAATTGGGGGGGGGGGTTGTGTTTGACCGTGTTTTCATACTTGCTGGGTGCATGCTTCAATGTTTTGCAATAAAATGTGTGCTGGCTTCATACCAGAGTTACACAATACAGCTAAATGTGTGGTGACTTTATACCAGAGTTACACAATACAGCTAAATGTGTGCTGGCTTTGTACCAGGGTCACACAATACAGCTAAATGTGTGGTGACTTTATACCAGGGTCACACAATACAGCTAAATGTGTGGTGACTTTATACCATGGTTACACAATACAGCTAAATGTGTGGTGGCTTTATACCAGGGTTACACAATACAGCTAAATGTGTGGTGGCTTTATACCAGGGTTACACAATACAGCTAAATGTGTGCAGGGCCAACAATTGTAAACACCCTTTGTCCAACTGATATCATGGTGAACAGGAAAAGTACAGCCTTTGACAAAAACATGAAGTTTGCACAGATTGTTGTGTTTGTGAAATAATTAAAACCATGCATCAACAAAAATACTTTTATCAAAGGTTATGTGATTTGAAAGGAAATCGTTATTCTCCATGGTGTTCAACCAAAGGAAAATGCTCACTGACAAAGTTGAGGCACTGGATGATGAGGCAGAGACTCTCAATATGGCTGATGCTGGAATGCCACCAAATACACAGACAAGGCACTGGCAGGACTTGCCTTCTTGTTATGGTCACAAAAATAAAATAGGAAATGCTTCTCAAAATGAAACAATAGACTCCATGCCGGCTGAAGGTAACATTACTGCTGGACCATGCACATTGAACAAGAGAAGAGCTCACAGACTGTTTCGCCAGAATCAAGTAGAAAACTCAAGTGTCTGTCAAACCTGCCCCCCCCCCCCCCCCCCATGTGAATGATTTAATTCTTAGAGAGCTAACGTGATGAGTAGATGACAGGAAAGCAAACTATTATGTGAAGGACACAGTACAACACCATTGGTCACTTAACCTGGTTGCCACACACTTTGGGTACTTTGCTCGAACCCCAATAAAAATTGACAGGGCTCAGTGCCATCTCCATGCTACTCCTTCACTGGTAGCCAGGCCCTGTGGCCTGGCACAGCACTCCTCCGGGCACTAATGCATATTAGTGAGTGTGTGCAATTCAGTTTCCTACTCTGGTGTCCATTTGCAGTGGACACATGTTGTTGGAAGCTGCCATGTTTTTCTTACCATTTCGACACTCTTGTTTCTTTTTCCATCATGTATTTGTCAATAGGTTTCCTGGGAAAATGGTCCTATCACCAGCATAGTTACTCCAGGTTCATGAGTCATGTGGAATTGGACTTATGTTGAGACGCCACCCACCACAGGATGGCCCATTAGGATGACTAGCCTCTGTATCACTCCTGCATGTGTAGGAACTACACTTTCTGCACTGAGAAGAGTCTGTGTGACATTTTTCAACAATGGACGCCTTCTCAGTGGCAGAAAGTCTGTCAGGCAGATGTTAGAGCTGCTTGATGGAAGCTCCAATGTGCAGAGGCATGCTGTGAGCGTGAGGTCATGTAAAACATTGGGGGGGGGGGGGCTGCTGGTCCTCAATTCGAGGCATGCGCCCTCGAGGTGGAGTCCTAGGCCTCACAGCCAGATGCAAACTGGTTCTTGAATTGAGGCCCCATGGGGGGGGGGGGGGGGGCACCAGTCAGGCCAGGCCTCGTGGCCAGGCTCAGACTGGTCCTAGAATTGAGGCTTGTCCTCAAATTGAGGCTCCATTCGGGGAGGCAAGGCCTGCACGGATTCTCCATGGACTATCGTTGGGTGTTTCCATTCTAGGGTCCCCACCAAATCCATGGGAGCTCAAGTGAGCAAACCTATGGTGAGTGACACCTCCCGTCCTGTTTGTCCTGCAGCCAGCTGTACTTTGATAGTTTGACATCAGGATGGAACCTTTGGTGATCACTAGGATAGTGACCATGGGGGGGGAGGGGCCAGTGGTTGCAGCAGGTTGTCTTTGGTGTCATCCCTCCCCGTGGCTCTTCCAGGGTTTTCATCCCATGCCCCACCAGGGCAACCTATGGCAATCCCGGGATATGCGACTGCCCAAATGTTGATGGGCAAGGTGGAGGCGCTGTTTGCTGCTGTTCATGAACGGCTCTATAAGCTGGAGTGCAAGGTTCCCTCTCAGAATCTTGCGGTCGCTCCTCCTTCTTCCACTCCCTCTGAGATGCCTGGCCATTCTTAGGAGAGCAGGACTGAGTCATCTTCAGAGGCAGCCACAGTGAAGCCTAAGGTGGCTAAAGTGGCTCGCACCAAGCCTGCTGTGGTGGTGGCGGCTGGTCCCAGGCCCTTTGAGGGCTAGGGTTCCAACTGCTTGCAATTGGTAGTCCTCAGTGGTGAAAACTTGGCCATCATGGTCACATTTAGGGGAAGACACAAGTTGGCCTCGTTGGCGATCTCTCTCCTACCTCCCTCCCCCAGTTGTTTGCGCTCCTGTCACCGAAGGGAGAAGAAGAAGAGGCTCCGCAACTGTTCTTCTTCTCCTTCCCTGGAAGCAAGGTGCAGTGCCAGAAATGCAGTTCAGGCACTTCATCTGCTGAGATAAGACTTAGGTCTACCTCGGTCACCCCACTTCCAGAGGGTGAAGGGGATGTGCACATAGGGATTCTCTGCCCTGCTAGCCCCACCACTGGAACAGTTTCTGTGGAGACGGCCTTTCCACAGTCTGTTCCTTGGTCAATGGAGGTTGATCCAGTGATCGATCAGCCTTCCTTTGAGCAAGGAGCCTCTCCTGTGACCCATGCTGACGTGGTTGTGGGCCAGGGTATCTAGGTCCTTACAATCCATGATATCTGAATTTTGCTGAAAACTGACTGAATTTTGCTGAATTATGGCTGAATTTGGTTGAAGCACAAAAACATGGCTGAATCTGGTCTGAAGGTTTATGGGGGCTTTCTGAATTTTTGGCTGAATTCCAGCTGGATTACATTGTACTTCAGCAAAATTCAGATTGGCTGAATCTAGTCTGAATCACTTCAGCACTATTCAGATCTTTCTGAATTTTGTCTAAATCACTTCAACAATATTGAGATTTTTCTGAATTTTGTCTGAATCAATTCAACAATATTGAGAGGTATCTGAGTTATGTCTGAATTATATCAGCAATATGCAGATCTTTCTGAATTTCATTTGAATCACTTCAGCAATATTCAGATCTTTGTGACTGAATCACTTCAGCAATATTCAGATCACCTGAATTTTGTCTGAATCACTTCAGAAAAAATCAGAAGTTACTGCGTTTTATTTGCGTACCATAATTTGGGGTGAACACAAACACTTTTAGGGTTTTTTTTTTGCTGCACCTCTATATCTCTATTTTGTAAACAATGGAAAACTGTGGAGGATCAATGTACAACTTTTTTGTTTGTAATTTGTAAAATTGAATAAACATGGGGATTTTGTAAAACCTTCTGATGAAATATTCAAAGTTATATTCAAATCGTAATGTTCTTTTAAATAATTCCTTTACACAGAAAGCCACTGTATACCACTACTCAGTTCTATAATTTTATAAAATCATTCTTAAAATGACAAGTGTTAGTTTCATAGACCATAAATTCTTAAAAACTGGGGACAATAATTTAATTTTCTATGCCTCTATATGTTAACAGGAATATCTGTCCAAGTTCTGGGATTCTGGTTGAAGCTACCTGAAAACTGGCTGAAGCTTTCTGAATCTAGGCAGAATCATGTCTGAATTCTTGCTGAAGTTGCCTGAATTATAGCTGAAGCTTTCTGCATCCAGGCAGAATCATGTTTGAATTGTGGCTGAACTTGCCAGAATCATAGCTGATCTGTCTGAATACTGGCTGAAACTGTATGAATAATGCCTGAATTCTGCCTGAAACTATCTGAATATAGGCTGAATCTGATCTGAATCCTGCCTGAAACTATCTGAATACTGGCTGAAGTTTAACGAAATCTGCCTGTATCTTCCTCTGAATTTTGGCCGAATCTTGACTGAATTCCAGCTATAGCGCTCTGAATTCTTGCTGAATCTAACTGAAATCTTGCTGAAACGGACTGAATAGTGGCTGAAAAGACCGAAATTCAGACAATATTCAGATAAGGATGTTTCAGACAGAATTCAGATTTGATTCAGGCAAATTCAAACAGATAAGGATAAATTGATTATACCCCCGCTGAGGCTATGGGTTGGTCAGGTTTGGTGTATGAAGCAGCAATAGTTGTCGCCCCTGCAGTTCTGTTGCAGCCTAGGCCAATTCACCTCATGCATGCCGAGCAGCCCGTGTTGCCTCCCCCTGTCAGTTATTGTCGGGCATTTTGCCTGCGGAGACTCTCCGTGCATGGGAGGAGCTACAGATGCAGTATTGTTCTGCGTCTCTGACTCCTGCGACACCAGTACCTGAGGTCACTGCAGTGTCGGACCCTCAGACAGGTTTGCAGATAAAGACTGAGGAGGAGCACCTGGAGGATTTGCTTCTCGCATCTGATGACAATCTGGAGGATTGTCGCACCATGAAGGACATTCTTCACCTTGACTGTTTTGGGTTTCCCGAGTGAGAATTCAGAAGCAGAAGAGAAAGGTGCTCGCTTCTCTCATTTGGGGGCAAACAGAAAGGAGGCTGAGTCTCAGCCACTTCTCGTTGCTGCTTAGCAGGCAAAAGCTCTTCAGCCGAGGAGGTGGCAGCATGGGGTGACTGGTCTCCCTGTAAGCCGGTTTTACTGTTCTGGGCAAATGTTGCTTTTATGTATGAAACCCTCCTGGGAAAGAATAACCCTTTTTTGCCGAGAAACGCCAAGGGGAGTAGCAGTGCAGCAGACATTGGTGTTTCTTGGCAAAATTGCTGAGAAAAGGATTTTGGTGCAAATTTCGTCTGCATTTCTCAGCAAAAAGCACTGAGAGTGGCCCTTTCTAGCCATTTTTGCTCTCCTAATGTTCGCAACTGTTTGGGGTGTTCCACCATGTGTCTCCTTGAGGGGGCGAGTGATGACCCCTCACACCAGCCTCCACCAAGCACTTGATGGAGACCCTGCTCAATGCCAAACTGTGGGTCACATGCTCAGGGGAGCAATTACGATCCACATTAATGTCAAGTTGGTGCGTCGTAGTGCGTTCCTCTGCATGGCCTCCCTGCCTACGTCAGTAAGCAGTGATCCTAACCAGCTGACCTTGGACCTAGTTGGTCCGGGGTTGTTCAGTCAAGGCTTTGGCCCCTCCTTGAGGTGGTAGGTAACATGGCTAAGGATAAGGGGCAGAAGTCCATAGATAAGGCTGTGCTGCAGAGCATGAAGTCAACCAAGGGGGTTGTCTTCCGTCTGTCAGCATGGCGCAGCAAACAGGGTTGGCCTACCCTCTTAGTTAGGCTCTTCTGGAGCCAAGGGCAGCCAGAAGCAGCCAGAAGCAGCCAGAAGCAGCCAGGAGCCAGTGCCTTGCATGGGGGCATGTTCCAGTCATCCAACAACTCTGCAGGCTCAGTGGTCTATGATCAGTGTCTGCCTTCTTGGCCAGGATCAGTTGATGGACTAGTGTTTTTTGCGGACCACTGGGATTGTATAATGGAGGATGTTTTTGTTAGAAACATCATCCGGCACGGTTCCCTTTTCTTTTCTGCTTCATGTTGAGGCGGACCAGGAACTCTTGCATGATGCTGTGCAAAAGCTTGTGGACAAACAGGTTATCAGACCAGTGTTGGACAGTGGATCTCCAGGCTTTTACACTAGTCTCTTGTTGAAGCCGAAAAGAGATGGTGGACAAAGACCGGTAATTGACTTGTCACGTCTCAACTCTGTCTTGAGGTGCAGCACTTGAAGAGGGAGACCAGGCCATCCTCATGGCAGCGATGTGGCAAGGCGATTGGGCAACTTCAGTAGACCTAAAAGATGCATATTTTCACATTTCTGCAGCCAAGCGGTCTTGGAAATTTCTGTGCTTTGTGGTCTATGGCAGAGTTTATCAGTTTCAGGCTCTCCCTTTCGGTCTAGTGGTGGCACATCTGGTCTTTACTCAGGTCATGTCCAGATGGCAGCATTTGTGCACCAGCAAGGGATCTGTTTGCATATTTATCTAGATGATTGGCTCCTGCGGTCTCAGGACAGGGGTCTTCTTCTCAAGGACATGCAGTTAGTGTTGGATCTGTGTGTGAAGTTGGGCCTGATTGCGAATCTCCTAAATTGCAGCCTGACTCCCCCAAGGGAGTTCATATTTCTGGGGATTCCATTTTTGACAGTCCCTTTAATCTGGTGGCCTTCAGAGGACAGGTAGAAGAGACTCTTACCCCTCATGTAACAGTCTGCTCCAATGGCCCGTCAGTGGATGTGCCTGATTGGGACATTGATGTCCATGGACTCTCAGGTCCCTCTGGGTAGGCTTCATTGTCGGCCTATCCAGCTCAGCTTCTGAGATTCCTGGGATCCTAAGAGCCTTTTCTTGTCTCAGCATCTTATGATCCAGCCGTATGCCTGCCTGAATCTGAGTTGGTGGTCTCACCAGGTCAATATGATGCCGGGGCAGTGCCTGATATCTTTCAACACTGAAGTGACTTTGTTCACTGATGCCTCCCTGGGGAGCACATTTGGACTCTATGACAGCCTCGGGCAAATGGCCTCCTCAGTGGAGGCAGTTTGCCATCAATTGGCTAGAATTGGAGGCAATTTGGTGTGCCTTTGTCCAGTTTCAGTCACAGCTGGAAAACAAGCACATCCTGGTGATGTGCGACAATCATACGGCTTAGCATATATCAACATGCAGGGAGGGACTACATCGAAAAGGTTGTTCTCTCTGGCCAAGTCAGTCCTGCTCTGGTGCCGTCAGTATGGCATTAGGATCCACTGTTGATACATTTCAAGTTGCCAGAACATCAAGGTAGACCTGCTCTCACCGATCGCAAGTGATGCAGACCAAGAAGTCTCTGAATCCCAGGGTGGTGGAAGTGATCTGGGCCATCTGGGGGCCTTATTGAACTTTAGGGGACCCGGGACCCCATAGGACTAATAATGGTTCAATGTTCATGAAAGTTCAGGATGTGTTTGAAATCATCATGAGCAACACGATTCACTTATCTGAGAGGATGTCCGACAGGTCCTAACTTGTAAATTAAGCATCAGCATTTCTGCCGATGATCTAAGATGGATGCCGCAAGTGCTATTGGGGACCATATCATATAATTTTAAATGTGATCATGAATAAAAAAAAGTATTGCTTAACTATTTCAAAGAAAAAATTTACAAGACAGAATGAATGCTGAGACCCTCCCTGGGAATACCCCAGGGCATCACGTGCACCTGGCTTGTGAAGGTAAACATGCAAACATGGCTAATCTAGTAGACATACTGGGATTGGTTAAAATCAAGTTGCAATGTTGCATTGTGGGTAATATCTTTCTCAAAAGTCGTTAGCATATGCAATGGCAGGACGAAAATTGATTCCATTGATGCTTTCACGAAATACATTTGAGTTTTTTTATATTTTAATGACACAAATCCCTGGGGCACAAACATCTGTTCTACTTGAAAAAACATCTAGGAATGTTACCATATATGGCCTGTGGCGCAATAATCTTCACTTCAGGTAGGAATATAGACATCGTTATGGGAATTTATAGAGGCTCAGGTCCACTAAAGTTTAGTAAGGCCCACTGGGGTTGACTGCACATCGATCTCTTTGCCACCTGAGGGACAATGGCAAGATCCACACCTTGGTGTCCCCATTTCTTGATGAGTTGCCATGGGCGAGGGATGACATTTTAATTTCGTGGCAGGGGACGTGGGCGTATGCCTTTCCTCCAACCCTGCTCTTCCTGGAAGTTCTGCTCAAAATTTGGGAGGAACAGTGCAAAGACCTTCATTTGAGCCTCTGGTGGCTGAAAAGGAAATGGTCCTTGGACCTACTGGAGTTGAACGTAGAGCCTCCTCAGTCACTGCATCTTCTGCCTCAACTGCCCCAGCAACCACGCACCAAGGAGTTCCACTGCAACCAGCCAGCTTCTTAAAGCGTGTGGTTGAATAGGTTGCCTGTGGGAAGCTTCGTAAGTCTTCTTTTAAGATTTATGTCTCACGGTGGAACAAGTTTGTGTCTTGGTGCACTGCTGGGGACTTTTTGCGTTGTGAGGCTTCAGTCCATCAGATTTCAAGCTTCTTTGTAAGTCTGTTGGAGGAGGGACACTTTAAGGTTTGCACCACAGAGGGATACAACTCAGCCATTGTGGGTACCCTTAAGACCAGGGGGCAGAGTTAAGGGACAGACCAGACCCTATCCTCTGTGGACTTGTGAATAGCTTTTATATGGATTGTCTGGTAGAGCACAATCTAGTGCCTTGCTGGGATCTTTCCCTGGTGCTTGGGGCTCTTTAAGCCTCCATTTGAGCACATGGGTTCAATTGAGCTTAAGATTCTTACCTTTAAGACAGTCTTCCTGTCAACTCTGACCACAGGTGCTAGGTGCAGGGACGTACACACCTTGGATAGATCCCTTATCAGGTGGTCCGCTGATGGGAAGGTTGTCTCTCTAAGACGTTGTGTAGGATTTGTGTCTGAGACACAAGTGGTGTGTGACCCTTCATCCGCCTTGATGGGTTTTTGGGTTAAGTCACTCTCGGCGACAATATCTAGGTCCGAACCAGACGGCCCTTTTTCCAATTAGAGTGCTCTGGTTCTGTTTGAGTAGGACTGAACCTCATTGAGCTGGGCAGAAATCTTTGTATTTAACACTTACACAGACAGAGTCTGCAACTGTGTCACCTAATACCATCTCAGGATGGATACGGAAAATGATTTCCTATTTCCTTGTCCTACCAGGTGGCCAGAAGGGCCGAAAAGCTAGCACATCTTCATTCTCTTTGGGCTCATGACACAAGAGCGTTCTCTGCCTCCTGGGTCATGTTATGCAACACATCGGTAGGGGATACTATGGCCACCCTTAGATGGTTCTCCCATAATACCTCTACGTCCTTCTACCTAAGGGACTTGAAAGAAGTGGAGGCATGGCTGTTGCATGGTGCTCAATCAAGTGCTTGCCGACAGCTGCCTCTAACTGGTCTTGGGGTGTGCCTCACCCATGCCCTCTAATTCAGAAGAGTTAAAGAGGGAGCACAGCGGGTCCTGGATGGTGTTCTGGTCTGTGACTCTCAAGTGCAGAGTTTTTTGGCTAGAATCTTTGGGGATTCCTCCCCCTCCAGTCTGATGGTACATCAGCTCGTGACCCATCGTTTTGTACAGTGTCCTTGATATGAATTTTTCAACGTAAAACTATTATTAAGGAACAGCACTCCCCATAGGTCTCTAGACTTCCAACCCAACCATCCCTGCTTTTCTCTACCTGCTACACAGTGTAGTAAGCTGAATTGCACATGCTTGATAATATGCATTACGGCCACGAGCCACAGGGCTTGGATGGCAGTCAATGAGCAGCATGGCACTGGACCTACAGAATTTTTGTGGGGGCTCAGGCAAAGTCACCTAAAGTGTGTGGAAACCAGCATATTGATTAAGTGATCTAAGGTGAGTACTGTTTCTTAATAATAGTTTTACGTTGAAAAACTTCATATTTATAAAATTTTATGTTTTAAATGATTCCCTGCAGCGTAATGATACATGTGATTTTCCCCTTATGCAGAACTCGGTGGAGGTTCATTTCAAGGACAAGATGAATAAAGTGTTCAATCACCTAGCAGTACCCGGCCAACAGGTCTGTGATGATGACATCCGGAGCCTCATGTTTGGGGATTACATGTCTCCCAGCAAGGATGACGAAAAGCTGTATGATGAAATCAAGGATCTTGATGCGCTGAAAGAGGTTGAGAACAATTTAAAGTCACTAATGAAAACAAAGTTATATTTATTTATGTGGGTTTTGTTTGAAAGTTTGTCTTATTGGCAAAAGTGGCTGGGTTATAAAATTGTCTAATACTTGTGTATATACACATTGAGTGAATATAAGTTTGATAACTTATGCTAATAAGCCCAATTTGTTTAATGTAATTTGAGATGTGGAATCTTATGGTATATTGTTATCATTGGAAATAAAACCTTAAGTGAACTTCCTTCAATTACTCAAACAAAAAGCTGTGTATGTAAATAACTTAGATAGGTGTCCATGCTAATCAGTCCATTTTTTAATGCTAACCAGACAAAACTATTTCTTGAGCAACATGCAATTGTGCTTAATTACACTCAAAAGACTACACAGCCATTTTACTTGACCAGAAAAAAATATATAGATACGAAAGTTCTGGGGAAAAAAGGTGCACTGATATCATTGATTCTGTTATCTTCCAATTAAATATGCAAATTCTGATTGGTCAGATCAGATCATCAGCCAGTGGCATCTGCCAATTTATGCAGGATTTGCAGAACAAATAAGTCATGTAAAGATTTAATCTTTCAAACCAAAAATGGATAGGTGATGTAAACTTAAAGGGCAGTAAAACTACAAATTGTAATTAAACCTTGATATAGTGTCCTGACACAATCACTTAGATTTAACCCTTCCCTGAGGAATTACCAGTCAACAGCTTTCTTTGACATGGGTTGGCAACCCACACCAAGGAAAGCTGTTGACTTGGTACATGCTATCTTGATAGTTCTCATGTACAGTTTTGTAAGAAGAAAGGTTTTCATTACTGTTAAAATTTGTAACAAACAAAAAGAGTTGGCCTTTGACTAGCTGTCAGCTTTGGCCAGTGTAAAGAGGAAAGGGTCAAGACAGTGAGTGATAGGAAGGTTTGATGGTATTTGTAGAGCATGGAGAAGTACCTGGAGGACTACAACATGATGAGCAAGGCCCCCATGGATCTGGTCCTCTTTAGGTTTGCTATTGAGCACATCTCCAGGATCAGCAGAGTTCTCAAACAGCCAAATGGCCACTGCCTGCTCGTTGGTAAGGGATGCTCCTTCACATGTACTTCTGTACAGTCTTTGCAGTTTAAATCCTGCTGCCACAATGCATATGGAACAAGTCTCTCTCTCTCTCTCTCTCTCTCTCTCTCTCTCTCTCTCTCTCTCTCTCTCTCTCTCTCTCTCTCTCTCTCTCTCTCTCTCTCTCTCTCTCTCTCTCTCTCTCTCTCTCTCTCTCTCTCTCTCTCTCTCTCTCTCTCTCTCTCTCTCTCTCTCTCTCTCACATTTTTTGTCGTTTTTTTATTTTTATTTTTTTTTTTTTTTTTGGGGGGGGGGGGGATAGTATATATATTTATGGAGGGTACTTTATGGTATTTCATATCACCACAATAACAGTGAAATCAATTTTTACCAGGATGGGCATGGGATGGGGCTTGGAGCCGGGACTAGACATAAAACAGTGAAACCCTTTTATAATGACATACATGTACATGTAATGGCATTGTCTGTTCGGTGCAAAATGTGTCAGATACCTGGATATGTGAGATAAATGAGTCAAATAGCAAAGGAAAGTTTCGCAAAACTTGTGTCGTAAAGTGAATATGTGGGATATCAGAGGGTAATTATAATGAGGTTTCACTGTTCATGCAGTATACGTGTGAGGTGCAGATGGCATAGCTTTCATTATTTCATGTTTGTGCATTCTTCAAATATAAGTGGGTTGTCTCTGCCAAATACATTTACGGTAAAGGCAAACAGCAGCCAACAGTGAAAAATTTAATTCTGGGAATTTAAAGGCTGCAAAACATGATGATTTTTATGCTGATGACCCATTTATAGATTTACTTGGCTGCTGAAGCCTTCAATGTTTAAATTTTTTTTTTAATCAAATGTGATAACATTGATAATTAATTCATAGGTTTAGACATAGACAGTGAGTGCATTGGCTATGGGGAATACAGAGACTGAATTTTGATTTGGGCGGGTGGGGGTGGGGGGGTCAGAACTACACAGAAGAAGAGGCACACATTGCAGTTGGGATTATGGAGAAGGTCAAGATCTTAGATGGGTGTGATATTGGTGTTTGCCACCTACATGTATAGTTTGATGGCAATCGTGAGCCAAAATGTGTTGAAAGATGTAAACTTCCATATCTTGAAACACAATTGGATAAGATATAGCAAATTTATAGGATATTTTGATCATGTCCAATGCTAATATGTTATGTACTATCAGTGACCTTGACCTATTTTTGTTAGGTCACTAGGCCAGTAAAGTTGAAAGAGGTATTATGTAATGACAATTGCAAAGATAATTAAGCCTCCAGATCAAAATTGCCCTCAAGCACATTGTACACAAAATCACTTGGTGACCTACATTTCAGGTCACCATGACCTACAGATTGTCGAATTTGGTGCTTGTCCAAGCTTCTAGATTTTTTTTCAATAGCTCAAAAAGTTATTACCCAATGTGCGCCATGCTTTCCACACAGACCATGTGTGGAAAGCATGGCGCACATTTTGAACATAACAAATTTTTAATCAGAGTTGAAGGTCAATGTAAAATGGCCAGTTGGAATATAGGGGTCATCTTGTGAGTGCTCTTCACCCTACAGTTTTTGAGTTAGATCTATACAACTTTTAGGACATACAAAGTGTATCAATGTCTAAGTTAATGTCAATGTTGGTGGCCTCACCTAACTATCATGTAACAAATGGGTCAAAATGTGAAAATCTTGCGACTAGTACTGCATCCTTAATTTTCAGTGGATCTTTATTGTACTTGTGTCTATTTGCCTAGAACCACTTCCTAGTAGTCATTACCCTATTCCGCAGTCCAAACTCTTTACTCTCCATGAGCTAACCTGTCCCTGTCTAACCTATATACACATGGAAGTACTATTGTCCATATTGCACACGTTCCTCTGTAAAATTTTGACATAGACTGTATTAGCCCAAATAAATTTAAGGGTCTTCAGCGGGTAAATACTCAACATATTTCAGAGCCCATTACCCATACATGTCTCTCTGAGTGGCGACTCCTTGTCTAAGCTAAATATTCAGCAAAGACAACCCACATAATAATGAATGAATATGAATGTGGCAAATGATGAATTAGCTTAATACGTGAAGTTTTGCTTATATATGGAGAGCTTCATTATGAAAGAAGGATACCGGTCAAACAAACTATAATTACTAAATTTTTATAGTACAGGTTCAGATAAGAACAATTTGACTTACCCCTGAACCAATATGTACCCTTTCTTGCTGGACAGCTTATCATAGTTAAACCACCCGCGAGTGTATGCCTGAAGTGGAAACAAGCTGGGGCATTATATTCAGTCCCAGTGATTGTAAAATAAACAGTTGCAGCTAGACCACCTGTAAAAACCAAGGGAAATCCTCACCAGGACTGCAACAATGTACATCCTACACCAGAAATGTAAAACAAACTCCATGATGACACCTACTCCTCAAACAATTAAGCTCTATTTCACTGCCAACCCTGAGTCAATGTATCAACATAATGTGTCAGGTTTGTGACATTTGAGAAAATACTGTCAATTTTGAGTATTTTTTTAATATTGAGTAAATATGCATTTAGGCATGTCAGAAAAGAATGAAAGTCATTAGCATTTATGCCAAAAACATGTTGTCAAAACAATTTTTCTTAACAGGATTTTAAGTACAATTAGGCAAAGACATAAATGTCATAGGCCGTTCCTTGCTACCGATAGCCCCAGGGGGTTTAACCTGACAGAAAACATGTAAGCCTAAAATGTCTGAAAGTGAATATTAAAACAGAAAGATGCCAAAAGATAAAGTTAAGTGGCAAAACAGACAAGTCTAAAAACTGTAAATTATTGCAGCCAAACTTTCTAATAATCTTTGGATATTAACAGCAAAATTATAGGGCAAGTCAGAAAAGAATGAAAGCCATTTGTATTTAAGTCAAGAGTAAACAATGAAAATATAATATTTCTTAACAAGATATCAAGTACAATTAGGCAAACTTGTAACTGTCGTAGGCTGCTACTTGCTACCTATAGCCCCTGGGGGTTTAACCTAACAGAAAACAAGCTAGCCTAAAATGTCTAAAAGGTGAACATTAAAACAGAAGGATGCCAAAAAATAAAATTAAGTAGCAAAACAGGCAAGCCTAAAATCTCTAAAATTATTGAAGCCAAACTTTCTAACTATCTCAGGATATATACAGCAAAATTTATAGAAATATTTGATCAAAAGTACATCTTTGAATCCTCTTGACTCAAGTTTATTGTAAATAAATTTGGTTCTAGATGCAAAGTCCTGAAATTTAGAACAAACCTGACCAAATCTCAAAATCTGTGACAGAAACATATTATATCCAATAGTTCGAAATATTACTGTCTGGGAAAAGATAATTAACTACTTCAAAGTTAGACTCATCTTTTTTTGTGATAGACTTTAATACAAAACCTGTCATTTGTGACCTGAATATCCAAGTCTAAAAACACATCTCTGAAACCATCTGAATTGTTACCCTCCAAAGGGATATCTTTTGGGTAAATATTTTTCAGCTATTTCACTGAAATGTTGTACATTTACACAAGCAAGGTCATCAATATATCTTGCGTAGTTTGATAATTTTGTAGCCATGTGAAAGTCCTTTTTATCAATTTAGCCATATACTTAAATTCAAGCCAGGTTTTAAAAAATCTGCCAGTAAAGGGGAGCAGTTGCTACCCATTGGAATGCCTTTTATTTGTTGAAAAACCAGTGGTCCGCATTGAACAAAAGTATTGTCCAAAAGAAATTTTATAGCATCTGTAAAAGTTTCAACAGTGTAATATTTGACGTTACTTTTTGAACATTAATTGTGTCACCAATATGCTGTCTTTGTATATGAATTAATATTTATTTATGGTTTACCATTATGTTTAAACAATTTTGCTTATTAATTCTGAAAGTGAACTTTTCACTTCATCTATGGGTAGATTTGTGTACAGTGGAGAAAAATTAAAACATTTGGTATTTTTTGCTTTTACATCTTTGATTTTAGATACAAACTTGGAAGAATTGCTAGTACTCAATTTATTTCACAGTTTCTAGAATTGCATTACAGTATTTACGAAAATGATTCCTAATTGCAGTCAAACACAATGTTACTTCTTTTGATAATGGTTTTGTTGTACATTTTGCAGCACCATCTATGAATCTAGATTTAAAAGGGTTTTTATGTAATTTGGGTATCCAGAACAAAAGTGGAATAGAGGAGTCCTCTTCAGAAATTTGATATTAAAATTCCCTTTCATCTCATCTTTATGTGTGTCTATCAGATTGTCAATGGATTGTTTGTGTAATTTATATACATCATTTCCTCTTATGTCTGAAATATTGTTTATACCAAGTTCCTTTTTCAGAACATCCAGATAATATTTTTTGCAGATGATCCCAAAATTGTTACCTGCCTTATATGTTAGTGAATACAAATCTTTCTTGTAGTTCTTTGAAATTAAGTGGGATTATGGAGGACATCAAAATCTCCATTGAATATTATACTAGTGGCGCCACCTTTACTTTGATGGGAAGTATGAGTTAAAATGTCTTGAAAGATATAAATCTGATATCTTAAAAAATAATTGAATTAGTGATACCATATTTTTAGGATTTATATTCATGTCCAATGCTAATATGTTATGTAATATCAGTGATCTTGACCTTGACCCATATTTCGTAGGTCAACAGGCCTCTAAAGTTGGAAGAGGTGAATTATTTATGACAAGGTGTAGCTTGGACATCAATGGCAAAGAGAATTGAGCCTCTAGAACAAAATTGCACTGGAGTACATTGTACATAATACTCTACAGGGTGATCTACTTTTGGGTCACCATGACCCAATTGCTGTGTGATCCAGACCTATTTTTCAAGATCATCAATATTTAAGAAAACAACATTATTTTAATATCTTGATAAATGCCCCAAATGTCTATCATGTGGAAGTTTAATATTGTTTAATATGGATGACCTTGAGTAATTTCTCAAGTTCATTGAAGGAATGTTTTCTGAAAACTTTTTTTCAGTGATGGTCATCAGATTATATGTCAAGAGAGCATGAGCCCCATGGCCTCTAATGTTGTTTAAAGTTCTCCCGACTTTGTGACTGTGTGATTAAATGCATCTTTGATGTGTAAAAAAGTCTGATTTTAAGGATCTTTCAGATAAAAGCTTTAAATGTAATGCCATTTTGTGTGTCAGGTATTGGAGGCACAGGGAGACAGAGTGCTACGCGGCTGGCGGCATTTATGGCAGACTTTGAACTCTTCCAGATTGAGATCACCAAAAATTACACCATGTCGGACTGGAGAGATGACCTTCGCAAAATGATACGTAGAGCTGGCGAAGAAGGCATCTCAACTGTATTCCTTTTTGCTGATCACCAAATTAAAGTAGGTTTTCATCAATGGATCATGTGCTCAAACTTATTCTTTTGCCCCATAAATGAAGACAGAGTGTGAGATTGAGTCAACAGTTTTCCTTGGTGTGGGTTGGGTGCTACTTGACACCAAGGAGAGCTGCTGACCGTGGGCCTGTTATTTTGATACGTCTCATCTACCATTTTCATGATTCCAGTTAATTTTCTTCAGTGTTGAAAGTAGGTTAAACATTCAAGCAGACGACATATGACAACCTGCCAGTGTTGGCGAGTTTAGGGTAAAAGTGGTTTAACTTGCATATGAAAGTGAAGTTGAATTTGAGATAGTTCAAAAAAAAATTAAGTACATGTACATGTATAACCCAATACAGGCAGTGTGAAATGTGGATGACATAGAGGCTCTCTTTGTGGCCTGACCAATTTATAATAAACCACAAACTGACTTGATTGTGAACTGATAATAACAGATTTTAGCAGAATAACTAATGCAAATGAAGTACAACTTTTAAAAAAGTACTTCTGCCACTTGCAGGAAGAGGGTTTCTTGGAGGATATTAACATGATCCTGAACACAGGGGACATCCCAAACTTGTATGAGAATGAGGAACGACTAGAGATCATTGAAAAGGTATGCTGTTGGGAACTGCATGTATGGCATCAAATTAAAGCTGAGCAGGAGGGCCTTTTATTTTCAGTTACATTAAGTGAGAATTGTATTTGTCATTGGATATAATCAGTCACCATAAGAGGAGAGATGTGTCTGTGACACCAACAGGGGTTC